>CAJVGK010000046.1:274467-685797 GCA_910950805.1 Acrocephalus scirpaceus scirpaceus | reverse complement strand
CAGCCCCCAGGCCTTGGACAGTTCCTTGCTGAGTGTCTGCGTCCAGGTGAGACCCCCACGGCACCCCTGGGGGTTTGGGAGACCAGGACCGCACAGGGCTCCATCCCCAGGAGTGAAACACAGCCCTGGCACCCGCGGGGACGGTGACATGGGGACAGGCACAGCCCTGGGGCTGCTGCAGGCACCTGCGGGGCAGGAGGAGTTTGGGGGCTCCTGGGGGTCCCCGCCCTGCTGAGCCCGGTGGTCGCTCCACAGCCGCGCTCCAGCCGGGATCCCAAGCAGTGCCAGGTCCGCTGGGACAAGGACGGACACTTGTGGCTGTCGGGGCTGGCACGGAGGTTCTGCAGCCTGCAGGATCTGCTGGGCACCTCTGGGCACTGGGGGCTGCAGGCACAGGGAGCCAAATGTGCCTGGAGGCTGCCAGCTTTCCCTGCCCCAGGGGTGACACCCGGGGGTTGTCCCTGAGAGGGGTTGGTGATTTCAGTAAAGGGTTGTAATTTCACAGCAGGGCTGTGTCATAGAGGCACCTCTGTGGCTGTGTGTGATAGAGGCACAGAGCAGCTGTGATGTCAGAAAGGAGATGTGGGAGATCACAGTTGTTGCAATAGGACACCAAAAGAAGACACGGACTCCGTTCCAGTCGACAGGGCATAAACCCCAGACCTCTTTATTCTCTGATTCCAATATATATAGCATTTCCACCCAGACCATGGAGTGGAGGTTAAGGTTGCCACCTTTCCAATCACATTGGTCAAACCAAAAGTCCATCAATTGTTCCCACCTCAAAAGAGGAATGAGAAGCATAGCTAGTATCTTAACATAAGCATCTTCTATTTATAACACTCGCATGAGAAAAAATTCAGAAACTATGAAAACATCAGAAGGCTGAAAAATCAGGGTAAAACACAATAGGGGTTGAGTGGGGTCAGAGAGTGGGCAATGACATGACAGAGTGAGCTATGACATCACAGAATGGGCTATGTGAGGTCATTGATCAGCTATGGAATAATAGAGGGGACTGTGTGACATCACAGAGTGGTTGTGTTACATCAGACAGCAGACTTTGACATCACAGGGCAGCTGTGTGACATCACAGGGTAAGCTGTGACATCACTGGGTGGTTGTGCAAAATCATAGAGCCATCTGTGACATCACAGGGTGACCTGTGACATTACAGAGAAAACTGTGATATCACAGGGAAGAGTCTGACATCACAGAGGAAGGCAGAGTGACATCACATAGTGAGTAATGACATCACAGTGTAACTACGTGACATCACAAAGCAGGTTGTGACATCAGTTAAGCCTCTCAGAGTGGCCTGTGACATCACAGAGCAGGCTGTAACATCACAGGGGGCTGTGTGGTGTCACAGCAGGGCTGTGTGAGGTCACTGGGTTGGTCACTCTGCCCCAGCCCCCACTCACATTTCCCCCCCAGACAAGTCTCCCCTGCTGCTCGTGCCCAGCAGGGTCCCCTGTCCCCCTGGGTCCCCCCTGCCCCCAGCACTGCAGCCTCCCCCAAGGATGTTCCACAAATCAACCCCCAGAGCCTGACATGGGGACAAGGGGCTGGGCTGTGTGACCAGGACATCAAGGACATGGATTATCCAGGTCACTGTGGCCTGGCTTGGGTTCCCCAGGGCAGGAAAGATGTCTGGCAGCTGGAGCAGGGTTAGGGAAGGGCTCCAAGGTGGGGCTGGAGCCCTTGGGCTGTGAGGAGAGGCTGAGGGAGCTGGGCTGGTCCAGCCCACAGCAGGGAAGGCTGAGGGGCTCCTGATCCCAGCCTGGCAGTGCCACCCAGGAGGTGATGGAGAACACAGAGCCAGGCTCTTCACCAGGGGGCCTGGTGGGAGACAAAAGACAATGGGTGGAAGGGGCAAGAGGAGAGCTCTAGCCAGGAAAGGAGAAGTTGAAATAAGTCAGGCTGGTTACAGCATTTCCTCACTAACAAAACCAGCCTGAGCCCCTTCTCCATCCACCACTGACAGCTTTGCAAATCAGGAATTGTTCAGGCTGTTTTATCCCCACTTCATGCAGAGCATCCTGATTCAACAACTGAACTGTGTTTCAAATCTATCACAGAATCATCTTTGTCTAAAATTGGTTTGGTACAGAAATCCCTTGTGAATGGTTAGCATGTCAGATGTTGCTGGGATGTCTCACATTGATGAGGGAGGAGTTTCAATGTTTCTTATATTATGTTTATATTTTTTAAGTTTGCAATGAAGAGACATTTTCTGTGATTCTGAGTCCCACCAGTTCCTGACCCCCAAAGAACACAAACCTGATGAGTTACAGTTCAAATTTGCACCTCCCTCCATAGCCACAGCAGAGCTCCCTTGTCCCAGAAAGTCCCTTGCAATGCAGGGATGTAGAGAATAGGACAGGCTGTGGGGATCAGGGGCAGGGCATGGCCAGGGATTTGGGGTGGTTGTGAGCCCAGGGCAGGACCCGGCCCTTGGCCTTGGGGAACCTCATCCAATTGTCCTGGGCCCAGGGCTCCAGCCTGTCCAGATCCCTCTGCAGAGCTTCCTGCCCCCAGCACAGCCACACTCCCACCCAGCTTGGGCTCACTGGGAACTGACTGAGGGTGCCCTCAATGTCCTCGTCCAGATCATCCATCAAGAGATTTAACTGACCTGGCCCCAATCCTGAGCCCTGGGGACAGCCCTGGATGTGACTCCATTCCTCAGCTGCTCTGAGTCCCAGGGGCTGAATGAGGGAAATGGTGGGGTGGGGGTAGGGACAAAGTGTGATTGATTATCAGCCATGAAGAGTATTGATTTTCACATTTTTTCAGAATGCATGAGGAGGTGCTGGGGATCAATATCAACTGGGAATTGCTGATATCAATCTATAAAAAGGAAAACTAAACCTGACAAAACACTTTTCTCTTCATTGTTGTAAGTATAGTGTATTCACTTTAAATACACTTCTGAAATCTGTTGAATTAACCACAGAAGAACTGAAGACTTTAGTTGTTCCTACGGGCTTGTATTGTTTGGATGTTTTGAACAAATGTTTATCAGCCTTAGTCATAAAATTTCTCAACTGAAGAGCTCAAGAAAGAAGAGGCCTCTCGAAAAGTAAAATTCATCAGCAACCTCCCAGTGGCTGAGGATCCATCCTCATCAGAGCAGCAATGAACAGAAATGGGCACAGCTTTCTGGCTGCCCCACCTTTGGCATGGGCCCTGGGCCTGCAGCAGGAACAGCTCCTGAGGGCCACAAGGCCGTGGCTGCTGTGCTGGCCTGGGCAGATGGGATGGCAGCAGGGGCTGCAGAGCTCTCAGCATCTCCTGGAGAGGAGAGCAGGGCACACAGGGAGCCTCCTTTTCCTTTGGCCAGGCACCTTCCCCATGGCTGGGGCTGAGTCCTGTCTGAGCTGCAGCTGCTGCTGTGCCCTTGAGAGGGGCTGAGGCCGTGGGGCCCCTGCCCAGAGCAGCCTGGCCTGAGCAGAGCTGTGGGGCCAATTTTGGCCATGGGTGCCTGGGCAGGAGGGATGGTTCTTTTCGATGGGAATGAATGAACTGAGTCATGATGTTTCAGGGGCACATGAGAAGAGACTCCCAACATGCAGAGGTCAGTTGAGCCAGTCAGGCCAAGCCAACCTGTTGACCTGTTCCCTGTTCCCTTGGTTCCATGGGGCCCCATAGTGTCACTGCCCCTTGCAGTGTCAAAATGCTTTCCTTGGTTGCATGGAGCTGCACAATGACACAATGGCCCCCTTGGTTCCATGAGATCACAGGGTGTCACAATGGTCTCAATGATTCCAGACAGTCCTGCAGTGTCACAGTGGTCCCCTGGTTCTGTTGGGCTCCTCAGGATCACAATGGCCCTTTGGCTGCATGAGGCCCAGCTGTGTCACACAGGCCCCTTGCTTCCATTGGGCCTCACAGTGTCACAATTGTCCCCCCTTGTATCAATGAGGTCTGGCAGGGTTACAGTGGTCTCCTTCATACTACAGTATCAGAATGGACTCTTGGTTCAATGAGGCCCTGCAGTGTCAAAATGGCCTCCTTGGTCCCACAAGGTCCTGCAGAGCTCTTTGGTACAATGAGACCTTAAAGTGTCACAATGTGTTTCAGTATTCCATAAGGCCCTGCAATGTCACAATGGACTCTTGGTTCCATGTGGTCCTGTGAAATTACATGAATCCTTAGTTCCATGGGGCCCTGTAGTGTCACATTTGTCTCCTTGGTTCAGTGCTGCCACACAGTGCCAATACTGCCCCTTGGTCCCATTAAGCCCCACATTTTCACTATGGGCCTCTTGGCTCCACAAGGCTCTGAAGTGCCTCTGAATGGCCTTTTGGTTTCCCAAGGCCTCCAGGTGTACAAATGGCCTCCAGGGTTTCATGAGGCTCTGCTGTGGTAGCCTTGGTCACAGTGGTAGCCTTGGTTCCACAGTTTCAGAATGGCCCCTTGCTTCCAAGAGGTTGCTCGGTGTCACAATGGTCTCCTTGGATCTGCAGGATCACAATGGACCATTGGTTCCATGGGGTTCCCTGTGTCAAAATGGACCCTTTGTTCCATGAGGTTCCAAAGTGTCACAGCAGACTTCTTGGTTCTGTAAAGCCCCACTGTTACCAAATCTCTTAAATATCAGAATAACGCTCCTAAACACTAATTTGCTATTTAAGAGGGTATCATTTATTCAGGTCAGAGGTCTAGTGAGGGATAACTCCTAACCTTACGTGGACATTGAATTCCACCAGAGTATTGCTTACGTACAGTCATTAAATGTGTATTGCAGTTTACCCATTTCCATAAAACCCACCCCAAATTCGAGATTCAGATCTTGTTTTCTCTATCACTGCACTCTTGAGCAAAATGTCTTCTCCTCCAACCATCCTCTCTGGGAAAGTAGGCTCTGCATGACTTATTCCTGTGCTCAAATTTAACAGGCATGGTAAAAATTGGAAAAAGCCTTTGGTAATCAAGCCCAAGGCTTTGTTGTGTCCAGGCAGAGGCAGGCAGGACGCAGAGCTGTCAGCAAAGGAAGGGGCCAGCCAGGTGGGGCAGCCGGGGGATGACGACAGCCTGCAGGGACAGAGGCGCAGGGCATGGACACCGTAGGACAGCCTGGGCTGCACAGGGCACAGGCATGGGCAGCAGCTGAAAGGCCCTGACACAGCCAACTCCTGCAGCACTTTGGCCATGGCTGCTGGCCCTGTTGCTGAGCCAGGAGGAGGAGACAAGTGAGCCTGGCAGCACTGGGGCCTCCTTGCCTCCTTGTCCCTGCTCAGCAGCCTGGCAGGGGCCGCCCCATGGTGCTGCCCTTGGCATTGCACATCCCCACATCCCAGTGGCCCGGGAAGAGCCCTGAGCAAGGAGGGAGGGACAGGATGTGCCTTGCCAGGGGCTGGGGCTCAGGCCTTGGCTCTTTGCATTCCTGAAACACATCCAGGTGTGGTCAGCATCAGAGACACCTTTGCCTTGTTTGTCCCCAGCTGTCATCACTGCGTGCCATGTTCCATTCCAACTGGAAGCTGGGGACACTTTCTCAGTCATGTTTCTCTGTGGGACCCATTAAAACTTTAAGTAACTTCAGTGTTTCAACCTAACTTTGAGTTTTTAAAAAGTTTTTTGAACTTCTGAAATCTGTCTAATTACTCACAGAAGAACTGAAAATGTAATTTGTTTCCCAGGGGCTTTTCTTGTTTGGTTGTTTTGAATAAGTGGTTATTAACTTTTCTCACTGAGTTTCTCAACTGAAGAGCCCAAGAAAGAAGAGGCCTTTGGAAAAGTAAAATTCATCACTGACCTCTAAGTGTCTGAGGATCCATCCTCATCAGGGCAGCAATGAACAGAAATGGGCACAGCTTTCTGGCTGCCCCAGCTCTGGCATGGGCCCTGGGCCTGCAGCAGGAACAGCTCCTGAGGGCCACAAGGCCGTGGCTGTTGTGCTGGCCTGGGCAGATGGGATGGCAGCAGGGGCTGCAGAGCTCTCAGCATCTCCTGGAGAGGAGAGCAGGGCACACAGGGAGCCTCCTTTTCCTTGCATGTTCAAAATTTTTAATATTAAATCCCAATTTTTGCCTATTTTGCCAGGAAGACAAAGCCGGTTCTTTTCCATAGGACAGAAAGGGCGGAGCCTCCATGTTTGGAAGGAAGGTGAGAGCCAGCCTTCAGGAGGCCAAGGCCAGCCAGACCTGTCTGTTCTGGCAGCTTTTGTCTGGGAGAAAACCTTGCATATAGGAATTTTGGAGGAGAACTACCAATTTTGGCCATGGGTGCCTGGGCTGTTGGGACAGTTCTTTTCCATAGGAAGGAAAGCACAGAGCCTCAGTGTTTGAAGGCAGGTGAGGCCCAGCTCTCAGGAAGACAAAGTCAGCCAAACTTGTTGGTAATGACAGATTTTGTGAGGGAGCAATCCCTGGATATTGAGAAATTTGCAGGGGGAATCCCATTTTGGCCATGGAGGCTTGAATAAGAAGGGCAGCTCTTTTCAATTTGAAGGAAAGCCCAGAGCCCCAGTGTCACAGGGGTACATGAGAAGAGACCCTCAATGTGCCAAGGTCAGTTGGAACAGTCAGGCCAAGCCCACCAGACCTGTTACCTGTTCCCTTGGATTCATGGGGCCCCACAATGTCATAGTGGCCCCTTGTTTCCATGAGGCCCTGCAGTGTCACAATTGTCGTGTCATATTGGATCCTTGGTTCTCGTAGGCCCAGGTGTTTCACACTGGCCCCTTGTTTCATTGGGGCTCCCTAGTGTCACAATGGTCCCTTGCTTCCATGAGGCCTTGCAGTGTCACAGGAGTCTTCTTGGTTCCATGAGGCCTTTAGTGTATCAAACGTCTCCATGATTCCATAAGGCCTTGCACTGTCACCACAGACCGTTGATTCCATTGAGCCCCACAGTGTCACTGGCTCCAAAAAGCTCTGAAGTGCCACAATGGCCCTTTGGTTTCCCAGGGCCTCAAGGTGTACAAATGGCCTCCAGGGTTTCATGAGGCCCTGCTGTGTCAAAATGGACCTTTGGTTCTATGATGCCCCTTAGTGTCACAATGGTATCCTTGGTTCCATGGTGTCAGAATGGACCTTCACCCCATGGAGACCCACAGTGTTCACTGTAGCCCCCTTGATTCCATGAGGCCCTGCCATGCTATAATGCCCTCTTGGTGCCAGTGGGTCAAAAAGTGTCAAAGTGTCAGAATAGTTTCCAGTGTTCAATGAGGCCCTGCAATGTCACTGTGGTCCCCTTGGTTCCACAGGGCCCCAGAATGTAACAATGGACTCTTGGTTCCATGAGGTTCCTCAGTCACAATGGCTCCTTGGCTCCATGTGGCCATGCTTGGTCACCACATCTTGTGGTTCCATGAGGTCCAACAGAGTTGCAATGGACCCTTGGTGTCCATGAGACCTTGCTGTGTCACAGTGGAGTTCTGGTTCCATGAGCTTTCATACTGCCATCAACAGTCTCCTTGGTTCTGCAGTGTCACCATGGACCCTTTGTTCCATGAGGTCCCACAGTATAACATGGTCACTTTGGTTCTGTGAGGTTCAGCAGTGTCACAATGGCCTTCTTGGTTCTACAAGGCCTCGCTGTGTCAGACTGGCCCCTTTGGTTCCACAAGACCCCAGAGTGTCACCATGGTCTCCTTGGATCCAAATTGTCACGATGGACCTTTCATTCCATGCAGCGCCAGTGTGTCACAATGCCCCCTTTTTCCCATGAGTTTCTGTACTATCAACAATGGTTCCCTTGCTCAAACAAGGCGTTCCTGCATCACAATGGCCTCTTGGTTCCCTGAAGCTTTTCTCTGTCACAATGTACTTTTGATTCCATGAGGCTCCAGAGTGTCACAATGGTCTCCTTGGATCTGCACAATCACAATGGACCATTGGTTCCATGTGGCCCTGCTGTGTCTTAAAGGATTTATCTCCAGAATATAGAATAAGACTCCTCAACACTTAGTTGGTATTTAAGAGGGCATCACTTATTCAGACTTGAGGTCCAACATGTGGAAACTCATAAACTTACTTGAACATGTGATTCTAAAAGTATTACTTATATACAGTCACTACATGTGTATAACAATTTAGCCATTACCATAAAACCTAACCCCAAATTCAGAGACTGACTCCTTGTTTTTTCTATCACTGCACTCTTGAGCCAGATGTTTCCTTCTTCTTCTTCTTCTCCTCCAACCGTCCTTTCTGGAAAAGCAGGCCCTGCATGCCTTGTTCCTGTGCTCAAACTTCACAGGCAGTGTAAAAATAAATTAAACTCTCTTGGTCTAAAGCCCAAGGCTTTGTGTGCCAAGGCAGAGGCAGGCAGGATGCAGAGCTGTCAGCAAAGGAAGGGGCCAGCCAGGTGGGGCAGCCGGGGGATGACGACAGCCTGCAGGGACAGAGGCGCAGGGCATGGACACCGTAGGACAGCCTGGGCTGGACAGGGCACAGGCATGGGCAGCAGCTGAAAGGCCCTGACACAGCCAACTCCTGCAGCACTTTGGCCATGGCTGCTGGCCCTGTTGCTGAGGCAGGAGGAGGAGACAAGTGACCCTGGCAGCACTGGGGCCTCCTTGCCTCCTTGTCCCTGCTCAGCAGCCTGGCAGGGGCCGCCCCATGGTGCTGCCCTTGGCATTGCACATCCCCACATCCCAGTGGCCTGGGAAGAGCCCTGAGCAAGGAGGGAGGGACAGGATGTGCCTTGCCAGGGGCTGGGGCTCAGGCCTTGGCCTTTTGCATTCCTGAAACACATCCAGGTATGTTCAACATCAGAGATAGCCTTTCCCTTGTTTGTCCCCAGCTGTCATCACTGCCTGCAGTGTTCTGCTCTAACTGGAACCTGGGGACACTTTCTCAGTCATGTCCCTCAGTGGGACCCATTAAAACTTCAAGAAACTTTGGAGTTTTAATCTCACTTTGAGTTCTTGAGAAGTTTTTTGAACACTCTCTGAGGAACTGAGTCTCATGTAAACAACACCAAAGCCCCAAGAGGGTCATTAAAGTCCTTGTGTTGTGTCTCTGCTGCTGAGCTGGGCTGGGCTCCAGGCACAGAGGCAGCTCCTGGCAACCAAGAAGAGCTTAAAAAGACATCCTGAGGAGCAGCTCCCCTCCAAGCCCAGCCGGACTGAGAGCACTTCCTGCAGGTACCTGAGAGCAGTGAGGCAGAGAGAGTCTCAAAGGAACTGGAAGGACAATTCTGAGCTGATTCATGGAGAAATCTTCATCACTTCCAGCACAGTCAGTTTTTTGCCTGCAGGGATCTCCTAAAGCTGACCCAGGACAGCACTGACAGGACTGTAAGGATGGCTCTGCTGCCCTTTCTGGGTTGGGGGAGGATGTGCTCCAGAGCGGGGCTGCCCTGGGCACCATCAGAGGGACAGGGCAGGATGGCTCCTGCTGCCAGGGACGGCTGCAGGGGCTGAAGCTGGGGCTGCAGCCAGGGGTGCCCAGGGCTGTGGTGCAGAGCAGCTCCTGCAGCCCTGAGGGCTCTTGGCCAGGCCAGGGGATCTGCCACCTGCCAGGGGCAGCTCTCAGCCTGCCTGGGAGCTCCCATGGATGGTGGAGGGGAGCTGTGGGTGCAAGGAGTGACTGCTGCCAGGGCAGGTCCTGCTGCTGTGGAGAGGGTGCTGTGTGGGCCAGGGCTGCTCAGAGCTCCAGCTCATGCCCAGGTCATTTCTGAGGGGACTTTTCATGAGCTCATTCAGGGCAGGAGTTTCCTGCTTGAGTCTCTGCTTTCCTGAATCTGTGCTCCCACTTTTCCCTGGCTCAGCTTGGTGGCAATGGAAACTCAGCTGTGCAGGGCAGAGCAGGGGCTGAGGCTCTTAAACCATCACACTGAGCATTCCTGGGAACCTCAGCAAGTGCCTCCAGCTCCCCAGCCTCCAGATCCATGCAGCATCCCCTTTCCATGGTGCCCAGGCCTGGGGGAGCTGTTCTTTAACCCCTGCAGCCCCGAGCAGCTGCAGGGCAGAGCTGGCCCAGGGGCTGGGCTGGGCTCTGGCAGCACTGGCAGGGAAGGAGCCCGGGGCCACAGGAACAGCTCGGGCTGGGACAGCTGCAGCAGCAGAGCCGTGGGCAGGGAGGGAGGGAGGCAGTGCTGAGGGAAGCCCTGCTGCAGGGGACATGTGGCACCTGCCGGCCCTGCCCTGCAGGGCACACACTGCCCTGAGCAGCACAGCTCTTGTGTCCCCTGGCAGCCAGCACAGCCCTCAGCCCGGGGGCTCGGGGCCCTCAGTCCCCTCCTGGGCTGGCAGAGCAGCCCCAGAGATGAAGGGCATCTCTCCTGCCATGTGCCCATTTATTCCCTGCTGAGCAGGGCCTGAGGGCCACTGTCCTGCACCGCTGCTGCCTGGCAGGGGCTGGGCAGGGCTGGGCAGGGAAAGGCTTTTCCTCAGGGCCTGGCTCTCTCTCTCCTTGCCTTGCCCAGGTGCTCCTGGCATTGCTGACTCTGGGCTCTCTGGGAATGGCAGTTCCAGCTGCAGGCTCAGGCCCAGCCCTTGGGCTCCTCCTGTGCAGGCTGAGCACAGCAATGGGGTGTCCCAGCTCTCTCTGCCCCGGGGAGCTCTGGGCAGGGCAGGCTGGCAGGCTGGAAATGAGCCGACTCTCCCTGATTTTGGGAAAGGCAGGAGCCCCTTTGTGTGCCAGGGATCCCTCTGCTCTCAGCTGTGTCTCCTGGCTTTCCAGGGTAACATTGGAGTGGATCTCAAGTGCAAGTCCATGGCAGCTGGGAACAGGTTGCAGGGACAGAGCAGCTCCCCTTTAGTCTGCACTAAGGCTCAGACAATCCTACTGCCTCACTGGACTCTCTGTTTTCCCAGGTGCAGCAGAATCTCTCATTTTGACTCCTGCAATCCCCATCCCTTTTTCCTGGAAACTCCTGTGCCTTAGGAGCAGATTCTTTGTCGAATTTCAAACACCAGGAGCGGTCCTACCCTCACTGTTCCCCTGCATGGTCTGGGGCTCAGGGCTGATTCCCAGGTGTCCTGCAAGTCAAAGTCTGGCTCCTGACTGAACATTGGCCAGCATCAATCAGGGCTCCAGCAATCCAGGGAAAGTTCTCCTAGACATAGACAAGGGGGGCATGTTTAGTGGCAGATGATGGTCTATAAGAAAGAGCTTTCACTCTTCAATGAGAAATCTCCCCTCAGATGTCACTGTCTGTCTTCCTTCTGCAGGTTGGATTGTCCAGAGACAGCAAATGTCCAACAGCAGCTCCATCAGCCACTTCCTCCTGCTGCCATTGGCAGACACGCGGCCGCTGCAGCTCCTGCACTTCTGCCTCTTCCTGGGCATCTCCCTGGCTGCCCTCCTGGGCAACGGCCTCATCATCAGCGCCGTAGCCTGCGGCCACCTCCTGCACAGCCCCATGTTCTTCTTCCTGCTCAACCTGGCCCTCACCGACCTGGGCTCCATCTGCACCACTGTCCCCAAAGCCATGCACAATTCCCTCTGGGACACCACAACCATCTCCTACGCAGGATGTGCTGCTCAGCTATT
The DNA here is from genome assembly GCA_910950805.1 of Acrocephalus scirpaceus scirpaceus. NCBI lineage: Eukaryota > Metazoa > Chordata > Aves > Passeriformes > Sylviidae > Acrocephalus > Acrocephalus scirpaceus. The sequence continues at coordinate 674,344 of CAJVGK010000046.1, read as the reverse complement.
TCTGTTTGTCTTCTTTCTTGGGTCAGAGTATTTCCTCCTGACCATCATGTGCTACGACCGCTACGTGTCCATCTGCAAACCCCTGCACTACGGGACCCTCCTGGGCAGCAGAGCTTGTGCCCACATGGCAGCAGCTGCCTGGGCCAGTGGCTTCCTTTATGCTCTTCTTCACAGCGTGAATACATTTTCCCTGCCCCTGTGCCATGGCAATGCCCTGGGCCAGTTCTTCTGTGAAATCCCACACATCCTCAAGCTCTCCTGCTCCAAATCCTACCTCAGGGAACTTGGGCTTCTTGCTGTTAGTGCCTGTTTAGCTTTTGGCTGTTTTGTGTTCATTGTTTTCTCCTATGTGCGGATCTTCAGGGCTGTGCTGAGGATCCCCTCTGAGCAGGGACGGCACAAAGCCTTTTCCACCTGCCTCCCTCACCTGGCCGTGGTCTCCCTCTTCCTCAGCACTGCAGCATTTGCCTACCTGAAGCCCCCCTCCATCTCCTTCCCAACCCTGGATCTGTCCCTGTCAGTTCTGTACTCGGTGGTGCCTCCAGCCCTTAACCCCCTCATCTACAGCCTGAGGAACCAGGAGCTCAGAGATGCCCTGAGGACATTGATCACTGGACAATTTCAGAAACAGTAAACTGCTGGCCAAGTTCCACAAATCAATTGTAATAAACGTCATCTTTGTTAGCACGTTTTGGTTTCATTGTCAGGTTTTTATTCTTTGTTTTAGTTTCAATTGATATACATAAAGCAAGGCCAGTTTTTGTGCCATTTTTTTTTTCTGTCTATGGTTTCTGTGGCCCCATACTGTTCCAATGAGGAGCTTTGCCATCAGTGGCTTTAAAAGAAATAAAGTATCTCCCAGCAAAGTTTTCACTGGAGATCCCTCTTTTGTTCCCTTCTCTGCAGCTGCAGCAGCAATGTCTGTGTGCAGAGCTGGGGCACATCAGTGCTGGCACAGCAGCTGTGCCCAGCAGCAGCAGCAGCCCTTGGTGTTGCCAGTGCTGCTGCCGTGGCCCTGCCCCGCTGCCCTGCTGGCCCTGGTGTTGCTGTAGGGCCTGAGTGCTCTCGGGGCCGGGCACAGTGCTGGGGGTGGCAGTGCCGGGGCTGCAGCAGGGACAGGCCATGGGCACTGCTGGGGCAGCGCTGACGCCTCAGGCCAGGCCCTGGGGGCTGCAGGCTCCTTGCCCAGGCTCTCTCAGGAACACGCCCAGGCCAATGCTGAGCACAGAAAAGCCCTGGGAGCAGCCCCAGGCTGGCCGTGGGCAGGCTGGGGGCAAACAGCATCACACAGTGAGAATGTCCCTTGGGGAGCAGGATCATCCTCCAAGTGCTTCAGGAATTGTCTGCAGGCTCCTGCAGTGCCTCCTGCTGCTCCCTTGCCAGAGGCACCACAGGCCAGGGGGGCACATCTGGGCTGCTGTGTCTGGCTGTGGGGCTCCCTGTTCTGGGCAATGAGGAGGGGCTGCAGAGGCTCTGCAGGACTGACAGGATGGGCTTTGGGGCTGTGAGGAGAAGCTGAGGGACCTGGGCTGCTGGACCTTCTGAAGAGGAGGCCCAGGGCTCATCCTGCAACTGCTCCAAGGGTGATTTCAGAGAATCACAGAATCAGCAAGGTTGGAAAAGACCTTGGAGATCAAGTCCAACCTGTGCCCTGACACCACCTGGTCTCCCCTGAGCCTCCTCTTCTCCAGGATAAACAACCCCAGCTCCCTCAGCCACTCCTCACAGCACTTGTGTTCCAGACCCCTCACCAGCCTTGCTGCCCTTCTCTGGACACGCTCCAGCCCCTCCATGTCCTTCCTAAATTGGGGGGCCCAGAACTGGACACAGCACTCGAGGTGCTGCCTCACCAGTGCTGAGCACAGGGGAAGAATCACTGCCCTGCTCCTGCTGGCCACACCATTCCTGATCCAGGCCAGGAGCCATTGGCCTTCTTGGCCACCTGGGCACACTGCTGCCTCATGTCCAGCCTGCTGTCCAGCAGTGCCCCAGGTCCCTTTCTGCCTGGCCACTGTCCAGCCACTCTGTCCCCAGCCTGTAGCACTGCAGGGGTTGTTGTGGCCAAAGTGCAGGACCCGGCCCTTGGTCTTGTGAAACCTGACATGGTTGGATTTGGGCCCTGGATCCAGCCTGTGCAGGTCCCTGTGCAGAGCCCTCCTACCCTCCAGCACATCCACACTCACACCCAGCCTTGTGTCATCTGCAAATTTGCTGATGCTGGACTCAATCCCCTCATCCAGATCATCAGTGCAGATATTGAAATCCACGCTGGCTGGCTCTGATCCCTCAGCCATCCTGTGGGTGCCCTGTGATGGCACTCAAGGTGATCTGTTCCATAACCTTGCTGGGCACCGAGGTCAGGCTGGCAGGCCTGGAGTTCCCCAGATCCTCCTTGCAGCCCTGCTTGGGGATGGGCTCACATTGGCACCTCCAGGCCTCTGGGACCTCCCTGGTGAGCCAGGCCTGATGAGAAATGATGGAGAGCAGCTTGGGGAGCTCATCCAGCAGCTCCCTCAGGCTCCGGGGATGGAACCCATCTGGTCCCAGAGACACCTGTGAGCATCTGAGTGGCTCAGCAGATCTCCAGCTGCTTCCTCCTGCATTTCAGGGAGGCTCTTCTGCTCCCTGTGCCCATCTACCAGCTCAGGAGAACACTTGTCCTGAGGACAACCTGTTCTATTTTTGAAGCTGAGGCAAAGTAGGGGTTAAGTACTTAAGCCTTTTCCTCATCTTTGGTAACCATGTACCCCCCAATAAGGAACGGAGGTTGTCCTTACCCCTCCTTTTGCCATTAATGTCCTGAAAAAATAATTTTTTTTTTATTTGAGAAAAGTGGACTTGTTAAGCTCCAATTGTGCTTCCTACTCTGTAATTTTCTTTTTGCAAGACCTAACAACATCCTTAAATACTTCCTGAGTTACCTTCCCCTCTGTGAAAAGCTTATGCACCCTCTTTTTTTCCCCTGAGTTGCAGTAAAAGCTCCATGCCTACCAAAGACAGTCATTTTCCTCGCTGGATTATCTTTAGGCACACAGCCTGCTCCTATTTGTTAAAAATTTCTTTGTTACTTTGTGCCATGCTTACTGGACTGTCATGTTTTTAGGGTTGTTTCCCTTAAATAAAACCGTACCTGATTTTATCCACCTTACATCTGGATCCTGAATGGGCCAAAGTTTGCCCTCCATAATTACAGTGTAGTTTTAATAATGCCTCGCCTTCTTTCACAGAATATTTAAAAACTCAATAATTTCATAGTAACTGTCCTCCAAACGGCCTACAACCACCATATCTCCCACCAGCCCTTTTCTCTGGTTGTGAACAGCAGGAGACAAAGCTTTCCTTGGCAGTGGGAAGAGAAGAAAATCTCCCCAAAGTGCAGCTTGGAAGGTTCAGATGGGAGGGGAGGAAAAAGAAAAGTCCCTCCCAGGGTAGAATTTTGGTGCACGAGGTGTCCCAGCCCAGGTGAGCCTGGGCCATGGCCTGGCTCTGTGTGCCAGGAGCCGGCAGCGCTGGGTGCAGGGAGCCCAGGGAGGGCCCAGAAATGCTGGGCTGAGAAATGCTGGGGGCACAGCCAGATGGGCGTGTGCAGCCGGCCAGGGCACAGCAGCAGCACGCACAGGGGGCACAGCCTGCAGGACACATGGCCAAGGGCTGGGCACGGCTGGCACGGCCACAGGCACCCAGGCCTTTGTCCCCTGGGCTCTGGCAGCGCCTCTGGAGGCCCCACTGAAGGAACTTTCCTTGCAGGGGCTGCACTTTGCTTCTGCCTCGCCCCTCCCTGAGGAGGCTGGCAGGGTCCCACAGCTTTAGGACATTTGTCCTTGCTGCCCCTCCCATCCCACTGCCCCACCAACAGCCCCGAGCCACCCGGGAGGGACAGGCCCTGCTGTGCCAGGCCTGGGCTCAGCCCTTGGCCTTTCTGCTTCCTCCAGCCAGCCCAGGCCTTGCTCAGCATTGCAGTTCCCTGCTCACAGCCTTGGGCTCCCTGCAATCCTGGCCTCAAGGATCTGCTCTCACCAGTCCCTGCGGAGCCTTTGGCACTCCCTGCCCTCACTGGGGCCCAGTGATGCTCCAAGGGCCTTGGAGTTTTGCTTCTGACTCCTTGAGCAGCTTCTTCAACCTTCTCTCAGTGCCTGAGGGTCCTGGACTCAGCCCCAAATCTACATTAGGGCTCATGAAAATACAGAAAGCCCTCAGGAGCTCCTTGTCTTCCTTCAATTGTCTTTGAGTCTTCAGGGCTTGTGCAGTTGATTGGAGTCAGTTTGGAGTTCTGTGAAGGAGGAAGATTTTAAAGTGCACCTCCTGGGTTTTTTTAACCAAAGGCTCATTTTTTTATTTATTTTACAGTTCATTAAAAGGTGACAGGAGCATTTCCCAAATGCTCTTGATGCTGAATTTCTCCTTGGCAGGTGTGGGCACAGAGAAGAATGAGCCCCGTGCAGGCTGACCCTGTTTGGACAACCTGCTCCTCACTTGAACCTTACAATGTCTGATATGGCCCACCTGGGACTGAAATCCAAAAACATTTTTAAAAAGGCACTTTTTAACCTTTAAAAAAAAATTAAGAAGTAATAAAATTTAATTGGCATTTTTCCTACTATAATACCCTATAATTTTATTATCTAATTTTTATAGATTTAATAAAAAATCTATACATTTTTACAAACTGTGACAGGGTACTGGTCATTGGTTCTAAGTAATATTAGAAATAAAGAGCTCGGCCAATATATCAAGCAACAATCAATTTATTAATAATACAAAATGGTAAAATGTGAGCAAATCAGAGCTGGGTGCATTAGGGGTTTCCCTTCCAACTGCACGCCGACTGCTGATTTTCTGCTGGTATTTATTGAGAATTTTCATAAGCACTTCTCAGCAATTTTTTTTCTAGTTTCCTCCTAATTTGTATTTTTGAAATCCAATTTCTATACCCCATTGGGATCAATTTCTATTGATGACATTGAATTCCTTTACTTCAGAGGAGTAAATTGGTGAAGTAATCTTTTTCCCTTACCTTGTTCAGAAACAACATCTGTGGTGACGAGGTTCTCAGGACCATAAATTAGTGATAGTGATGTTCAGATTTCCTTCTTCAGAAAAAAACACCAGAAATGAGACCATAAATCAGTTGTTAATTGTGACTGTGTCAGATGTCCATCTTCCAGATGGTGGTCTATCTCATTTTCCAGGACTGTCCAGCCTTTCTTCTCGTGATCATTAATTTTTAGTTTGGGATAGCACACTTCCTTCTTCTATTCAGGTGATTTGAAACCTTTTTCCATAACAATGATATGAAACTTTCCAAATGAACTGCAAGACCAGAGGGAAATCAAGGCAGAGCCACGGTTTGCCAGGAAACCTCTCTAGAATTCAGCCACAATCCAACTCCAAAGTTTCTTGAAGTTTTAATGGGTCCCACTGAGGGACACGACTGAGAAAGTGTCCCCAGGTTCCAGTTAGAGCAGGAAACTGGAGGCAGAGATGACAGGAAGCCAAGTCCTGGTACCTTTGGGACCAAGGGATGGGGGGGATGCTGAGGGCAGGACAAGGGGGTCACACTGCCCAGCCAGGAGGCCCGAGTGCCACAGAACAAGGTGCCCCCTCACAGCCCTTGGTGGCACAGACCCTGCTGTGCCCAAGGGCACCAAGACTGGAACCTGGGGACACTTTCTCTGTCGTGTCCCTCTCTGGGACCCATTAAAACTTCAGGAAACTTTGGAGTTTGATTGTGACTGAATTCTAGAGAGGCTCCCTAACAAACCATGGCTCTGCCTTGATTTCCCTCTGGTCTGGTGCAGTTCATTTGGAAGGTTTCCTATCATTGTTATGGAGAAAGTTTTCAAAGAGTTTCTAAAAAATGTACATTTCTATTTTGAAGGGTGTATTTATTATTGAACTCTTAGAGAAAAGGTGATTGCAGCATTCTGTGATTGACATTGATCCAGGGTCTCTGCTCAGGAGGTCTGGCCTGCTCAGAGAAGCTGAGCCTTGAGGGGTGACCCAGTGTGGACAACCTTGCTGCACATTCCCCAAGCCCATCCTGTCTGTCCTCACTCCCCTGGCACCTGCTTTGCTTGCAGAGCTGCCTGCACTCAGGAAAAAAGGGGTTTTCTAGTTTCTGAAGCAATGTGAACCCCCTAATTTTCCCCACTGCAAACAGACCCACTGCTCAAGTGTGTGCCAGCCCAAGGTGCCACCAAAAGCACTGCAGCCCTGCCCTGGGCCAGCGCTGAGGGTGGATCATCATCCCAAGCTGCCCTGGGCCACTGCAAGGGGCTGTGCCCATGGACACTGCACTGACCCCACGGCTGGGTTTTGGTGCCACGGCAACTGGGAGCAGTTCCAGTTTCCTTGGAAACACTGGGGAGGACTGGGACAGCCTGGGACCACGGGGAGAGCTGAGGGGGAATCTGGGTGGACTGGGATAGACTGTGGGGGTACACTGAAACATAGTGGGACATACTGGGACATACTGGGCATGGTACTGAGCAATATTGGGGCAAACTGGGGATATTGTGAGTGATTTTGGGGGATAGTGGGACAAACTGGGGACACTGGGAACACTGTGGGGAAGACAGGGGGACACTGGGGTGTGCCATGGAAGACACCGGAGGGAACCGAAAGGGAATGGGAATGAACGCAGGTGTTTTGGGAGGGACTGGGGTGCACTGGGTGGGCCTGGAGGGGCACGAGGGATGTACTGGGCTGTACTGGGAGGGACTGGAGAGGCACTGAGGTTGTCCTGGGGATGAACTGCACCGGACTGGGAGGGACTGCAGAAGTTTTATCAGCTGTTCCCGCCTCCGCCGCCTCCCATTTGTCCAAGCTCCCGCCTATCACTTCCTGCAGCCAATCAGCGTTGGGGATTGAGGCCTCAGGGGTGGTCCCTGGTGTCGGCGCCGTCTTTTCTTTTTGCCTACAACTCCCGTCATGCCCCACGGCCTGATTGAGCCCCACTACAGCCGGGACTACAACGCCCGTCATGCCCCGCGCTCCACAGAACCCCGGAATCCGCCTCCCATGTATCCCATAACTGTCCCCGAGACCCTCCAGGATCGCTAAGTGCCCCCTCGGAGCCCATTCGGAACCACGCGAAGGCGTCCCCGGATCTCCTGAAGGCTCCCACAGATGCCCGCTATGGGCACTTCTGGGAATTCATCTCCTGTCATCCCCTGCGGCTCCAGAACTCCTCGTAACACAGTTCCGCGCCTAAAACTCCTGCCGTGCCCCGCGATGTAAACAGCCCCGTTAGAGTTCCCCAGGCTCCCCTCAAATTCTCCCAAGCCGCAGACGTTTCCCCCTGAGGACCTGCGCTCGCGGCTCGGACACAAAAGTGTCCCCCCAGGTGTCCTCACAGACCCCAAATTGCCCCGTTCGAGCCACTTCCGGGACTGCAGCTCCCAGCATGCTCTGCTGCGCACGGAGAGCGCTATTCCAGCCGTGACTTCATTTCCCGTCATGCCCCGCGCGCCGCCGAAAGCCATTGGAGCTGCGCCTTCTACTCCCGTGATGCTCCCCGGTCCTTTTAAACCGTGTTATACCCGCGCCTACAACTCCCATCATCCCCCGCACCCCAGAGAGCCCCGTCCGAGCTCCCCAAATGCCCTCACGGACCCTGAAGGGCTCCCAGATTCCCCTCCCTCACCTCCAACTGCCCTCCTGGACCCCAAGTTCTTCCCCGGACCTCAAATTATCCAACAGAACCCCTAAGTGCCCCTCCAAGTTCCCACCTAGCTCCCCCGAGTGTCCTCCAGACCACCAAGTGTTCTCCAAATTCCCTCCCCTGGTACCAAAAATGCCCCAAATATGCCCCACAAATGTCTCCATGACGTCCAAAGTGGTCACTTTCACCCTGTTTGAGAAAATGACAAAAATACCTAATTTTTGGTAATTAGCACAAAGAGGGAGATGTCAATAGCCAGTAGTTTTCCATAATTATTGAATGGAATTGTGTTACTTAGAACCAATGACCATCACCTTTTTGGTTTGTAAAAATGTATAGATTTTTATAAACAATGTAAAAATTAGGCAATAAAAACAAAGAATATTACTACACATAACAAAAATGCAATTATTATTTCATTTTTATTAAATTTTATTTGTAGAGAAAAAAAGAAAAATTATTAAAATGTTTTCAGAGTGCACTCCCAGGTGGGCAATTTCAGACATGCTGAGGTTGGAGTGAGGAGCAGGTTGTCCAAACAGGGTCGGCCTGCAAGGGGCTCATTCTTCTCTGGGCCCAGATATCCCAAGGAGAAATTCAGCATCAAGATCACTTGGGAAATGCTTCTGTCACCTCTTCTCTGAACGGAAAAATAAAAACATGCTTGATTATAAAAAAAAAGTCATGAGGCATGCTTTGAAATCTTCCTCCTTAGCAGAACTCCAAACTGACTCCAATCATCTGCACAAGACTCAAAGACAATTGGAGGACAAGAGGCTTCTGGGGGTATTCTGTATTTTCATGAGCCCTAATGTAGATTTGGGGCTGAGTCCAGGACCCTCAGGCACTGAGAGAAGGTTGAAGAAGCTGCTCAAGGAGTCAGAAGCAAAACTCCAAGGCCCTTGGAGCATCACTGGGCCCCAGTGAGGGCAGGGAGTGCCAAAGGCTCCGCAGGGACTGGTGAGAGCAGATCCTTGAGGCCAGGATTGCAGGGAGCCCAAGGCTGTGAGCAGGGAACTGCAATGCTGAGCAAGGCCTGGGCTGGCTGGAGGAAGCAGAAAGGCCAAGGGCTGAGCCCAGGCCTGGCACAGCAGGGCCTGTCCCTCCCGGGTGGCTCGGGGCTGTTGGTGGGGCAGTGGGATGGGAGGGGCAGCAAGGACAAATGTCCTAAAGCTGTGGGACCCTGCCAGCCTCCTCAGGGAGGGGCGAGGCAGAAGCAAAGTGCAGCCCCTGCAAGGAAAGTTCCTTCAGTGGGGCCTCCAGAGGCGCTGCCAGAGCCCAGGGGACAAAGGCCTGGGTGCCTGTGGCCGTGCCAGCCGTGCCCAGCCCTTGGCCATGTGTCCTGCAGGCTGTGCCCCCTGTGCGTGCTGCTGCTGTGCCCTGGCCGGCTGCACACGCCCATCTGGCTGTGCCCCCAGCATTTCTCAGCCCAGCATTTCTGGGCCCTCCCTGGGCTCCCTGCACCCAGCGCTGCCGGCTCCTGGCACACAGAGCCAGGCCATGGCCCAGGCTCACCTGGGCTGGGACACCTCGTGCACCAAAATTCTACCCTGGGAGGGATTTTTCTTTTTCCTCTCTTCCTGTCTGAACCTTCCAAGCTGCACTTTGGGGAGATTTCCTTCCCTTTCCAGTGTTTGGGGTTCAGTGATCATGAAAATATTGAGTTTTTAAATATTCTTTGAAAGAAGGAGGGGAATCAACCAAATGTCTGCACTGGACTTTCAGAGAGGAGACTTTGGCCTAGTCAGGATGCAGATTTGAGGAGTATTGAAACAGGTACTGATCTTTTTAAGGGAAACAGCCCTTAAAAACAAAGGAGTCCAGCTAGGATACACATACTTCAAGAAATAAATCTTGAAGGAGCAAGAGAAACTGTCCCTGTGTGGACTCAGAGTGGAAAATGACAGGCATGGCTGGGCATGGTGCTTTTGCAGGAACTCAGAGGAAAAAAGAGGGTGCTTAACCTTTGGACAGAGAAGCAGGCAAGTCTGGAAATGTTTAAGGATATTGCTAGGTGTCCTTGGGTCACTTTATGATGCTTGTAATCCCCAATCGTCTGTTCTGTATATCGTGTTCTGTACCTTTACAACTGATTCTGAGAGCAAAACAGGGAAAGAAGAAGTGCACAGTTTGTTTTGAGAAACTGCCTGACTCCTACGTGTTCTTCTCTTCTCAGGACTGCGTGTGTGTTCGACCGAGTCTCAGACAGACTGTGGACAGAGATCTCCTGTGCTTTTTAGTTAGTTTTAGCTAGCTAGGGCAGAGAAGTTCCCTGGACTGTTTTTTGTTTTCATTTTCTTCGGACTGTTTAAACTTGCTCCGGACTGAAAAACCCAGAGGAGCACCCAGGGCTCTCACACCTGCGGCCCACCTGGGCCTGGACCTCGGGAGGCTTGACAAAGAACTGAGAGCTGAGCTGCCCATGGCAGAGACTTTCTAAATTAACCATCTCACTTCAGAACAATGAAAGGTTTAATTGTTTCATAGTATTCATTCTTTGTGCTTGTGGGCACTTCGTTGGTTAAATAAACAGTTTTTTCCACTTTTTCTCTGAGAAATTTCTTTTTTCCCAGACCGGTTGTGGGGGAGGGGACATTTGGGTTTGCTTTCCAGAGGAACCCCATTCAGAGGTCTCCTCCCAAATTTGCCCTAAACCAGGACATACACATTTTTTATTGGTGCTCATCTGCATGGCTCGAGAGAGTGGAAAAAACTGGTATTGAATATTGATTGCGTTCTGATACCAAATGCAGATGTCCCCCAGATAGAGAGAGAAGGGGCATACCACGAGCTAAGCTGTGGTCCTGTCTGCGTGATTCTGGGGAGTACATGAGGAAATGGAATGGAAAATCTACTGATGATCTGGCACAATGGCTGCATGAATTGTTGGAAGGCAAGACTCAGAGAGGAAGTTCCACCAAGAAGCAAGCAGCTCCAGTTACCCAGGAAAGGAAGGATAACCAGGCTTAGAGGGGCCCTGCCTCTAGCCAGGTGGAGGCTGGGGAAAACCGTGTTTTTTGGACTGTGTAGATTCATTGGTCTGGCACATCAGAGCCACAAAAATATGAGGCCTTGGTAGACGCTGGTGCAGAGTGCACATTACTCCCATCAAGATATGTGGGGGAAGAATCTGTTTCTATTGTTGGCATGACAGGGGCATAGACTTCCTCCAAAATGGGTATTTCAAAGACCCAAAGGGACTTACATGGGCATTTGGGATAGCGGCTGTAGAGACAGAGGGTGTTAAGCAATTAAACACCTTGCCTGAACTATCAGAGATGTCATCTGCAGTAGGACTCCTGAAAGTAGAAGAGCAACGGGTACCAATTGCCACTTTGACAGTGCATCGCCGACAGTACAGAACAACTTGAGATGCCATGATCCCCATCCACAAAATGATCCGAGAGCTGGAGAGCCAAGGGGTAAATCCCACTCACCCTTCACAGCCCCATCTGGCCTGTGCGCAAATCTGAAGGAGAATGGAGATTGGCTGTGGACTATCGTGCCTTGAATGAAGTGACTCCACCATTGAGCGCTGCTGTGCTGGACATGTTGGAACTCCAGTACGAGCTGGAGTCCAAGGCAAGAAAATGGTATGCCACAATTGACATTGCCAATGCATTTTTCTCCATTCCTCTGGCAGCAGAATGCAGGCCTCAGTTTGCCTTCACGTGGAGGGGAGTGCAGTACACCTGGAACCGACTGCCCCAGGGGTGGAAACACAGCCCCACCATCTGCCATGCACTGATTCAGGCTGCACTAGAAAAGGGTGAGGCTCCAGAACATCTGCAGTACATCAATGACATTGTTGTGTGGGGGAACACTGCAGCTGAAGTGTTTGAGAAAGGAGAGAAGATCATCCAGATTATCCTGAAAGCTGGTTTTGCCATCAAGAAGAGCAAAGTTAAGGGACCTGCTCGAGAGATCCAGTTCCTGGGAATAAAGTGGCAAGATGGAAGGCATCAGATTCCCACTGAGGTCATCAACAAGATCACCACGATGTCTCCACCAACCAGCAAGAAGGAAACACAAGCTTTCCTAGGCGCCATAGGCTTTTGGAGAATGCCCATCCCTGAGTACAGCCAGATTGTGAGCCCTCTCTACCTGGTCACCCACAAGAAGAATGATTTCCACTGGGGCCCTGAACAGCAGCAAGCCTTTGCCCAGATCAAGCAGGAGATCACTCATGCGGTAGCCCTTGGCCCAGTCAGGACGGGACCAGAGGTGAAGAACGTGCTCTACTCTGCAGCCGGGAGCCATGGTCTGTCCTGGAGCCTTTGGCAGAAAGTGCCTGGTGAGACTCGAGGCCGACCCCTGGGATTCTGGAGCAGAAGCTACAGAAGGTCTGAGGCCAACTACACTCCCACAGAGAAGGAAATTTAAGCAGCCTATGAAGGAGTCTGAGCCACCTCAGAGGTAATAGGCACTGAAACACAGCTCCTCCTGGCACCCCGACTACCAGTGCTGGGGTGGATGTTCAAAGCAGAGGTGCCCTCCACACACCATGCCACCAATGCCACATGGAGTAAGTGCATTGCTCTCATCACACAGCATGCCCATATTGGAAACCTGAATCACCCTGGGATTTTGGAGATAATCACAAATTGGCCTGAAGGTGAAAATTTTAGTCTCACTGATGAAGAGGAACAAGAGCAAGTTACACGTGCTGAAGAAGCTCCACCGTATAACCAACTGCCAGCAGAAGAAACAAACTTCGCTCTTTTTACAGATGGTTCTTGTTGCATTGTAGGGATGAAACGTAAGTGGAAAGCAGCTGTATGGAGCCCCACACGACAGGTTGCACAAGCCAATGAAGGAAATAGTGGATCAAGCCAACCTGCTGATCTCAAAGCCGTTCAGTTGGCCCTGCACATTGCTGAAAGAGAGAAGTGGCTAAAGCTCTACCTCTACACTGATTCATGGATGGTAGCTGTGGGGATGTCTGGAGAAGTGGAAAAAGGCTAGTTGGCTAGAGGAAAACCAATCTGGGCTGCTGAAGAGTGGAAAGACATCACTACCAGGGTAGAGAAACTACCTGTGAAAGTTTGCCATGTAGATGCTCATGTTCCGAAGAGTAGAGCTGATCAGGAGCACCAAAACAACAGGCAAGTAGATCAGGCTGCCAAGATAGAGGTGTCAAAGATAGACTTAGAGTGGCAACACAAGGGACAGTTGTTCCTAGCTCGATGGGCTCATGATGCTTCAGGACATCAGGGTAGAGATGCCACCTATAGGTGGGCACGAGACCGAGGGGTGGATATAACCGTGGACAGTATTTCTCAGGTTATCCATGACTGTGAGACATGTGCTGCCATCAAGCAGGCCAAGTGGGTGAAGCCCCTATGGTATGGTGGGCGATGGTCCAAATATAAGTATGGAGAGGCCTGGCAGATTGACTACATCACCCTTCCCCAGACCCGCCAAGGCAAGCGCTATGTGCTGACCATGGATGAAGCCACCACTGGATGGCTGGAGACCTACCCTGTGCCTCACGCTACTGCCCGGAACACCATCCTGGGCCTTGAAAAACAAGTCCTGTGGAGACATGGCACCCCTGAGAGAATTGAGTCGGACAATAGGACCCATTTCAAGAACAGCCTTATAAACACCTGGGCTAGAGAACATGGCATCGAATGGATATATCACATTCCTTATCACGCACCAGCAGCTGCCAGGAAAGTTGAATGATGCAATGGCCTGCTTAAAACCACCTTGAAGGCACTGGGTGCGGGGACTTTGAAGAACTGGGAGATTAATTTAGCAAAAGCCACATGGTTAGTGAGCACTCAAGGTTCCACCAACCGAGCAGGCCCTGCCCAGTCTGAGCCCCTGGGAACAATAGATAGAGATAAGGTTCCAGTGGTACACATGAGAAGTATGCTGAGAAAAACTGTTTAGGTTAATCCTGCCTCCAGCAAAGACAATCCCATCTGTGGGGTTGTCTTTGCTCAGAGACAAGGTTGCACTTAGTGAGTAATGCAAAAAGATGGACAGACCCAATGCATACCTCAAGGAGACCTTGTTTTAGAGTAAACTACCCATGCCGCTGTATCTGTACCCATATCTGCATGTATATATGTATATAATTAAGGTAGTGCATGTATGTATATAGTTTAGAAGTTTAAATTCAATGTAATATGTTAGTATGGGAAAAAATTCAGAGTAGATTAATGTTGGGGGTTAGGCTTGTTTCTTTTTTTCTTTCTCACCTGTAGAATTTTTTCCCAAGAGTTGTGAGGCAACTAATCACTGGATACTTATCAGTGCTCAGGTGAAACAAAAGATAGAGCCTGGCACTTGGCTACACCCTTTGTCTCTGGGAGTTTCTCTCGGGGGTGGGGGGGGGAAGGGAGGGGGGAAAGGAGTGGGGGGCAGGGAGGAAGACGGGGCTGGGGGGCAGCTGCACTTTTGGTGTGCTCTGCATCGGGAGAAGACGAGGCTGCTCTTGCTGTGTGGGTTTTTCACTGGCACCACCAAGATCTGATCCTGAAGAGAGCTACCATCATCTGCTCGTGTGCCCAGGAAATCCTGATCTCTCCTTTTGCTGCCCTGCTGGAGCTGGCCCAGCCCTGTCCCACTGCCTTGGCGCTGCTTTGAGGCTGCTCTGCACCGCGGCCCCGCACTGCCCTCCCTGCCAGACATCCCTGCCCTCCAGTGACCACCGACGGAGCTCTGGATTTTATCCGATCCACCAGCCCGGGATCCCTCACCGTTCCAGCTTGGTGCTTTTTTCAGAGTCCCAAGAGACCAGACTGCCCCGGGTTTTGTGAAACCAAGCCCCGTGAAGGTCCCTGGTTCTGTTTGCTATTAATTGCTGTAGTTGTTGTTGTTTGTTTGCCTTCTTATACATATTAGTAAAGAACTGTTATTCCTATCCCCATATCTCTGCCTGAAAGCCGTTTTAATTTTTCTAAATTATAATAATTTGAGGAGAGGAGATTTGAATTATCCATTCCAAGAGAGGCCCTGCCCCTCTTTAGCAGATACCTGTCTTCTTTTCAAAACCAAGACACTGGTTTATACTGGGAGCTGCCACCTCAGGCCGCAGGGGCTTGGGGGCAGCTCCCAGTGCTTATTGGTTTGTACTGGTGCCCTCCCAGTCCACACCTGGGACCACCAGCAGGCACTGGTGGCCAGGCAGGACCCTGAGGACAAGATGGCCTTTGCCAGGGCCCTGCTGAGCCCTGCTCAGTTCTCCAACTTCTCGGCCTGGCACCACTGGCTGTGGGTCCTGGCGCTCACCAGGAACTGCAGGAATGGCAAGGCTGGGACACTGCCCCCTGAAAGGCTGAGGAAAGGTAAAAGATTGCCCTGGAAAAATTCCCAGAATTTCAGTGGGACCCTATCCCAAAAATTCTCCAGCCCGTTGCTTGAAGTTGAGCTCTGTTGGGTTGGATGGGTAGACCTGGTGTCCCAAAAATTCCCATTTCCTTCAATGTGTAGACCTGCTGTCCCAAAAATCCCCATTGACCTTAATGAGTAGACCTGGTGTCCCTAAATCCCCATTGACTTCAATGGTAGACCTGATGTCCTTACAGTCATTCATGGGTAGATTTGGTGTCCCCAGATCACCATTTCCATTCATGGGTAGACCTGTTTTCCTGAAATCTCCATTCATTTCAATGGGTAGACCTGGTGTCCTAAATCCCCCAATTGACTTCAATGGACATAAACCTGATGTCCCAAATTTCCCATTCACATCAATGGCTGGACCTGATTCCCTAAACTCCCCACATTAAGGGGTAGACCCAGTGTCCCACTGAGCCCATGGCTTTCAGTGGGTAGACCTGATGACCCCCAATCCCCACTGTCCTTAATGGGTACACCTGATGTTCCTAAAATCCCTATTGTTTTTAACGGATAAACCTGGTGTTCCTAAGTCCCCATTGGTTTCAGTGCATAGACCTGGTGTCCCTAAATCCCCGTTGTCCCTAAAGGGTAGACCTGGTGTACCAAAAAATCCCATTATTTCAATGGGTAGACCAGATGTCCCTAAATTCCCATTAATCCCTGGACCCAATTTTCTAAATTCCCCACATTAGTGGCTAGACCAGGTGTCCCAAAAGTCCCTTTGACTTTATTAAGGTAAATCTGGTGTCTTTAAATGTCCATTGCCTTGAATGGGTAGACCTGGTTTCCCCAAATGCCCATTGCCCTTAATAGTTTCCAAAAAATCCCTATTGATTTTAATGGGTAGACCCCATGTCCCTAAATCCCCATTGGTTTCAATGGATAGACTTGTTGTCCCTAAATCCTCATTGGATCAAGAGGCAGACCTGTTGACTCTAAAAATCCCCATTGATTTCAATGAGTAGATATGGTGTCCCTAAAAATCCCCATTGGTTTCAATGGGTACACCTGGGTGCCCCCATTCAGATCTTGGGGTGTCCTCTGGCTGCCCCCCTGAGATTTTGGGGTGCCCCCTTTGCCCCTCCCCAGAGCTGCAGCTGGTGCAGAACGCCGTCTTCACCAATCCCACGGACCAAAGCGCCTGGGTGTGCCTGCACTGCATCCTCTCCTGAGGTAACTCGGGGCTCCCTCCCATCCCTGGGGCCCTCCCCTGGAGTTTTGGGGTGCCCATGAATGTTGGGATGCCCCCTGAATGTTGGGGTATCCCCCCACAGCCCCCCTGCTGCTGAGGGTCATCTGCATCCACATTGACTGGGAGGAAATGACGGTGACCATCATCTTCCCCCTGCCCATCAGAGTGAGTGGAGACCACTGTGAACCCCAAAAAATCACCTGGATCACCCCCCAAATCACCCTGGTACTCCCCAAAACCACCTGGATAACCCTGGGAGCCCCAAAATATCACCCAGGTACCTCCCTAAATCACCTGTATACACCTGAGTACACCCCCAAATCACCTGAGTACCCCAAAAAATTACCTGAGAACCCCTCAAAAGGGGGAGCTCTGGGGTTACTGGGAGCTCCATGGCATTTCTGGGAGCACTGGGAAGGGTTACTGTATGTAAATGGGGGTAAACGGGACACCAGGTCTACCCTTTCAAGTCAATGGAAATTTAGGGAAACAGGTCTACCCATTCAAGTCAATGGAGATTTAGGGACACCAGGTCTACCCATTCAAGTCAATGGAGATTTAGGGACACCAGGTCTACCCATTCAAGTCAATGGGATAAATGGGACACTGCATCTACCCAGGCAAAGCAGAGGGGATTCACAACCACCAGTTTGGGCAGGGGCCCAAGAATTTTTGGGGGTACCCAGGTGTGTCCAGGTGATTTTGAGGGGTACCCAGGTGATTTGGGAGGCTGATCCAGGAGATTTTGCTGGGTACCCAGGTGTATCCAGGTGATTTTTTGGGAGTACTCAGGTGATTTTTGAGGATACCCAGACGATTTTTGGGGTACCCACGGGTACCTAGGTGATTTTGGAAGTACCCAGATGATTCTTGGGGGTACCAGGTGGTTTTTGGGGTACCCAGGCATATTTGGAGGGAGATCCAGATGATTTGAGGGGTACCCAGAAAGTTTTTGGGGCAATCTAGGTGATTTTGGGGGGTATCCAGGTGATTTTTGGGGTTCTCAGGTGATTTTTGAGGGTACCCAGGCAATTGATGGGGTACCCAGGTGATTTCTGGGATTCCCAGGTTTCTCCAGGTGACTTCTGGGTGGTTTCCAGGTGATTTTTTGAGGGGTACCTAGATGAATTGGGGAAGTACCCAGGTGTATCCAGGTGGTTTTTTTGGGGTACCCAGGTGATTTTTGGGGTTCTCAGGTGTCCCCACTCACCCTGATGGGCCAGGAGAAGATGACGGCCACCATCGCGTCCTCCCGGTCGACGTGGACACAGATGACCCTCGGCGGGGGGGGCTGTGGGGGGACACCCCGACATTCAGGGGGAACCCCAACATTCAGGGGGATCTGAATCATGATTTTAAAGAGTTAAGACCTTAGCTGAGGGTTAGAAGAAATTTATATGGATCAGGTCTCACAGTCAGGACATATTCACACAGCATAACAACCATAAACCAGGATTTATTTCTTTATTTACCATTCCCAGTAGGAGCCCAGTCACTGCCAGTCATTCCCCATTATGATGCAGTTTGCCCCTAGCATGGTCCCAGTTGCTCCCAGTTGCTCCCACTTTTGTCCAGTGTGTTCCAAGCTGCCCCTAGCACAGCCTCAGTAACTCCCAGTACAATACCAGAATGAGTCCAGTATGATGCCTGTCTCTCCCAGCAGGGCCCCAGCTGTCCCCAGCATGGTCCCAGTTTCCCCTAGCACATTCCCAGTTCCTCCCAGTGTGATCCCAGTCACCACCTGCATGACCTCAGACACTCCCAGTATATTCCAGTTGTCCTGAACACTTTTGTAGTCATTCCCAGGCACTCCCAGTTACCTCAGCATGGTTCAGTTGCCCCCAGTTTTATCCCAGTCACTGCCAGTAGATCCCACTTGTCACCAGCATGCATCCTGTCATTCCCAGTTCCTCCCAGGGCATCCCCAGTAGGCTCTCAGCATGGGTTTGGTAGCTCCCAGTAACTCTCAGGCAGGGTGCATTGAAACCCACTATAATCCACTGGAATCCAGAATGATTCCAGTCACTCCCATGATCTCAGTCACTTGCAGTCTAATCCAGATCACTCCCAGTATGATGCCAGTGGCCCCCAGTGTGACCCCAGTTGCTCCCTGTCAATACCAGCATGACCCCAGTAGCCTCCAGTATGATCCTCATGGCTCCCAGTCTCTCCCAGTATATCCCAGTCACCCCCAGCATGCTCCCAGTCATTCCCAGTTCCTCCCAGTTGCTTTTAGTGTGATTCCAGTTGTTTACAACCACTCCCAGTCAATCCCAGTATGAGTCCAGTCACCCTCAGTGTTATCCCAGCTGCTGCCAGAATAGTTCCTGTTGTTCCCAGTTCCTCCCAGTGTGGTTCCATTGACCCAGTAGAGTTACAGGCACTTCCAGTGTATCCCAGTTGCACCAGTAAGGTTCTGGTTACCTCAGAATGATCCCAGGCTTTCCCAGTTTCTTCCAGTTGCCTCCAGCATGATCCCAGGTTCTGGCAATTGCCTTAAGTGTGGTCCCAGTAAAATCCCAGTATAATCCCAATTGCCCCAGTTGTGGTCTCAGTCCCCTCAGCATGGTCCCAGTCCCTTCCAGTTGATCCCAGTTGCTCCCAATGTGTCCACATTTTCCTCCCAACAGTAGCTCCCAGTAACCCCCAGTCAGGATCTGTTCACACCCACTGTAATCCCAGTGGCTCCCAGGATAAACCCAGTAGGACCCAGTCACCCCCAGTATGGTTCCAGTCACCCCCAGTATGACCCCAGTCATTCCCAGATACTCCCAGTATTATTCCAGTCATGCCCTGAGTGACTGCCTGTCACTCCCAGTGTGAGCCCAGTTGCTCCCAGTCACCTCCAGCATGGTTCCAGTCACAGCCAGCTCCTTTCCAGTCACTCCCAGTCTGGTTCCAGTAGGATCCCAGTATGACCTCAGCATGCTCCCATTATCATCCAGTGTGGTTCCAATTGCTCCCATTTACCCCCACTGTGGTTTCAGTCTCTCCCAGTGTATCCCAGTCACTCCCAGCATGTTCCCAGTCACTCCTAGGTGTCCTCAGTTGCTTCCAGCCTGATTCCAGTTGTTTTCAGCAACTCACAGTCACCCTCAGTGCAGTCCCAGTTTCTGCCACTATGATCCAGTATGATCCCAGTCTCCTCCAGAAAAGGCCCAGCCTCTCCCACTGTTATCCCAGTAGGATCCCAGATGCACCTTGCAGAGCCCCAGCCATGCTGTTTGCCCCCAGCCTGCCCACGGCCACCCTGGGGCTGCTCCCGGGGCTTTTCTGTGCTCAGCATTGGCCTGGGCGTGTTCCTGAGAGAGCCTGGGCAAGGAGCCTGCAGCCCCCAGGGCCTGGCCTGAGGCGTCAGCGCTGCCCCAGCAGTGCCCATGGCCTGTCCCTGCTGCAGCCCCGGCACTGCCACCCCCAGCACTGTGCCCGGCCCCGAGAGCACTCAGGCCCTACAGCAACACCAGGGCCAGCAGGGCAGCGGGGCAGGGCCACGGCAGCAGCACTGGCAACACCAAGGGCTGCTGCTGCTGGGCACAGCTGCTGTGCCAGCACTGATGTGCCCCAGCTCTGCACACAGACATTGCTGCTGCAGCTGCAGATAAGGGAGCAAAAGGGGGATCTCGGCAGAAAACTTGGCTGAGACATCCTTTAGTTCCTTTAAAGCCACCAAGAGTGCAGCCCCTCATTGACAGAGTCTGTGGCCACAGGGGAGGTGGAGAGAATTAAAATGAGAAATAGCACAAACAATGACATTTCTTTGTGGACAAGATTAAAAATAAAAAACACCGGACAAAAACTGTGCACACAAACCAACAAGAAGTACCAAAAATGACTTTTATTACAAGTGATTTGCAGGAACTGGCCAGCAGTTTAATGTTTCCTTAACCATCCAGTCATGAGTCTCCACACTGCAGCCTTGAGCTCCTGGTTCCTCAGGCTGTAGATGAGGGGGTTCAGGGCTGGAGGCACCACCGAGTACAGAACTGACAGGGCCAGATCCAGGGATGGGGAGGAGATGGAGGGGGGCTTCAGGTAGGCAAATATGCCAGTGCTGAGGAACAGGGAGACCACAGCCAGGTGAGGGAGGCAGGTGGAAAAGGCTTTGTGCCGTCCCTGCTCAGAGGGGATCCTCAGCACAGCCCTGAAGATCTGCACATAGGAGAAAACAATGAACACAAAACAGCCGAGTCCTAAACAGGCACTGACAACAATGAGCCCAAGTTCCCTGAGGTAGGATTTGGAGCAGGAGAGCTTGAGGATGTGTGGGATTTCACAGAAGAACTGGCCCAGGGCATTGCCATAACACAGGGGCAGGGAAAATGTATTGGCTGTGTGCAGCAGGGAATAGAGAAGGGCACTGGCCCAGGCAGCTGCTGCCATGTGGGCACAAGCTCTGCTGCCCAGGAGGGTCCCATAGTGCAGGGGTTTGCAGATGGACACGTAGCGGTCATAGCACATGATGGTCAGCAGGAAATACTCTGCTCCAATGAAGAACATAAAGAAAAAGAGCTGAGCAGCACATCCTGTGTAGGAGATGTTCCTGATGTCCCAGAGGGAATTGTGCATGGCTTTGGGGACAGTGGTGCAGATGGAGCCCAGGTCGGTGAGGGCCAGGTTGAGCAGGAAGAAGAACATGGGGCTGTGCAGGAGGTGGCCGCAGGCTACGGCGCTGATGATGAGGCCGTTGCCCAGGAGGGCAGCCAGGGAGATGCCCAGGAAGAGGCAGAAGTGCAGGAGCTGCAGCTGCCGCGTGTCTGCCAATGGCAGCAGGAGGAAGTGGCTGATGGAGCTGCTGTTGGACATTTGCTGTGGCTGGAGATGAGGATCTGTAAAAAATGAAATCATGGAATAGTTCAGTTTGGAGAGGACTTTCCATATCCCAGCACAGCTTGGTGGCACTTTCCCCCCACTGCCTGCCCAGGGCTCTGCTGCCTGCAGCTGTCCCTGCCTGCAGCTGCTTCCCTGTGCCCAGGGCTGGGCCCTGCCAGTGCTGCCAGAGCCCAGCCCAGCCCTGGGGGCTCAGCTCTGCCCTGCAGACCCCTCCCAGCTCAGACACTGCCCAGGGACAGCTCTGGCTCTGCAGGCTCTGATGGCAATGTCAGAGCAACCCTGAGGAGGTTGGAAAAGAAACACTAGTGCTGCCTGCAATGGACCCTCTGCTGATTTCTGTCAATGTGTGGTTTATAAGGATCTTAGAGAATATTGGGTTTTTTTCAAAACCTGAACTCAGAGATGAATATCTATGTGCAATTTCCCATCCTGGCAACACAGAGCAGTAGATTGAAAAAGCAGAATTATTTTCTTTTTTTCAGCCCCTGCTTTACTTTGCTTCCTGTATAATCTACTTGGAAATTTTCAGCAGTTAATTGTCATGCTGGGATCAGTCCTGAACAATGCAGCATCCTCACTACACAAGGAGAACACTTCCACGCCTTACCAGATGTCTCCTTCCACCCAGATTTTATCCCCCAGCGCTGGCAGCAGCTCCCAGGGCTGGCTGAGAGCTGTCCCTGGCAGGCAGCAGAGTCCCTGGGCCAGCACAGCGCCCTGGGCTGCAGGACCCTGCTCTGCACCACAGCCCTGGGCACCCCTGGCTGCTCTACACAAGAGATCATCAGAGAATGTACTCACAGAGTCTGTAGGCATTGGGATGTTGCAGCTTGAGGAGATCACTGCAGGAGCTGCAGCTGCATTGTCCTGCAGCCAGAGGTTCCTGTGCCAAGGGCTGGCAGTGATTCTCCCCCAGTCCCTTCTCAGCACCTTCCCAGCCCTGAGTGATTGAAGCTCTCTGTGCCTCTGTGCTGTGCTCAGGGTGGCTGCAGGCAGTGCCCCAGCCCTGCTGGGCTGGCAGAAGAGCTGCTCATCAGGAGAAATGTGTTTTTAAGCTCTTCTTGGTTGCCAGGAGCTGGGTCTGGATGATGAGCTAAACCCAGTTCATCAGCACAGACACAACACAAGGACTTTAATGACCCTCTCAGGGCTTTGTGCTGAGGCCCTGAACATCAGTCCCTGAGAGGGAGCTGAAGAAACCTCTCCAGAACTCCAAGTCAGAATCCAACTCCAAAGTTTCTGGAAGTTTTAATGGGTCCCACTGAGGGACACAACACAGAAAGTGTCCCCAGGCCCCAGGCAGAGCAGAGAACTGCAGGCAGTGATGACAGGAGGGGACAAAGAGAAGCCAAGTCTTGGTGCCCTGGGCCACAGCAGCCTCTGTGCCAGCAAGGGCTGGGAGGAGACACCTTGTCCTGAGGCCCTGGGGCCTCCTGGCACAGCCCCAGCAAGGCTGGGCACTGTCAGCCCCTTGTCCTGCCCTCAGCATCCCCCTCCCATGCCAGTGGCCTCCAGGATGTGCTGGAAGGAGTCCCTGGGGAAGGAGCCTTGGTCAGCAATGGCCCTGGGGGGCTCCTTCATGCTGCCAGGGACTGCAGGTTTTTCCAAGGACTTTGGGTTTGGCTTTTGCCTTGGAGTCTCTGAGAGGTTTGTGCAATCCTGGCCTCCAATTCTCTGCTTTAATTGGTCCCTTGAGAGGCTTTGTCAGTAACAACACTCAGTGGGGCTCATTAATGCTTCAAGGTACTTCAGTTATTTTTAGGTACTTGGTGTTTCCCTTTGAAAACTGACTCTAGGAAAAGTTTGTGCAATCATGGCCCCCAATTATCTGCTTTAAGAGTCCCTTGGGATTCTTAGTCAGTAAAAACACTCAGTGGGGTTTATTAATACTTCAAGGTACTCAGCGTTAGTTTTAGTACTTCTTTTTGCCACTGAGCCTCTGAGAAGTTTTTGTGCAATCCTGGCCTCCAATTATCTTCTTTAATGAGTCCCTTGAGAGCTTTGCACTGACGCACAGTGGGTCTCAGTAATGCTTTGAGATACTCAAGATTTTTAAGATACTTTGGATTTTTCTTTGGATTTTCCATCCCACGCTGAGTCTCTGAGAGGTTTTTGTGCAATCCTGGCCTCCAGTTACCTCCTCTACAGACCTCATGAGGAGCCTGTTTGGGGATGGACCTCAGTGAACCCATTAATGCTTCAAGACACTTTGGGTGTTTTCTTTGACTTTGACTCCTGGCAAGGTTTGTGCAATCTCCTCTCAGGCCCTGAGGTTTCAGGGCTCAGAACCAAATGCACCATGGGGCTCATTAGGATCAAGCAAGTGCTGACACACCATGGCTGTGCCTTGATTTCCCTCTTGTCTGGTGCTGTCACTAGTAAGGTTTTCTCCTAGAGTTGTGGAGAAATATTTCAAAGACCTAGGAAATATGTTAAAGGGTACACCTATTTTAAAGGGTGTATTTTATTACTGGGGTTTTTTTGAGCAGAGGTGATTGATGCATTCAGTGATTGATATTGACTCAAACTCCCTCCTAAGGAGGTCTGGCCTGCTCAGAGAAGCTGTGCCTTGAGGTGTGACCCAGTGTGGACAACCTTGCTCCACATTCCCCAACCCCATCCTGTCTCCCCTTCACTCACCTGGGACCTGCTTTGCTTGGAGAACTGGCTGCACTCTGGCAAAGAGGGGTTTTCTTCCTTTTTTATCAATCTAAAACTCCAGAGTTTTAGGCAATCTGCTCAAGTGTGAATTGTTAAAAACAGATATGATCATGGACAGAGACTCTCTAACTAGTTAAAAATAGAAAATGGTATTTTTACTAACACCCGCGGGTGGCACGGGAGTCATCTCCAAAAGGTGTGACTGCCCTGTACAAGGTGTTTTGCCCTCTATTTATTTCTCAAGATCTTACATACAATACATGTGCATAACCCCAGCACCTCCTATCCCCACTCTGTATTAAATGAGGCTATTAGTCCTTCATGTGTGAGCAATTCTTCTCTTAAACTGGGTCAGTGGTCTTAAAGGATGAAGTCAGGAGAGTCTTCCTCAGGTCTCTATGACCCTCTGGCACTATCCAAGGTCCCCTGCTTTGTGATTGATTGATATAAAGTCCAGGTGCTGGTCATTGTTCTACTGGTTTCAATCTGTTCTTCTAACGCTTCACTTACTCCACTTTTTTCTATAAACAAGCTCATAATGGCAAACAATACAACAATTAGCTCTAGTTTAGGCATCTGATAATCATTAACCTGTCATTTGCTTATCTAATTTACACCCTGATCCATATAAATTACTTCTATCCCTTAGCTAAAATCTTAACTCTTTAAAATCATGATTCAGTGCCCCCCAATTGTTGGGGTGCCCTCTGAATGTTGGGGTGTCCCCCCACAGCCCCCCCACCACCGAGGGTCATCTGTGTTCAGGTCGAATGAGAGGACGCGACGGTGGCCGTCATCTTCTCCTGGCCCGTCAGGGTGAGTGAGGACACCTGGGAACTCCCCAAATCACCTGGGTACCCCCAAAAAACCCCCTGAATACCCCCCAAAATCACCTTGCATTCCCCCAAAAGACACCTGGGAACATCCCAAATCACCTGGTTACCCCCAAAAACATCACCCTGGATACTCCAACAAAATCACCTGGGAACCCTCAAAAAGCACCCTGATAATCCTAAAAGTCACCTGGATAAACCCAAATTCGAACCGGGGTACCCCCCAAAAATTACCTAGGTACCATCAAAAATTCACCTAGATCTCCCTCCCCAAATCACCATCAGGTAAACCGGGTAGCCCAAACATCACCTGGGTATCTCCTCAAAATATCACCTGGGTACTACTCCCAGAAATCATCTGGACCCCCCCCCCCAAATTGCCTGCATACCCTCCAAAATCACCTGGGATCCCCCTCAAAATCACCTGGATACACCTGGGTCAATCCCAAAATTCTTGGGCTCCTGCCCAAACTGGTTGTTGTTATTCCCTCCTGCTTTGACTGGGTAGATGCGTTGTCTCACTTATTCCTTTGACTTGAATGGGTAGACCTGGTGTCCCTAAATCTCCAATGACTTGAATGGGTAGACCTGGTGTCCTGTTTACCCCCATTTATCTGCAGTAACCCTTCCCAGTGCTCCCAGTAATGCCCTGGATCTCCCAGTAACCCCAATGCCTCCCTTAGCCACTCCCAGTGCTCCCAGTAACCCCTCCCAGTGCTCCCAGTTTGCTCAGTTTCCCCCATTCCTCCCTCCCAGTGCTTCCAATTCATCCCCAGTGCTTCTGGTTCTTCCCCCAGAGCTTCCCCTTAGCCCTTCCCAGTGCTCCCAGTTTAACCACTAACACTTCCCAATCAAGCCCTATTAATGGGTAGACCTGGCCGTAAAATCAGCATTGACTTGAAACGGGGTAGACCTGGTGTCCCTGAATCCTCATTGACTTTAATAGGGTAGACCTGGTGTCCTTTTCCATCCATTGCTTTCAACGGGTAGACCTGATGTCCTTTCTCCTCCATTCAGTTCAATGGGTACACTTGATTTCTTTTCCCTGCCATTCATTTCAATGGATAGACCTGATGGCAAAAAAAACTCCATTCATCTCAATGCGTAGACTTGACATCCCAAACACTTTGGGCTTAAACCCACCAATTTCACGGTTGGAAATTCACAAGTTTTCCTCAGAAAATGACACAAATTTTCTTCCTTTTCCCCCACAGGTGAACCCACAGTGCCCAGACCTCAGGGCAATGCTGGACAGCTCTGCCCCAGCTGTTACTGTTAGGTCAGATGTGACACACACACACACACGTGATCAGGAACCAAAATGGAAGAAGTTTTTATTCTGCCTGTTCTACAGCTTATATACTCTTAACAAAGTGTGATCTTAAGTCATTGACTAAATCACAATAACTTATTATATTCCTTGGTGCAAAGCAATTAGTGTCAATATAGTTGGCAAAAGTTTGACAGAAAGTTAATAAGGCACGTAGACATGTTTACTTATGCACGTAGTCTAACTTACAGAAATTTTCATGTATCTTTTTGAATCAGTTCCCATGCTGTGGTGGTTTTGACCAGCAAGTGAGTTTTCAGGAAGTTCAGGAAAGAACCAATTGAAAGTAGTTACATCTCCGTGGACATACAGGGTTTAAATATCAGGGAGATCAGGAGAAACTCCCTTTTTCCTTCTGGTCAAGAACACAGGTAACACTCCCTAGGCAGCAGGGGACCCCGGGCCAGGCCCCGCTGCCCTCTGGGTGGTTGGGGCTGTGCCCAGCAGGGTCCACCAAGCCTGACCTGTGCCAGGGGGGCTCCTTCTCCTGCCAGCCTCCGCAGGGAGGGAAAGAGAGAGAAAGCTGCAGCCCAGGGCAGCGGTGACGGGCCCTGGCAGGGCCATGGCCTGGGCCCCTGGTTTGCTGGTGCTGCTGGCCCAGGGGAGGAGAAGATCTCTCCCCCACCACCACCCCTGGGCCCCAAGAAGCGAGTCTGATGCTGGGTCTGCTTTGGATCAGAGCAGGGGTGGGGGAAGTGATCCATCAGCCCTTCCTGAGCCTGTCCCCCCCCGCACCCCCCATCACCAGCGTGGGCCTTGCACTCTGACATCTGTGAGCTGCAGAGAGAGAGAGAAAGACCTTGGGCAGATTTAACCCTTTCCTGGCAACATGAAGCTTTCTGAACTCCAACCCTTTCCCAGAGGGAGAGAAGAAGATCAGAGTGATTTAAAATGTAGAGAGACAGCATGATACAGTCAGCAAAAGAACTGATAAAGGTGATCTGGAAGAAAGGATTGAGGAAGTGGACATTTTTGACTGAACTTCTCTAGATGTAAACCAAGGAGAAATGGACTATTTCTTGTAATCTATTGATGCTGTTTTGGGGGAATGCTGTTCTAGCTGAAGGTAATAGACTGATGTAATTGAGATTTCATTGACAATGTTGTAGAGTAAGTTCCCCAGCTCCTGAGATAAAAAGAGGTCTCAGCTGTCTGAGACGCAGATTTGGCCCTTTAGCTCTAGTAAAAGGAGGTCTCTTGAGAGAGAGACAATTTTAAAGATAGAAGAAGAGAATCTTTGTGAAATACTAAAAAAAGCATTCTTAAACTAATACCCCTAATATGCTGAGAGGCCCATGAATAGCCAAAAGAAAGGCTGCTCATGGGTGAGATGACACAATCTGCAAAATTCCAGGCGGTTGCAGGTTTGTGACATTGGGAGGCACCAGACTGTTTCTTGTGGCGAATGTCTTCATGGACTCCAGAGAGACTCCTCTCCCAAGGTGATGAAAGATTATGTTTAAATAGTTGAAACTGACTGAAAATCACAGTTTTGTTTCTCTATGTTGGTTATGGGAAAGTGAACAGTTTGTGGAAGAAAGGGAAGTATTTTGAAGTTTCAATTTCTTTTTTATCCCTTTATTCTTTAGAGTGTGTAAATAAACTCTCTTTGTAACTTCTAAAGTTCAGGCCTGTTTTTATTCTCTCCCAGTCCAACTATCACAGGACACCAGGTCTACCCAATTCAAGTCAATGAGGATTTAGGGACACCAGGGCTGTCCATTACCAAGGCTTGATTGGGAAGGGTTACTGGTTAAACTGGGAGCACTGGGAAAGGCTAAGGGGAAGCACTGTGGGAGGAACTGAAAGCACTGGTGGAGAACTGGAAGCATTGGGAGGGAAGAAAGGGGGAAACTGGGCAAACTGGTAGCACTGGGAGGGGTTACTGGGAGGACTGGGAGGGCAAACTAATCAAACTGGGAGCTATTCCTGGGAGCACTGGAGGTGGCTAAAAGGGGGTACTGGGGTTTCTGGGAGCACTGGGAGTGGCTGGGGCGAGGACTGCAGTTACTGGGAGCCCATGGGCATTACTGGGAACACTGGGAAGGGTTATTGGGGATAAAAGGGGGTAAACAGGACACCAGGTCTACCCGTTTAAGTCCGTGGGATAAATGAAGCACCAGGTCTGCCCATTAAAGTCAACAGGGATTTAGGGACACCAGGTCTACCCTGTCAAAGCAATGGGTTTCACAACCACCAGTTTGGTGGGGCCTGAAGATTTTTAGGGGTACCCAGGTGTATCCAGGTGACTTCTGAGGGGTTCCCAGGTAATTTTGGGGGGTACTCAGGTGATTTGGGGGAGTACCCAGGTGTAGCCAGGTGATTTTCTTGGGCTTCCCAAAGGTCTCCACTCACCCTGATGGGCTGGGAGAAGATGATGGCCACCATTGCATCCTCCCAGTCAACATGGACATAGATGACCCATAGCGGCAGAGGGGCTGTGGCGCTACACCCCAACATTCAGGGGGCACCCCAAAACTCCAGGAGAGGGCCCCAGGGATGGGAGGGAGCCCCGAGTTACCTCAGGAGAGGATGCAGTGCAGGCACACCCAGGCGCTTTGGTCCATGGGGTCGGTGAAGATGGCATTCTGCAGCAGCTGCAGCTCTGGGGAGGGGCAAAGGGGGCACCCCAAAATCTCAGGGGGGCAGCCAGAGGACACCCCGAGATCTGAATGGGGGCACCCAGGTGGGTGGGGGTGCAGGTTTACCCATTGAAACCAGTGAGGATTTTAGGGACACCAGGTCTGCCCATTGAAATAAGTGGGGATTCGGGGTTAACAGATCTTCCCATTGAACCCAGTGGGGATTTTTAGGGACAAGAGGTCCACCCATTAAAACCAATGGAGATTTTTAGAGTCAACAGGTCCAACCTGTTGATCCAATGAGGATTTAGAGACATGGGGTCTTCCTATTGAAACCAATGATGTTTAAGGACAACAGGTCTACCCATTGAAACCTATGGGGATTTAGGGACATGGGGTCTACCCAGTAAAATCAATAGGGAATTATTGGAAACCATGTCTATTAAGGGCAATGGGGTTTTGGGGAAACCAGATCTACCCATTCAAGGCAATGGAGATTTAGGGACGTCAGATTTACCTTAATAAAGTCAAAGGGACTTTTGGGACACCAGGTTTACCCACTAATGTGGCAAATTTGAAAAATTGGGTCCAGGCATTATTGGGAATTTAGGGACATCAAGTCTACCCATTGAAACCAATGAGGATTTAGGGACACCAGGTCTACCCATTAAGGACAGTGGGGATTGGGGGTCATCAGGTCTACCCACTGAAACCCATGGGCTCAGTGGGACACTGGGTCTACCCCTTAATGTGGGGAGTTTAGGGAATCAGGTCCAGCCATTGATGTGAATGGGAAATTTGGGACATCAGGTCTACCTTCATTAAAGTCAATTGGGGGATTTAGGACACCAGGTCTACCCATTGAAATGAATGGAGAGTTCAGGAAAACAGGTCTACCCATGAATGGAAATGGTGATCTGGGGACACCAAATCTAGCCATGAATGACTGTAAGGACATCAGGTCTACCATTGAAGTCAATGGGGATTTAGGGACACCAGGTCTACTCATTAAGGTCAATGGGGATTTTTGGGACAGCAGGTCTACACATTGAAGTCAATGGGAATTTTTGGGACACCAGGTCTACCCATGCAACCCAACAGAGCTCAACTTCAAGCAATGGGCTGGAGAAATTTTGGGATAGGGTCCCACCGAAATTCTGGGAATTTTTCCAGGGCAATCTTTTACCTTTCCTCAGCCTTTCAGGGGGCAGTGTCCCAGCCTTGCCATTCCTGCAGTTCCTGGTGAGCGCCAGGACCCACAGCCAGTGGTGCCAGGCCGAGAAGTTGGAGAACTGAGCAGGGCTCAGCAGGGCCCTGGCAAAGGCCATCTTGTCCTCAGGGTCCTGCCTGGCCACCAGTGCCTGCTGGTGGTCCCAGGTGTGGACTGGGAGGGCACCAGTACAAACCAATAAGCACTGGGAGCTGCCCCCAAGCCCCTGCGGCCTGAGGTGGCAGCTCCCAGTATAAACCAGTGTCTTGGTTTTGAAAAGAAGACAGGTATCTGCTAAAGAGGGGCAGGGCCTCTCTTGGAATGGATAATTCAAATCTCCTCTCCTCAAATTATTATAATTTAGAAAAATTAAAACGGCTTTCAGGCAGAGATATGGGGATGGGAATAACAGTTTTTTACTAATATGTATAAGAAGGCAAACAAACAACAACAACTACAGCAATTAATAGTGAACAGAACCAGGGACCTTCACAGGGCTTGGTTTCACAAAACCCGGGGCAGTCTGGTCTCTTGGGACTCTGAAAAAAGCACCAAGCTGGAACGGTGAGGGATCCCGGGCTGGTGGATCGGATAAAATCCAGAGCTCCGTCGGTGGTCACTGGAGGGCAGGGATGTCTGGCAGGGAGGGCAGTGCGGGGCCGCGGTGCAGAACAGCCTCAAAGCAGCGGCAGGGGGACAGGGCCGGGCCAGCTCCAGCAGGGCAGCAAAAGGAGAACTCAGGAGTCCCCTTGGGCACACGAGCAGATGATGGTAGCTCTCCTCAGGATCAGATCCGGGTGGTGCCAGTGAAAAAACCCACGCAGCAACAGCAGCCTCGTCTTCCCCGATGCAGAGCACACCAAAAGTGAAGCTGCACCCCCAGCCCCGTCTTTCTCCCTGCCCATCCTCCGAGAGAAACTCCCGGACACAAAGGGTGTAGCCAAGTGCCAGGCTACATCCCTTTGTTTCACCTGAGCACTGATAAGCACTCAGTGATTAGTTGCCTCACAATCCTTGGGAAAAAATTCTATAGGTGAAAAAAAAAAAAACCAAGAAACAAGCCTAACCCCCAACATCTGGGAACGTGTCCTAAGCCACAAACACAGTGAGCAAGAGGGAATATACCCAAATATACCTGGTAAAAGTTCTTATCCAGTTATTTCACCATGGTAGCCACTGTGAAGAAAATTAACTCTACCCTGGCCAAAACCACCACAGTCACACAAAAATAAAATTCTAGAACATGCTTCTGTGCTATTATAATTTTATTTTCTTTTAAGTAATATGGTTCAACATTTCTAACTTTAAAATCAACCCCTTTTTTCTCTTCATAATAGAAGCAATCCACTAGGAATAAACAAAAATACAACAATTGACAAGATATAAAACTCTCTGACTATGACTGAAAGAACACACTTTGGAAAGGTTAATTTTCTTCTACATCATGAAATGAAAAAGAATTGTCATCACTCCCCTGCAAGCCATCCAGTATGATTTCTATTTCATAAGGATGCAATTATTGTGAAATGCTAAATCTCCTCTAAAAGACACTTGATCTCACTGAAGGGCCATGAAAATTTATCAGCCTCACATCACAGAGGTCTTGATGATTTTTCTGCCTTTTGGTTTCAGTTCATATGGCCTCAGTGACCTCAACTTTTGTTTTAATGTCAGATTAAGATTAGATCTCCAGCCTGGCTGAATTCTGACAACCCACTTTGTTGTGAAACTAGACTGCTAGTCTGATATGACCAAAACTAATATCTTATCTTTCCAAGTACCCAGGGAAGTAGATAGCTTTTTGTTGTTGTTTTTGATAGTAGAAAGACAAATAGGGATGCCAATGGAAACCTATTTAAGACAGGAATCCTAGATGACAATCGTTTGGCTCAGAAAAGAGAGAAGCTGCAGAGAGCAGCATCTTTGACAGGGTATTTCTTCTGTGTTAGGGGTAAAACAGATTAATCTGACTCATTTTATACTCAGTATCCTTTGATCAGTTTAATTTTCAGATCTTCACATGTGTGCTGGTTTTGGCTGGGATAGAGTTAATTTTGTTCACAGTAATTTGTATGGGGCTGTGTTTTGGACACGTGCTGCAAACAGTATTGATAACACAGGCATGTTTTAGTTACTGCTGAGCAGTGCACACACAGGCTCCAGGTCTTTTCTGCTTCTTACCCCACTTGACCAGAGAGTTGGTTGGGTGTGCACAAGGAGTCAGGAGGGGACACAGCTGGGACAGCTGAACCCAACTGACCCAAAGGATATTCCAGACCATCAGGTGTCATGCTCACAGATAAACCTGGGGAGAGAATAAGGATGGGAGGACATTTGGATTGATGGTGTTTGGCTTTCCAAGTCACCATTATGTGTGATGGAGCCCTGCTGTCCTGAAGACAGCTGAACACCTGCCTGCCCATTGGAAACAGTGAATGAATTCCTTTTTTTCTGCTTTGCTTGTGTTCACAGCCTTTGCTTTACCTGTTAAACTGTCTTGATCTCAACCCATGTATTTTCTAGCTTTTCCTCTTGGAATTCTCTTCCCCATGCCATCATGGCAGGGGACTGAAAGGCTGTGGGGAGCTCAGTCAGTTACCAGCTGGGGTTAAACCATGCCAAAAGGTTAATCAAGTACTGCCATGAAAATCTCCCAACAGACATCCCACAAGACAAGACAGAGGATGTCATGTTATAATGATAGAAAGGGAATAAAGGGAATAAAAACTTCAAATAAAAATAAGATCTGTGATATTGCCTTTGCAGCAAAGGACAGCTTAGCTGCTTGGCCACCACATGAGAAGTCCTGGCAGGCAGACCTGATGATGGAAGTGCCTTTCTTATCATACCTACTAACTCATTCAATTTCCTCAGCTCATCCTAAAATTCAGCTCTTTGTTTCTAGTCTAGGTTTCAGATGCTACTAGTCAGCAGCATGAACTGTCTGACCAATCGTTATATAAAAAATCACTGGGGAAATTTCCCAAACACAGAGTTTTAAAAAGAATGATATTCAGAATATTGCAGTTGTAAGCCCTTTTTGTTTCTGCTAGGAGCCTTCTGTCTTTCAGCTTTCAAAATATACACAATTTTGCTTTTGAGGTTCTAAAAAAAATAAATTCCAATAGCTGTCAAGTACAACATGAAGAGAACATCAAAAGACAATACAATGATTTCCATGGACCTTAAAAGTATTCTCTGTAAGAGATTATTAAGGAATACCTATGCTTCAGCTGCCAAAACATAGGGTCTCTGGATCTGACTCAACTCCAGGAGCTGGCAAACTAAAAGAAGTCTGCCACCAGAAAATATGGTCAGCATCATCCTATTCTTCTCTTTTCCTGAGGACAAACAGCCTAGATTCTTCAGAACAAAAATGTCATTTCATGTCGTTTTCTCTTGTCACACTTGACTGTATCCACAAGTGAAGTTCCTGCCTTGCACATGATCTGTCTTCAAAGCAAACAATCAAATTGTGCCTTCCCTCCTGCAGTACAGCTGAGATGCTCAAATAACCTTGCACCTCAGCTTCTGTCAGCCCCAAATACTGCCATCAGTGTTACTCACAAACAGCAGAAATCAAACTGTCCAAAACTGCTGGATTCTACCTCTGTCCTCATTACTGGCTGGTCTCTACTTTTTATACTTGGTGCCAATGCAAAGATTTTTTACAGGATTCTCCCTCTCTCGCTACAAGACCATGCTGATCATGCTCACTTCTGCCTAGGGCTTTCTCAGCTGTGAGTCACAACCCACTGCACAACAATCACCTCTGGGACCAAACATTGCTAAGAAAAACCACTCAGCCTGGATTTTCCACTCTGTATCTCATTACTTTATGGGCAAAAGGGAAGGAGCATCCAGTACCATCAGAATTCAGGACTAATGAGAGCTGCCAGCTGGAAAATAGAAGTCAGTAAGGGGTCCATAGGAGCCATAGGAGATCCCATTACAAAAAGTCACACCAACAGCTTCAGCCAGGGACATTGATCAGGACACCAAAGTGAGCAGAGCTTACTGTTCACCACATTAAAATCTATTCCTTTGCTCATTTTGTCATATACTGTTCCTAGCTGGTCAGGCCATAAGCTCCACCTCTCCTGATTAAACTTCACAGTGTACTGAAGCAAATTATTACTGTTGTTTTTCATGGAAAACTCCTTCCAATAAAAACACCTGCACAAACAGATCTTAACAAGCACTGACTTGTTACCAAAATTAAAGGACAACAGTCATCCAACCCCATCAATTAATCCAAAAGACAGTCTCATGCAGGCATGACCTCCTCTGCAGCCCATCATACCATGCTCTCCTTCTTCCCCTTAACAGATATACACATAGCTATGTACATTTTAGTGATGGCTTCACCTTACATTTCTGCATGGATTTCCCATACCTTATTCCATTTGGAGCTGATGGAACTGTACATTCACTTTGAGGAATAACCCATTGGACTGCAAGGCTCTAGAGAAGTGACCACTGGTCATCTTGAGTCGATTTGATGTGTTCCAGTTGATCCTAGCAACAGAACAATAATGGCTATCTCCAATTTGTCTTCTACAAGTGATTTCCTCATTTCTTCCTCTCGTAAAAAACCCAACAAACAAAACCAAAACGAAGGCACAGGGAGAATGCTGGAAAAGAGATTTGCCTCTGCCCTGCCATCTGGGCTGTGAGTGTTTTTGGCTGCCATTTATTTATGGGAGCCTTGAAGCTCGTCCTTGTTTTACTGCATTGAAGCAGGGTTGGAGTACACCAGCTCTCATCGTTGCTCCTGTACTAAAACTCTTCTCCAGCTTTCAATTCCCCTTTAGTGTTCTTATGTGGTACCTAGCTCTGATTTCATGCTTTTTCTCTTTTGACTGAGTCTCAGGCCATTAATTCTCTACAACTCACAGACATCCAACTTTCACACTGCCAAGATGGTCTTGTGTCATTTAGTTAACTTTGCCTACAGATTGTTAAATGCTCCCCCATGAGTCAATTCAATTTAACATCATCCCACAGTAATGGTTCACAGGAATATAGATCAGGTGCTTTCTCAATGCTGGATCTCAACAGGATGGAGAAATGGGCTGACAGGAACCTCATGAAGTTCAACAAGGAGAAGTGCAAAGTCCTGCACCGGGAGAAGAACAAGAAAATGGAGCCAGGCTCTTTTCTGTGCCAGGTACAGAGGCAATGGGAACAAACTGAAATCCAGAAGGTTCCCTTTGAACATCAGGAAACACTTTTTTCTTGTGAGTGCTGGCACAGATTGGCTGGGGAGGTTGTGGAATCTCCATCTTTGGAGGTACTGAAAAGTGTCTAGACATGGTCAGGGACAATTGGTTCTAGGTGGTCTTGCCTGAGCAGGAGGGTTGAACAGGTACCCTCCAGACGCCCCTTCCAACCTAAACCATTCTGTTATTCTGTCTAAATGCAGTAATAGGTTATTTCCCTTATAGAATCTTTCAACTGGCCTAAAAAACAGCATCAAAGTCAGGTTATCTTGTCACTTGATTGGAAACTGTAGGAGGAAGAATGAGATCTATACATTGGTTCATATTTTA
The DNA here is from genome assembly GCA_910950805.1 of Acrocephalus scirpaceus scirpaceus. Taxonomy (NCBI): domain Eukaryota; kingdom Metazoa; phylum Chordata; class Aves; order Passeriformes; family Sylviidae; genus Acrocephalus; species Acrocephalus scirpaceus. The sequence continues at coordinate 639,141 of CAJVGK010000046.1, read as the reverse complement.
GTGATGGGAAGGGAGCATCACGTGCAGTTGGGAAGAGGACAAACGAGATTGCCAGGTTTTATTGCTAGTTCCCATGCTGCTTTTATGGATAGAATAGCTTAATCCCTCTGTGTTTTACTTAATCTACAAGGATAATGAGAACACATTTTACTCCCTTGCATAATTACCACTGGATAAGGTATGTCATTTAAGGGCCTTGACACGTTTTGAGATCATGATGTGAAAGACACCACACACAGTGGTAACATCAGTTACTGAAATGGGAATACTAGCAAGAGAAAGACTCATGTCCTAATCCAGGAATGTGTCCTAAACCATGGACACAGGGTGTGCAATGAATTTGAATACACCCACAACAAGATTAAGACACAAACGAGGTCAAATGCTGGTGGCCAAAATGATAACTCACTTTTTATTTACTACCAAGGACGACAGTCAGGAGGAAAGGTAGAAAAAGTAGGAAAAAGCAAAAAATAAGAGAAAGCAAGAAAGGATCCCACGGACCCTTATGGCACCAGGTGTCCTCCCCTGCACATGGTCCCGGCGGCGCCCGGGCTCTGGCGGTTCGCGCTGCCGGCAGCTCAGGCGTGAGAAGCTGCCTGCCCTCTGCTCCTTTTGTTTTCTAAGTGTGGCAGTTCGCTCCAACAGACCCCAGCAGCGGTGAAACACGTTGTTTTACAGCAGTTCCACAATTAAAGACCAAATTAACATGTGGCTTAACATGTGAAATTGCTTTACATCAATATTACTGGTTAAATATAGGCCGTAGAAATGCGTGCGCTGCATCTATGAATATTAACAAATGCAGAGCCTATTTGAACAAGGCACAAGCAGCCTCCAAAGCTCAAAATAAGAATCGGAGTCAAAGCATAATTGTGTGTAAGCTCAAAACTCTGTCATTAGTGTTAGTTGTCTTCATTAAAGCAGCCTTCCTCCTGCAGTCACTTGAAGCCATGTATCCTTTCTCTGACCAGAAATCAGCACTACTTTGAAATAAATATTTGGGTATTAAATCATTACAGCTCTTTTGTTGTTTGAATCCTAATGTTTAGCCAGTAAGGCAGTTAACTTTAAAAATCACTCAGCCAAGGAAAAATTCTGGCTGTGGAAATGAAAAATAACTGGTCATGTTTGAAGAGAATGGCAGCTCTACAGCAACAGGTCTCCTGTGTTGGATGGCTTGAAGAGAAACAGGCACTTGGGCTATGGGAGGGAGAGGGGGCATTTGCCACAAAAAGGACAAACCCAAGAACCACCATGGAGGTAAAGAGACCACAGGAGGAAGTGCCTGGAAGGGGAGTTTTGAAGCTCTGTTTGAAATACTGCAGCTAAAACTTTTAGAAATGATCTATCAAGAGTCATTTTCAGTCATTAGATGATTGACAAGGTGTACTAAATTGCTGTCTGTGTCATCTTTACTTTTTTTGATATTTCCTTCTGTAAGAATTTGGTTGTTGTTCTTTATCATGAGGAGAAAGAATTTGATAAGATTTGGAAGACCAAGCCTCCAAGCAGATAGTGTGCAGCTAGGCGTACTTCAGAGTGGAGCTATTTTCAAATGGACAGTAGAAACAGGAGATATGCAGGTTTGGAAGAGAATTTGGCTGTCTTAAGCTGCTTCTCTCTTTCAGAATAACTGTCCTAATATTGCTCTTGAAATAAGATTTTGGCTTTGCAGTTTTGAAAAAATCAAAAGATAATAATAACTGAGTTTTTGACATCCTGTGACAATCCTTCACGTGTTTATCCCTAACCTAAGGATTGCTGCTGGAATAGAAAATCCAAAAATACTCCATTTTCTTAACTCCTGGCAGAACTATTTGCCACACAACAGGAAATGGAGACTGATCAAGTGGCTTCACACACAGAGAAGACATCAGTTAGACAGCAATTGAACCATAATGAGTCTCTTCTAGAGACCCTTCTCTCTTCTAGAGTCTCTTGGCAATGCTCTTACCAAAACATGATGCAGCAGTTAAGACAGCAATGCTTTTATCTATTCCCCCTATGAACTAAAAGGAGGACACAGCCCTGCAGCCAAAGCAGCATGCAGAGGAGAGGAGAAGTAAGGTTAGCATTTAAAGATGATGTGAAAACTTCAAAAATTCCAAATACTTTGACCTCATGATGTTTTTACAGTTTCTGTACTAACAGTCTCCAAGAGCAGCTATGACACATGCCAGTCTTGAACTACTGAAAAATAATGAAGTAGAAGGCTTTCAGTCTAAGTAGTCTCCATCTAGATAGTTGCAGTTATTAAATTAATAGAATAGTCTAGATCTAGATAGTTGCAGTTATTAAATACTACAAACTTTTTCCAAGTCCATGTGTAGGAGTTTACTGACTCGGCACAAATGTACTTTCTTCCACTTTCAGCCCATTCTTTTATAAAGAACTGAATATTTAAGTACTTTGAGTTAGTTCTTTTATTTTTTTCTTGAAACTGAGATGAAAGTTTGATGATGAAAGCTGCAAAAATTCCAACATGTTGTAAGAAATTTTCTAAGCCATCTAAGATCTGTTAGCTATGAGATAAGCCAATCCTACCAAGAGGTACTTCTAGTGCTCTCCTATTCCAGCATTGCTTTTTCAATTGATGATATTCCTGATGTTCCTGATGATATAATTGGCATTTATGCCAATTCCCCCTTTTGGGAAGGAGAGAGGTTTTCTCTCTCTACTTCCATCTATTACTTTCAGTTGATGTCTGACACTGAACTGATCCTAAACAAATGATGATAATGATTGTGATAACTGTAATACAGATGAAGGCCTCAAGTAGTGTAGCCAATCCATCAGTGACTCATCCCCAATTTCCTGCAGAATTTTGTTGAGCCGATTAGTCTCTGCAGCCTGTTGTAATTCCTTAATTTATTACATATTACTACAAGCTTAAATCTTATATAGAAATACAAAAATATCAGTATCTCTATCTAAATAGCTCTCTACCAAGAACTCAGATGATACAATTACAAAATTATACATCTCCATACATGCTTAAATAGAAAGATAGAAATATATAACTACATCAATAGAAATACCTACATGATTGTATATGTAGGAAATAGAACTAAACACAGATAGGACAACATACACATAGAAATATTCCTATACAAACAGCAACCCACATCTATAAATATCCATATAATTATCCCTCTCTCTGTTCAAGTCCATCTATCTTTAAACAGAACTCTAAGCAGAGGGATTCCAGCCGCCCCATCTTCAAAGCCTTTCACTCCATCCTGTCGCAATAGGACACGAAAGGAAGACACGGACTCTGTTCCAGTGCACAGGGCAAAGACCCTCTGACCTCTTTATTCTCTGACTGCAACATATATAGTATTTCCACCCAGACCATGGATTGGAAGTTAAGGTTGCCACCTTTCCAATCACACTAGTCAAACCCAAAGTCCATCAATTGTTCCCTCCTCAAAAGAGGAATGAAAACATAACTAGTATTTACACAAACATTATATCTATTTATAACACTTATGTGAGAAAGTTTTAAAATTATAAAAACATCAGAAGGCAAAAAAATCAAGGCAGAGCAGCTCTCCTGGACAGGGACAGCAGATGGGACACCTGGGAAGCAAAGGGAACACTGAGTCAGGATTGGGATGTTTCCCTTGGCAGCACCTGCCCTTCAGTCAGGGAAGGGAAAATCTCAGTGCCTCCCCAGGAGGGTTAGAAAGAAAAAGTTTGGCCAAAGCCCATGGCCAAAGCCCACGCCACCCTCAGCCCCACCCTGCCTCAGCAGCCCTGTGGCCTCACCGGGCTCTCGGCTGGCAGCAGCAGCTCCCTGTCCACTGCTCTTGCTGGTGGCCTTCAGCTTCTCCCTGCTGCCTCCTGTCAATCTCCAGCTGTCCTCAAGGTCTTCAGGGCAGCTGTGGCAAAAGTGGAGGCTCTGCAATTGGCTCCCAGGCCTGGCAGAGCTGCAGTCCCAGAGCCCTCTGTGCTCCCTGCTGGCCCCTCCATCCCCTCAGCCCCACCGTCCCCTGGGCAAAGCCCCGGCCCCCTTCAGTTTCTTCAGCCCCTCACAGTCCTCTCACCCCACTCAATCCCTTCTGACCCATCCCGTCCCCTTAGACCTGCCACCCCCCTCAGCCTGTGCCACTTCCCTGTCACCTCAGTGCCACCATCACCCTCTGCTGCCCCACACCCCTCAGTCCCCCCAGCCCCTCAAGGTCACTGTCCCTGCAGTGTCACCGCCTCCTCAGCCCCCTCAGGCCCCTCTGTCTCACCGTCCTTCAGCAGCTCCTCAGGGGACACTGCCTGGGGCCACCGGCAGCTCCACCACTCCAGGGACCCCCGGGGCTGGAACTGCTGCCCCGCCCGGCCCCGCCGCCAGCTCGGACCCAGCACAGGAACAGGGACAGAGGGGCACAGGGGGAAAAGGACAAAGAGAGAGAGGGAAAGAGGTTAAAAACCAGTCTAATTTTACAGATAATAATCTATAACTATTTAGGCCTATAAACACAACTATAGATCTATAAATATACTGTATTTCTATAAATAGAAATTATATAGATAGTTAAACATAACTATTTAATTCTAAACATTAGTCTATATACATCTATATACAGAGATATATCTATATACAGATATATCTATCTATAGACAGAGGGATTCTACCTGCCTGGTAGTCACAGGCTCTCCCTCTGTCTCTTCCTGCCACACAGGGCACCCCTCCAGGAGACGTTGATCACACGGGATCTGGGAAGAGAAGAGAACACTGACTCAATATTGGCCCGTGTGCACGTTTCCCTTGGGCAGCAATTGTCCTTCTGTCACAGACTGTAAAAGATGGCCTGAAAGGCAGACTCTCACTTGGGAATTTGAAGCCTGCACTTTAGAGAACAGGGATCCTTCCAAGTTTCCAAAGCTGTGTAAAGCATTCAAGTACCTCAATAAAGTCTCAGCACTCGCAGTGCAAATGGCACCACAAGAGCTTGAAACACAGACAGCCCCAGCTCCCCCAAAGAAGCCCAGCCTTGTTCTTTCTCTGTGCTGACAGAGAGGCCTCAGCCCTCGCTGAAATGGCTGAAGCTGAAGGGTGCTGGGAGCTCAGTTATGAACCAAACTGGGACACGCAGGTTGGTGACACAACTCCCACAAGGACAGGTTTAGTCCCTGCTCTCTTGCCACAGCAGAGGACTCAGTGTCAGAGCCTTTGGAGAAGTGTGCAGGGCAGGGCTCGGGGAGCCTGTGCCAGTGCAGGATTGGAACTAAAGGCAGCAGGAAGCACCAGCCCCCCAGACAAGAACTCAACTCTTCTGATCTCCCTTCCTGTCACAGGCAGGCTCAGAGCAGCCGTCTCACACCTCTCTAAACCCATGGGGGCTCTCTCCTTACCAGGCTCCTCGGGCTCTGGGGAACTGTTCCCGCAGCTCTCGGTGCCAGATGAAGCTTCCTCGGCTGCAGCCCTGTTCATGCTGTCCTCTCCTGAAGACTCAGGGGCAACATTAATATTCCCCTTGAAAGAAAAACAGAGAGAAAGGAACCCAAAGATCACTCAGGATTTTCTTGGAATCACATCAGGGATACAGGAGCTGTTCTTCTCCATGCCCAAAGGCCCTGTAACAGGAGGGGAACACTGCCCACACGGTTCACATGACAAGCGTTTTGAACTCAGGATTTGGGTGGCCAAGGCAAAACTGAAGCTCTTACAAAATGACCTTTGAGGCAAAACAGGAATGCAGAAAACCAGAAGACACCAAGCGAGGGGACGTGCCCTCACGCTCTGACCCTGGCTTTTGCCACGAGCTGTAAGAAATCAGCCAGCACAAAGCCAGGGGCTCTCCTTGTTGCCAACGTGGCTGTCAGCAAGGGCAGAGCTCGCTCCCAGCACTGCCCAGGGCTGTGTGCTGCAAACGCACACGCAAAGCTCACATTTCTGCCTGGGAGTCTCACCAGCCCCACCCAACCGCTCAGACACTCCATCACAAGGTGGTGCTTTCTGGAGCCCTCTGCTGCTGCCCCGGATGTAGGACCCAGGCAAACACTGATGGACCTAGGGTATTTCCAGCATCAAATTTCCCAGTGCCAAAAATCTGTGAATTTGGAGGGTAGGAAAGAAAACCAACCCAAAAGACATGAAAAGTCAGACAACCAAGTAGTGTTTCTATTCCACTGAGGAAGGAAATTCCCAAGATTAAGCACCTGCAAATTACCTTTGGACAGAAAGATATTTTCACTATGACTAACTGCAGAATATTCATCTCTTCTTCAATAGCCTGTCCATCAGAATCCTAAAGATTCTAAAGATGGTTCAGAGCCTGCAAAGTTTCCTTTCATTATGGAATAAAATGCTTTTGCAAACTGCTATGTGTGAGTTTACAAAAGACAAAAGACATTCCACTTGAGAAGAAGAGATTGCTAAATCCAGAAAATCCCACTCCCCACCTTGACTCTGCCCTTCCTCAATCACAAATGTACTGTAGGCAATGGGTCTGCACAGCAAGAGGAAGAGAGACATTCTTTGGCCAACACAACTAATAATCTACAAAAAGGGCTGTGCCAGCACTCACCCTCCAGGCAAGTCTGGGAAGAGGTAAGAGTTAAGAAAAACAAGATTTCTAATCCAAAGACTGAATCTGTCAAACAAAAGGACAAGGAAGCTGCAGCTCCAGCCCATCCCCACACACGGCTCTGGCAGCGCCCACACGCACGGCAGGGCTCACACAGCAGCAGCAGCAGCAGCTGCAGCCCAGCCCTGGCTTTGCCTTGGCCTTCCAACCCAAAAGAGGCAGAGCCCACATCTGCTGCTGCAACAGAGACACCTCTCACGTGCCCCTCCCTGCACAGGACACTTTGCCTTCAGTGGCAATTCTCCAAACACTCTTCTCTTCTTTCCCACCCAACAAAGCCTGTTAGAACCTACACAGCAGCACCACAAATGCCCCTGCACGAGGCATTCTTCCCAAGGAAAAGGAACAACCAAAGGTGGCCAGCACAGGCTCACACCTCTCATCCTCACTTTGGGGGAAGACTTTTTCATTCCCTTTTCTTTTGGAAATCTTGCTTGATCAAGAATAAATAGATAACTAAATAAGAATGGAAAAAAATTAAACTCAAGAATCCTTTGCTTCTCAGCCATGTTACAATGTCCAATTAGATAATTAAAAAGGAATGAAAAGAATTAAATTCAAGGATCCTTTGCTTCTCAACCATGTAACAACATCCAATTAGATAACTAAATAAGAATGAAAAGAATTAAGTTCAAGAAACCTTTGCTTCTCAGCCATGTAACAACATTCAAAACTCTCAGTCCAGCCTCTTTCATTCCCATCCCAGTGGGGTTACCTGAGCAGAGGGAGACCTTTCAGGCAGGGAGCTCCTGATCTCCCGGATCATCTTCTCCACTTCCAGGCCAAGATCCAGCTGGGGTGATTCCTCTCGTGCAGGTGCATTCTGCACTGAGCTGGAGGCCGTTGATGCTGCACAGCCAGCACTGCCAGCTGGAGCATGAGGGGCTGAAGTGCCCGGTGCAGCTGCAAGAATCCAAACACGTGAGTCAGGCTCCAGAGGGTGGCTTTGGGACACAGAGCTCTATTGCTGCCTTAGATCAAATAGCACATAAAGCACACAGGAAAACCAGGCAGAGAATCTTTTGACTTTCTAGTGCCCCTTTCTAGTAGGCTTGACAACTTCTGTCTTAGAACGACAGAGCACTGTGGAAAAATACTTTAAAGAGTCACTTTTCATGACCTTTTGGAAAAGCAAGGCTAGGATTCTTTTCCTACCTGCTGGGTTGGAGGCTGGGGGCTGCTGCTCCCCGTGAGGCTTCTGGAAGCTGCAGGGCTGGAACCTGAGCACCTCCCGGTCGAGAGGAGGCAGCTGCTCCCCGTAGAGCTCGTGGAAGCGGCTGGGTGGCCCCTCCCGTCCGAGCAGCCACAGCCGCTCGCCGTGGAACCCGAGGACGTGGCAGGGCGGGATCCGGGGCACCTCCCGCTGGGCGGGCAGCGGCCGCTCCCCGTAGAGCTCCTGGAAGCGGCTCGGCCCCTCCCGCGGGGCCGGCCCCGGCCGGTCCCTGTGCAGCAGGTGGAAGCTGCAGGGCGGGCGCCGGGCCAGCGGCGGCCGCTCCCTGGGCGGCTGCTGGAAGCGGCCGGGCCGGGGCCGGCGCAGCTCCCGCCCGTCCGGCAGCGTCCGCTCCCTGTGCAGCAGGAGGAAGCCGCTGGGCGGGCACCCGGGCGGCAGCGGCGGCCGCTCCCTGGGCAGCGCCTTGAAGCGACCGCGCCTGCGCCGCCCGTCCGGCAGCGGCCGCGCCCCGGGGAGCTGCTGGGAGCCGCTCCCGCCCCGCCTGCGCCCCTCCCGCCCCGCCGCCAGCCGCTGCCTGCTGGCCGCGCTCCGGCGCCGGATGCGGAGCAGGAGCTCGGGGCGGTCACGGCGAAACCAGGGGCTCCTGTAATGGAGCCAGGCCCCGGCATCGCCCGGCGCAGCCGCGCCAGCCCGGCCCGGCACCTTGCGGAAGCCGTAGCGGTTCAGCTGGCGCACAAAACTGCTGAACTGCGTGGCCCTGAAGGTGTGCGGGGCCGGGCCCTGAGCGCCGCCCGGGCTGAGCAGCTCCCGCTCGAAGAGGGAGCGGTCTATGAGCAGCCCCCGGGCCTGGCTGTCCCAGCGCAGGGAGCGGACGCGGGGGCTGTTCACCAGGCACCACAGCTTTGCGGGGAAGGTGCGGGCGTTAATCCCAGCGGGCAGCGGCACCTCCGCCATGGCGTCGATCGCCGCCTGTGCCACAACGGCCAGAGCGCAACGGCCGCGGCTGCGCCGGCGGCGCGCGGCCTGAGGGGGGCGCTGCGCTCGGCCCCGCGCGCGCCCGGCGCGGCCCCGGCGCGGGCCGGACTCGGCGGGGACGAGCGCCCAGAGCCGGGGCCGCGGGCACAGCGCGGGCGCGGCGGCTCCCGGGGCTGGCCGGGCACGGCAGGGCAGGGCCAGGGGCAAACCCTTGCTTGCTCTGCCTGCCTGCACGCATCCTGCCTTTGCTTTGCAGCACAGCCCCAAAGCACCAAGGCAAGGTAACAGAAAAGCTGCTTCCCAGGCAGTCGGCCTCCAGCAGCTGTTGGTGCATGGGCTTATTCCTCCCCGGGCACAAGACTTCTCATTTCCATTTGTTGAACTTCATCCGATTTCCCTCAGGCCAATTCTTTAGCCTGCCAAGGTCCCTCTGAATGGCACAAGCAGTTGGTGTAGCAGCTGCTCCTGCCACTTTTGTGTTGTCTGCAAACTTGCTGAGGGTAAACTGCTCCTCCAGCCCAGCCATTCATGAAGCCTTTAAAGAGCATCTCCCCTGCTATCAGCCCCTGGGGGTCAGAGCACAAGGACTTACCTCCAGCTCTACTTTGTGCCACTGATGACAATCCTCTGGGCCCAACCACCCATCCATTTTTCAGTCCTCCTCCCCGGGCATATGGACAGTTTGTATTTAAGGATGTTGTAGGAGACAGTCTCCAAGGTTTTGGTAAAGCTGGGGTAGACATCATCCATTGCTCTAGCCATATGCTGTCAAGTTGGCTGTCCTGTCACAGATTCACACCCAGTTGCTCCCAGTAGCCCCCAACATTGTCCCAGCTGTTCCCAGTGTTGTCCCCTGCAGTATCGTTCCAGACACCCCCAGTATATCCCAGTTGCCCCCAGCATGCTCATTCCCAGTCACCCAGAGTCCCCAGTATGGTTCCAGTTGCCCCCAGCATGATCTTACTCATTCCCAGTATATCCCAGTTACCTCCAGCAGACACCAGTCATTTCCAGTCACTCCCAGTAGCCCTCAGTGTGGTCCCAGTTGCTCCCAGTATTTCCATGTCCATGCTCCAAGTGCTGCTGCCAGCCCTGATCTGTGGGGATGGGAATGTCCCGCTCCCTTCCCGGGGCAGGGTCACACCTGGGCCAGGTGTGCAGGGCAGGACCTTGCCCTGAGCCCAAGCCCTGTCCCACCTGCAGGATCTGCTTCCCCTGGGGCTCTTCCTGCTGTGGCCCCAAGCCCAGCTTGGTGCTGAACAAAGGGGCTGGGGCGGGGTCATCCCCCGGCGGGGGCTGTGCACCCCCTCTGCCCCCTCCCCAAATTCCCTCCTGGGGGCAGCAGGAGCTGGGGCAGGAGCCCTGTGGGGAGGGAAAAGGGGTAACACCGGGATGGGGGGGGGGTCACACACGGTCTGGGGGGGCACACACGGCCCCTGGGGATCCCCCATCACCTTCTCCTGCAGTGCCAGGAGGAGGAACCCAAACATGGAGCCCCCAAACACCGGCAGCATCTTTGGGGCTGGGTCTGATGGCAGCTTTGGGGGTCTGGGGGGAGTCACAACTGCCCCAAAACCTTCTCCAGCCCCAAAAACACTTCCAGACCCTTAAACCACCCCACAGCTCCTGCCCAGGACACCCCCAACCATTCCCTGCAACAGAGATGGCCCCAAAAACCACAAAACCCCCTTCCCATCTCCCACAAGCCTCACTCAAATTCCCTCCAAGCCCTAAAGTCCTGCCACGACCCCAAACCTCCCTCACAACCCCCCCCCATAAGGCCACAAATCCCCTCCCAGCCCCACAAATGCCCCCAGGAGCCACAAAAGCCTTTCTCAGTCCCTCCAGGAGTCCCTAAAACCTTTCCCAGTTCCCCAGAGCACTGACCAGGAGAGTTTGGTGGACAGGAACATCCACAGCCAGGAGCAGCTCAGGCACTTCAGCAGTGGTTTGGGCACTTTGGGGGGGACACCCCGGATAGGGAGACCCAGGCCAGGGACTGGGACAGACAACCGGAATTCCTGGAGAACAGAGGGGCTCAGGTGGACACATTCTGCTGCAACAACTACGAGATCATGGCCATGGCCCTTGGCTTGGGTGGTCCCAGAACACCTAACCCCCCCTGAATATTCCCCTGAACCCCACATTGACACTCAAAGCCCAGTAAAATGATTCAGCTTTAGATCTCTTTGCTTCATTTCTTTATTTTTACCCCAGTTGTGGGTGTTTTGAAGGGATAAACATGGTAATTTTTCAGGTGGGAAAAGATCTTCAAGATCACCCAGCATTGCTTGATGCCACATGAAGAAAAACCTGGAAAGAGAAGATGAGATTTTTTGGGCTGTAACGTCAACAAATCAGCTCTTCCCAATGAATTTCCAGTGTTGATCAAAGTCTTGATGGATGTTCCTGTCCCAGAATTCTTCCAGGTGTCTATGGGGAGCCAGGAGGACATGGAGACCACCAGCCAGGTGTCTTCCCAACCTGAATCACTGGGAATGTGGGTCACCAGGGCTCTGCCCAATGTGGGTCCTCCGATGGGGGATGGAGTTGGAGCAGAGCACGAAGCTCTTCCCACAGTTGGGGCACTCGCAGGGCTTCCCTTACTGGTGCCTCTGTTGGTGTCTGGTCAAGTGAGAGCTCCTGGAAAAGCTCTTCCCACACTGGGGACACTCGTGGGGCCTCTCCCCAGTGTGGATGCGCCGGTGCCTGACGAGGGTGGAGTTGTGCTTGAAGCCCTTCCTGCAGTCAGGGCAGCAGAAGGAAATTTAGGGGAGGATGTTCCACAAAGAGGCTGTGGACATTGTGGCTGGAAAGCAGGGAATGGAGAGTGTAGCACTAAGAAGGTTTCCTTAGTGCACATAACTGCACTTCCATGATGAGGACAAAACTCTCCTAAGCTGAACATTCCATCTCAAACCCATCCAATTTTGGGCAGGAATGCCAGGAAAAGGACTTCACTCCCTGCATGCATTAATGGGTGCTGGAGTGCAGAGTGCACCCTGTGAACTCCCAGGGATTGCAGGCTGCACTGCGGGCTGCCAGGAAACACTTGCCAGGCATTACAGAGGTTGTACTTCTGTTCAAACTCATGGCAACTGCAGAGGATTCTTTCAAAGTCTCACTCTGTCCCATTGCACAGGCACTGCTCCTGCCAGCATGTAGAGGTCAGGAACAGGGACAGTGCAGGTGACAGGGACGCTGGGCAAGCAGTGAGTGCTGTGCCAGCACGGCCAGAATGGTGCAAGAGGCAGCGCCAAACAGGCTGAGGCACCCAGAGCAACCCCCTCTGTGCAAGCCTCAGGGTGAGCACACAGCTTCAAGAAGGTCATGTGCTCATCCCACAGAGCCTTCTCTGCAACTCTGGGGGAACTCTGTCAGCTTCCTGCTTGATTGGATAGCAGAAAGAGAAATTGTTCTCTCCTTTTGTCCATCTCAGCTACACAGAGGGGAGGGTGGGATGCCATCTCTCCATCTGTGCAGGTGTTCAAGCTAAGCCAGCCAGTCTGTAGGGTTTTAATGCAAATAAACCAGGACCAAGAACTACAACCAACAAGAAAAACCCACACCATATCTGCATTCCAAACACCCATTTGAAGACAAAGATTCAGCTTGTATTATCACTTTCTTCAAGAGGCTGTGCTCATGATTATACTGGGGTTTTTTCTCTAGGCAAAAATCATTTGCACCAAATAGTCCAGTGTTTTTCAGCAGAAAATGGGAATTTTGAACCACCTCAGTACAAAATAGATTTCTATGAAATAACTGCAATGCAATAAATCACAGGCTTCTGGGTGACAGCTGTGGGTACTTAAGCTTTGCAACATCAACAAGGAATGAGAACCATCCATTCCAAAAGGGATAAATAGATGTAGGCTGTTCCAACATGGAATCAAAAGCCAGTTCCACCTCTGGCTTGGCAGGGCTGTGGGAGAGGGATGGGGGCGTGGCACTCCTGACACTTTAGAGCATGCTTGGAGTATGTTTCCCCAGGGGGAAGAATCAAGGATCAAAACTCTGAAGGACTGAATAGGAGAAGACTGCATCCAAAGAGACAAGAGACAGGCAATTGACTGAAACCATCCAGACCATTCCTGAAGGGCAGAGCCTCCTCAGGAACCTCATTTCACTGCATTCTCTTCACATCCAAGCTGGGCACGAGAACCTGTGCATGCCCAGGGCCCCAGGATTCCATGGCTCGAGGAATCCATGTGTGGAATCCGTGGCTCTGTGACCCCACAGCCAGACTCCAGGGCTGTCTCCCGGGCAGCCAGAGAATGTTGGTGCCAGCGGGAGGGGCGGCAGTGCAGGCACAGCAACAGCTGAGAGGAAACTGCTGCTGCACCTGCACCTGCTCTACCTGCTGCTGCTGCTGACACTGCTGCTGGTGGTGGAGGTGCTGCTGCTGCTGGCGCTGGCACTGCTGCTGCTGCTGCACCTGCACCTGCTGCTGCTGCTGCTGGCACTGCTTCTTCTGCTGCTGGCACTGCTGCTGCTGCTGGCACTGTTGCTGCAGCTGGTGCTGCTGTTGGCATTTCTGCTGCTCCTGGCACTGCTGCTGCCGCTGCTGGCAGTGCCGTGGGGTGGCCGAGCAGCAGCACCTGCAGCCCTGCAGCCTGTGAGGCGCTGGCAGCTCAGGGCAGAGCCCACTGACCCAGGTGGGATCGCACTTGAGGACGGACACGGAGAAGGGAATCTGTGCCCACGCAGTGCTCAGAGCAGGTCTGAGGCAGAGAGGGAGGGCAGATGAATCCCCTGCCCACGGCTGCCAAGGGAAAGCCTTTGGGAGGGCAAGGGGGCCTTGACCTGACAGCCAGCCCTTCAAGGACCCAGCTGCCAGCTCCGGCTCAGCCCACACTGAGTGGGATTCCATCAGGCCTTGGCTCAAGACAGTGAGTCATTAACCAATATGTTAATGGGCCAAGAATCTCTAACCAGTTAAAGTTAGGAAGTGGTATGTTTTTTAAGATGCTGGCAGGCTGCACAGTGGTAGTCCTCTAGAGATATGACAGCCCTGTACAAGGTTCCTTGCCCTCTATTTATTTCCCCAAGTCTTACTATACATATGCAAAACCCCAGCATGTCCCATCCCTGCTCTATTAAAATGAGGCTCTTAGTCCTTCATGTGTGTGCAGTTCTTCTCTTGAATTGGGTCGCTGGTCTCGAATTGGGTCAGTGGTCTTGAAGGATTAAGTAAGGAATGTCTTCATCAGGTCTCTGTGACCCTCTGGCAAAATCCAATGTCCCCTGCTTCGTGATTGATTGATATAAAGTCCAGGTGCTGGTCATTGTTCTTACTGGTTTCAATCTGTTCTTCTAATGGTTCACTTCCTCCATTTCCTTCTTTAAACAATACTAGAATGAGCTCATCATGGCAAATAATACCTCAATTAGCTCTAGTTTAAGCATCTGATAATCCTTAACTTATCTCGTTTTCTAATCTTACTTACATCCTGATCAATATGAATTGCTTCTAACCCTTAGCTAAAATCTCAGCTCTTTAAAATCATGATTCATTTCCCCACCGCTTCTTCAAGGTTTGTAAATTCTTTTACTAACATATAGATTCTTCTTCATCTAGCCCAGCTGTGCAATAGGTGTCCCTTAAAACCATAGCATATGCTCTTGATATTGAAGTTAAAGCTGCTACTGACTGCAGCATTCTCTAATTCCAAACAAGTATTATAACAGACAAAATCAAACTTGTATCAACTAAAATGAGCAAAACAATAATTGGATGAACCAAATAATTGAGTAAGCCGGTCGCTGTTGGTGACCACCCAAAAAGCACATCCCACCAATGATGGGATGGGCCTTCTTCTGACCTTTTAAATACTCTCCGTATAGTCCCTGTGTCATGGTGTATTGTAATCAATGTTCTCTTTCCTTCATCTTTAATTTCTTCAAGAATTTCCTTTAATTCATTCTGTTTCAATAACTGTGCAACCAAAGTTAAGTTCATCCCTATAGGCACAGGGGATATTTCTTGCACAGTAGTCAAGTTCACCTTTGTATGTTGGTGCGATACCATAGGTGCCTGACAGGAAAAATCACATCCTTCAATTTTGACAAAGTTACAAATGCACCAGTTAAATTGAGTTTCATTCACAGTGACCTCATCCACCATTAGAGTGGGGCATGCTGTCCTGAGGCAGGCACAGCCTTGTCCTGTATACACAAGCAGGGTTGTCTGGTTAAAGGCGTGCATTTCAAAGTGACAAATGCTTTGCGCTGTATCCAAACAAGTGTCTTTATCATCACCTACATTGCCCTCGCATATAAACCCCAATTGTTCCCTCATTGGAACAGGGTTCTGATTTAATGGTTCATCACCTTCCTTCAACTTTCTGTGCCCACATTCTGTGTTCAGAAGGATAGAGTATGGTCCCCTCATGATTTAGCCCTAAAGCAACAATTGGATGTATCAAGCTCACTGATGCATCATCTATAGTTAAAACAAAAGCTTTTACCATACTTGTAGTGGGATTAAAAGTAAAATGAACTAGAATCCACTAGGATTGAAGTTCTTTTTCTAAATCCAAGGCATTATCCCAAACAACTTTACAAATATTATCAGGGAATGTGCCTTCTCCCCTGTGCGTAATGACTGAGGCAGCCACTGATTGCATCTATAACTGTGCCTGTGTACAGCCAAGAGCCAAAGAAATGTTCTCACTAGCTGTGCCTAAGGTGTTAATTATCAATTCATGATCCCGCTCTTCTATATTTTCCCATTCTGGTAATATTTTGGACAACTTCCACTGGCTGGTACCTAATGCCAATAAGGAAGATTGTAAAGGTTGTTGCAATTTAACCATATCACTGTCAATTACTGTCAATTTGCTCAATAATGCCTCTGAATCCATGGTGTTTAGAAGCCCTAGCCCTGTTCTCAATAACCCAGTGAGGTCTCTCTTCTGTCTGGACATGTAAGGCACACGCTTCTGCAGCCAGGTGGTCTAATCCATAAAAGAGATCTTTAAAAAGGGAGCACACTCGGGTCGAATGTCAGAGGCATTCACTTGCATTGCCATCTCTACCCGTTTTAATGCCCACTTTGGATTAACTAGCAATTTTTGAATTCCTGTCTTCTTAAGAGCAAATGGCCCAATTTTGGTAATTATGGGAGCTATGGGTTCTAAGTGATTTGAGTAGCTGTGGTTTCTCTTAGTGCTGGCATTGGTGGAGTTATCTTAACCTCATCTTTTCAGGGATCAGTACAAATTTGAGTTATGTTACAGTCAATCTTAAAATCCTTAATTGCACAACCTTCTATTTTGAGCCTAAATTTGGAACAGTTGCTTAAACATTTGTCACAGCATTCAGGGCCAATTTGAGTAGGTTTCATTGGTCCTTGATGAGATTCATGGACTCCATCCTGGACAAACACATATTCACATCCCCAAACATTTCTTCCTTCCCACACACAGCTGCATTTGTAACTTTTAACAGCTGACTCAGAGACTCACAGGAGTCAAAATCATAAGCTTTCCCTTGGCACTCATCTATACCAGTCCCATTATATACAAGTGGTGCTGCATTAGCTGTGGCTATAGGCATGGTCACAAATGCCACAACTCTCCAGGCTGTATCTGCCTGATTATCCATTACAACTACAAGCCTTTCTATTCTTTGGAGAGTTGTTAAACTCTACCTATCATTTCACCCACACTCTATTTATTTTCCCGAGAAAGTTTTAATTTCAGTTCATTGTCACCCGGTATAAATTTCCAGAGTCCCTCAGGAGCCTTCTTCACTCAGGAGTGATGGATCCAGGTGCTTTGTTCCTTGGTTTTGATTGCAGTAGAGGTGGTGAGGAGCACCTGGAATGGTCCCTCCCACTGTGGTTCCAGAGTCTTTTCTGCAAAAGACTTAACATACACATAATCCCCAGGCTGCACATCATGCACTGGCTCATCTAATTCTCTGCTTCGAGCCCCAGCCACATGTTTCTCAATTTCCCTAAGTTGTTTGTTTAGGGCCATCCTATATCTGTGTAGGGTTTCTTCCCCTCCTTGAGTGGGTGTTGTCCCTTCTTGAATTCCATATGGCCTTCCATACAATATCTCAAAGGGACTTAGTTTTTCTTTTATTCTTGGCTTGGTCCAAATTGGTAATAATGCAAATGGAAGAGCCTGAGGCCAAGCTAACTTTGCCTCTCATCACAGTCTTAGAATTTGCTGATTAATCCAATGATTCGTTTTCTCTACTTGGCCGCTTGACTGAGGATGATGTGGAGTGTGAAGTTCCCAGCCTATGCCCAAATGGAGGCTCATTTGCTGCCCAATTTTTGAAATAAAATGTGGCCCTCTATCTGAGGACATTGTGGCTGGAACTCCAAAACACAGTATTATTTCCTGTACCAATGCTTTGGTTCCCTCCTGCGCTTTGGCAGTTCGGGCAGGGAAAGCTTCTGGCCACCCTGAAAAGGTCTCTGTTAACACCAATAGGGATCGATACCCTCCTCTCCTGGGTAGGTCTGAAAAATCAATTTGCCATTGCTGCCCAGGCCCATATCCTTTCCCAATTTGCCCAAGCTTTGGTTTAGGAATATTTTTGGGATTAGTTTGGAGGCAAAGGCTACATTGGCGAGTCACCTGAATTACTGTACTTGGCAAACTTCTGGCTATGATTCTATCTTTCAAATAATTGTACCGAGCATCTATTCCCCAATGTGTTTTCTCATGTTCCTCTTTCACTAATGACCACAGCATGTAAGAGGGGATCACAAGCCTTCCTTTCCCTTCATTTGTAATAGCCCACCCCTCCTGGGTATAACTTCCATTCTCATTTTCAATACGTCTCTTGTCCTTTTTATTATACCTTGGCTTACCTTCAATGGAAATTTGTCCATCTGGAATTAAGGCTGCCTCCATTGTTTCAGTAATTACCTCACCTTTAGCTGCTTCTTTTGCCTTTCTGTCTGTGAAATGTGGGGTTGTGTAGTTGTGGTTGTGAAATGTGTGGAAAGAGGCCAAAGGACAGTTCTAAAAAATGAATTTTAATGAACAAACAGAAAAAGCATGAAAACAAGCTTTTGGACAAATATTTTGCTTGCTTATAAGTGAACAATGTGAGCTTAAAAGTTTTTCACAATATCAGTTTTAAGGTTTCTTTATTAGCATGACTTTTTTAGGCTTTTAATATGTCGGATAGAATGATGCAGAAGTATTATTATTTGCTTTGAAAATAAAATTGTTATAAGCTTCAAGCTGCTTTGTAATAAGAGATTTTGAACTATAGCTTTAGAATATATATAGAAGGAATTGTAATCCCCTGAATAAAAGAAGGAAGTGAGCTTATCCCAAGCTAAAAATTGATGATCCTGAGAAGGAAAACTGGACAATCCTGGAAAGGGAAGATAGACCACCATCTGGAAAACTGGACATGGCCATCACTGATTTATGGTCCTGAGAAGGAAAGCTGGACCTCACCATCACTGATGTTTGTTTCTGAAAAAGGGAAGCTGGACATCACCTCACTCATTTACAACCCTAAGGTACAGAGATTCCACATCACCAATAGGAACTAATTACAATGGGGTATAGAACCTGGACTTAACAAATAGAAACTAGGGGGAAGTCACAAAAAAACCTGCTGACAAATGCTTATGAAGACGCTCAAAAAATACCAGCAAAAATTAACCATCGGTGTGCAGTTGGAGGGGAAACCCCCACTGTACCCAGCGCGCTGCTTTGCTCACATTTTACCATTTTTATTATTGAATTAATTAATTGATTGTTGCCTGAGATATTGGCTGAGTCAAGCTCTTTATTCCTTACAACCCCCAGGCCCCAACCGGGCACGGGGCTCTCCAGCCGCTCTGGCACTGATGATGGCCCGAAGGAAAGGGAGAGCACAGGAGAGAGCGAGAGCAGGAGATCGGGAATCGGGGATCGCAGTCCCAGCGCCCAGTCCCGCTCCGCCGGGCCGGGACCGCTCCCGCAGGAGAAAATGGATCCGCGGCTCGCGGGGCTTCCCCCGCCCTGCGCCGCCGGGATCTGCCCGGCCACCGGTGACGTCACTAAGGACTCGGGCTGCCATTGGCGGGAGGCAAAGAGCGGCGCCAATGGCGGGGCCGGAGGCGGCTCTGGGGGCGGGGCCGGGGCTGTGGGCGGGGCCGCAGCGGAGCAGCGCCACGGCTCCAGCGCCGGGGCTGGGGGCGCTCCTGGGGCCCCGGGGGGCGGCGAGAGGTGAGGGGGACCCCCGGCACCGGGACTCCTTGATCGCCCATTCCGGAGCACCGAGGGGCCCGCAAACCCCCATTCCTGGGCTCCGCGATCCCCCTGAACCCCCATTCCCGGGCATGGGTTTCACCCTGCAGCCCCTTATCCAGTACCAACAACCCCTGCACCCTTTCCCGGCCATCCCGCCTCTCCCTGCCCCCAGAGCCCCCTTTTCCTTGACCCAGAGACCCCCTAGACCCTATTCCTGCCCTTCCCAGCACCCAGCCCCTCCTTCCTCATCCCCCCACACGGATTCCTGGGAGTCCCCCCGTGTCCCCTCCCCCAGGACTTTGGGGGTCCCCCTTGAAATGAATAGAACCAAAGAGACTCCAAGTTAATCACTGTTATGCATTATATATGTTGTATGTTGCATTGTTATGCTGTTTGCTGTTATAGTTGAAGTTCTAATGTCACATTCCTGTTATTTCAAGTTGTCTGTGCCAGCACTGTACCCTGTGTTCCAAGTTGTATGTTCCCCTTCTCCCCAAATCCCGGCTTTCCCCTTTCCCCTTTCCATCGGGTTAAGCCTTCGCCGCTCCCCGCCTGCTCGTCAGGCCACGAGACCCCGCCCCAATATGGAAATCGAGTGGATCCCCTTCACGATCAGAAGCCCATTTAGCAGCAAATGGTGCCTAGAACAACGAGCCCACCCAAAACCGAGACCTATGGAAGGCACTGCTGTGGGAAGAGGACATCCAGCTACCTGAGGAGGGTCTCCAACTTGTTGAAGTGTTCTCGCTGACCTCAAGGGTGACTGAAGAGAGAGACACCCCTAGACCGAGCCAAGCAGACTTGAGTTCTGGGAATACCCCCCTGAGGCTGGAATTCCCGACACTGCAGCCAGCGAGAGGAGGCGAGAAGAGCTGCAGTATGGAATAACAACCTCCTCCTCAGCGGGGCCCGAGGGAGCGGCGGCGGTGGCGGCAAAGGCGGCGGACCCCACCCACACCCATCTAAAAGAGCTCAATAAAGGCACAAAAGGAGTTAAAACCAATCTCCTGCCCTTTTTGTTTATTTCACCCCTGACCTGTCCGTGCCCCTCTCCCCTTTCTGCCCCCCTGTGATGGTGGGGGTGGGGGCTCAGTGCTGGTGTCCCCCTGCCTGCAGCAGATGCAGCAGTGAGGGGAGTTCAGGGGTATCCCTGAGCATTCGGGGTCCCCTGGGATTTGGGGTGACCCCCTGGGGCCCCCAGGATCTCTCTGAACACGCTGACACTGCCTGTGCACAGTGAGAAGGGTCAGACCTGGCACGGGGTACCCAGCTCTGTCACCGGCATGGCCCAGGTACCCCCAAAACCTCCGGGGAACCCCCAAACCCCCCGGGAAACGCCAACCTCCTCAGGATCCCAAAAACATCCCTAGACCCTCCAAAAATGCTCCAAGACCGCAACGCCCCCAACAGAGCCCCCCAAAACCCTCTGAGGACATCAAAATTCCCACGGGACCTCCCAACACCCCTGTCAGAACCCCTTGACAAGGTTTATACCTGGCATGGGGTCCCCATCTCTGTCACTGGCAGGTACCCCAAAACAGCCTTGGGTTCCCCTTGGGATTGCCTAATCCCCCCTTCGGGACCCCTGAAAACCCCCTCAGGAACTCCCAAAAATCCACTGTGACCCCTAAAACCCTCGGGATACACAAAACCTCCCCGAGAACCCCTCATGCATGTTTATACCCAGCACGGGGTGTCCATCACCATCATCGGCATCACCCGAAACCTCCAAACCCTCCCAGGACATCCAAACCCCACCTGGGACCCCCAAACGCCCCAGGGCTTCACTGCTGGAATAAACGGGAGTGGTGTTGCTCTTTTAAGGGCAGTTATAGTGGGACCCAAAAAGAGCAGGGGCTCTTCAAGTGGGGATGGTAGAGAGAACCCCAAAATTCCACCCTGGGGGGCCAAACATCCCCCACAGTGGCTTGGAGTGGGGGCTCCTCTAAAATGTCACTTAAAGCCATCGTGATCCCCCCTTGAAAGGGGCTTGTGGGGCTGCAGCTTCACACACACCCTAAAATGGGGAGGAAAAACACCCTTGTAGAGGTGGGATCCCCCCAAAAACCCTTAAATAGAGAAAAACTCCTCTTCAAAGGGGCCAGAAGACCCTTAAAAGCCCTCAAAGAGGGACAAGATCCCCTCCTCTGCCCCAAACAACAACGGGTCCTGGGCTGAGCCCCCCACTCAGCCGGGGGTGCAGAGGGAACTGGGGGGGCTGGGAGGGGGCTCGGGGGTCCTGGGGTGAACTGGGGGACCCTCAGTGGGTCCCAGATCCCCCTGTGCCCCCTCTCCCACCCCTTTCCCGCTGTCCTCCCCAAACTTACACTCCACTCAGCTTGATCTGGGGTGACCCAGCCCTTTCCCATGGTGTCCCGGCTGGGAGGAGGAGGAGGAAAAGGAGGGACAGAGAAGGAGGAAGAGGAGGAGCAGAAGGAGGAGGAGCTGGAGCAGGCAGAGGAGGCCCCACGTGCTTTAACCACTCTCTGTATCTGCAGCTCCTTCGGCCAGAGACCATCGCCCCCAACCCGCAGGTGCCTGGGGAGGGGGAGCTCACCCCAAATATCCCAGGAGTCCCCTGGCTTTGGGATATTTTGGGGGGAATGTTTGGAGCTTGCAGGGCTCCAAAGCCGAGCCACAGATGCTCCTTGGAGGGACATCAAGGCCAAGCTTTATCTTATAAATGGATAAGCAAAAAGAGAGCAAAAATTTTTCCTAAGAGCTATATGGGAATAAAATAACTGAATTCATTTCAAATTTTTTCATGCATACCAAACCTTGCAAAGCAGGCAGGAAAACATTCATGCCTAGGTACAAAATATTTATGCTGAGAAATGCAATCTTTCACTTGCACATCAGTGTAAGTTAAGAAAAATCTTTCAAAACCTTCCTCAGTATTTTTCACCTTTCAAATCCACATTTAAATAACATCCATCAAGAATTCACATACGCACAACAAGCACAGCAACAGCAAATGAAAAACTGCCTCTCTGAAGCAGACAGTTGAATTCTTAGTACGCAAGATAACGCAAACAAAACTAAAAGCAATAACTAAAAATAGGCATTATTTTCTCTTTTCAGCAAAAGCTGATTATAACCCCTCTAAGAAACCAGCATGATCTCCACAGGCTTCACTGTCCTATCTAAGAAAGATGAAGTTGCATCTCTTTCTTGGATTCATACCGTGGGTTTGTGACCTGCTTGGGCAGGGTGTGGAGGGCAGAGCTGAGCAAGCTCAGCAGGTGTCTGCAGCACACAACACCTGCCCAGGATGCACAGCAAACACACAGTGCTGCTGCAGGACCACCTTCCCAACCCATTTTTTTCTACAGATGATCTCATGCCATGCAATTTGTAACAAGAAACTAAGGAAATCTAGGATGAGGTGGCTTCAGAGAATGCTCGCTGATTTACAAGGTTAATTTCCCGTGGCAGCATCTAGGCAGGTTAGTGAACTATGAAGCATTTTCCTTTCAGTAATGGAATGGAATAACATGCTGACAGAACTGACTGAAAATACTTAATTTCTCCCTCTTACATAAGAATATTTAATGTGACTTCTGAATGACCCAACTGAGAGAGGCATTCTTTCCCTAGATAAAATACATGACAGGGAGAAGAAAAAATATGTTTTTAGAAACAACACTCCCTAAACTATATTAACTTTTTGCCACCAGCCTTTGAAATTCTTCTTCAACAGAGGACCAACATCATGGAAGAAGGCAGGAAATTCCAGGACCAGAATTAAATCGAAGTAAACAAAGGAGGATGCCAAATTTCAGATTCCTAAGGTTCATGAAGTTGAATTCTCCAGCTCATGGCAACCACAGTGGTATCAGAGAGAACATGACAACAGCTGACATTGGCCAAGAGTCCACAGGAGATGACTCTGACAGCTACTGAGTGATGCACAACACACACCTCTGAACAGAATGACCCTGACAGCATTCCTGACTGTACAATCATGCAGCAGAAAGACAACCAGGAACCAAAGAAAATTCCCAAACAACCCCACAGAGAAGGCCCCTGCCAGCTCTGTACTGCTTTCATTACGAGACGTCAGACTGCAGCTTTCTTTAATGACATGCTCTTCACAACAGTACTCCATACATGAAATTTCATGGAAATGGCTGCATGGACAATTTGAATGTGCTGTAATTACAGAAGAAATTTCCAGCCACAGTAGAAAATTAGACATTTGATGGAACTGAGCAACAGAAAGTGTTTATGTCATATTTAATATTTACAAGTATTTTTATAATAGACCAGTATCACTCTATCCTGCATCTAAGCAAACAAATATTTAGCATAACCTCCTCAACTCTGCAGCATAACACTAATGACAAGGTTTCTTTTTAAATTAATCTGTATTATTATCACTCTGATAACAACACATTACTGTCATTAACTGCAACTCATGGAAATAAAAATACACTGCTTAACATGAACATTGCTTTATGCTGGTTTAAAGAGCACAACTCTGAAGAACTTCACAGCCTCTAAGTTCATTTGTAGATAACATCAGTAGATCCTTTTTGCCAGTTTGCAGGTATACAACTTCCCTGGATCTGGTTTAGCAGCCACATATTTCCCTAAATGACACAGCTCTGCATACAGACAGGAAATTATCTATCTAATTGGACTGCCAAGAACTCGTGGGCTTGCAGTGACTACAGGCTTTCTGGGGCTGGACAAAGCCTTTTGGAGACTACCAAAAAGCCAGAAACAGAGTGGTAGACTCACCCTAACCCAGTAGCTTAGCAACTCAAGTTAGTACATCATCAACAGCAGCTCCTCAGCTTCTGCTTCAGACCTGACCCCAAGCCAGACATCTGGAAGCACCACGGGCAGAAAACAACTTATTTATCCATATTCCCTGAATTACTCTACGATACAAACACTACAAACATTTCTGGGGCTCTGCATAGTTTGGATGCTAACTGTGGTATTCTGCTCCAAGACAAGCATACAAGGAACAGGCTTGGCACAAAAAACCCCATTTGGTTTCTGTTTTCTAGAAACCACCATTTCCCCTGGCCTTGGTCAGAACTTCTTTTATATTCCCTAAATGCCACAAGCAGGAGACATTGGCTCTACAGTTGGCCTATTCAGGGAGATATGATGGATTTTCCAGATAACACATTCAAGTAGTCTCTGCTGAGTACACTAGGATTTATGACAGTAATAAATATAAACTGAATCAAAAAAGAAGATAAAATGTTTTAGGTTTAGATACGATTGCAAATTCTGGTTTTTCCGATCAGAGTTTTTCCAAGAATGCTCAGTCCTTCTCCAGCAGCAACAGTCTTTTGAACTGTCAGTCTGAATTGTCCATGGTTCATCTTGAAATTAAAGAAAATCCCTGGCAGCAAAAGTGAAGACTCAGCCAAAACCTATCCATTTCATTCTGCTGCCAACTGACTCTCAATCTTTCCATTACTCTCTGGAAGCTCCTTTACCAACTTTTCTTTCTTTTCCTGTGTTAAGGGACAGAGGGATGGCTCTTCATACGTTTGGAGCATCTTCAGGGAAAATTTTAATAGAACTACTCATGTTTTATTACTACCACAATCTCACATTATATAACACTATCTAAAACAGCCTCTCCTTTGGAATAAATTTGATGTCACCACTGATGTGCCCATTGTACTTTACAACTATCTGAATAGGACTGAATGTTAGATGATCTTGTTTCATTGTTCTAATATTGAGAAGAAAGAAAAGTCAGTTAAAAAGCTTATTGCTGGAAAATGAATTTCTTATGATGCTAAGTGAATAGAGAGACAGATTGCAGCTTGCTTATGAAGGAGGTTACTGGGGAACTGGCTTCTCTAATTCACACTCTCAAATAAACCCATTCTGACAAATGCTCTGAAACACATTTGAAATGGGAGCCTAGTGTCTTATCCCACTGTTCATATTCATGTGAAAACCTTTTGGTGTTAAAAGAAATAAAAAATACATTGGGAGAAAGGAAATTTCCCTAGACAAAGACTCCACACAGTACTTCAAGAAACACTTCAAGTGCAGCCATATGTCTGTGAAAACTGGATTTACTCAGTCTCTTATCACTGGAATTCCTTTCCTGACAGCACAAAGTACCCAGTAACTGCAGGGTCATCTTGCACTGGCATGCTACTTCCCTCCCACTGACAGAAAAGGTGTTTTGCTGCCATTTCAGGAGTCCTGTTGGCCCTTACCTACAGCACCTTGTTTTTTATGGTAGCTACAAAGCAGACTGGAAGATGGAGGAAATCAAGTGCCCTCTACCAACAAGTAGAATAAAACCAAGCTAAACTCTGCCAGTTTTTGCGTTGATAATTACACCAGGGTATAGAATTGCTGTTCCAAAAAACATGATCAAACTTCAAGGAATCACACCAAAAATCTGAGGGATTCTAAAATTAAAAGTCAAACAAATGTTTCCAGTTCACTACACAGACACTCATTTCTAATATAGTAAAAATACAGGGCTGACATGGATATTGTAAGAAACCATGGACTGCAGCACATACTTAAGCCAGCCTGAACTCTAATACAGGTAGAATCACCATTTTTTCAGGACAATAAAGCTTGGAACTTGTATACACAATAAAATCCTCCTCTGTGCAATTTACTGGCAGAAATCATCCACAAAGTTGATAAAATGAAAATTTTGAACACTTTCACTTTATATATGCAGCACAAAACATTCCTGCTGCACTACAGAGACGCAAATCTTTTAAGAGAGTCACCTATACCATGCAAGGTTGCAGGAAAATATGACACACTCTTTTTCCAACTCCGTATTTATCCAGAGGGCAGAACATACAAGGAAGGGGAGAAAAGAATCATTACTTAATTGCAAGGCATTGCTAGCACAAAAGTGGGTTAAGGTGGCAAAAACCCCAAATGCCAGAAACTGGCTGAACAATAGCAACTAGAGACAATTGCCTGAACAATTCCATATGGCTGGAATTCAGATTTGTGACAGCTCAGAGCCAAAGGAGGCACAGCGTTTGACTTATTTCTTGCTGTGATCAGAACTGCAAAAACAGAACCAGAGACACAGATTCTTGTAATGAAGATACTGAGCAGCTGCACTGATAATGGATCAGAGTTCCTGGCTGCACTTATCAAATGGGACATCATTTCAGAAGCGATCACCTGTACAACACAGTCTGGCTGCCAGGCTCATAAGAGATGATGTGAGCTTTGGGCTAGAAAACAAAAATCCATTACCATGACCTTCACACTACAAGTTATTAGAGTTTGTTCCTATCTGAAATTCAAATATCTTGCACATAAGTAACTTGCACTTTCACTTTAAGATCCACAATTACCTGCAAAACCATTTACTGCATCTCTACCAAAAATGTTTCTCACAGCTGAAAGTTAATTACAAATAAAGGCTCCAATTTAGCTCAAAATTTCCAGCCTTTCCAAAGTACAGTTCCATTTGTACACTGGATTTCCATCTTAGATCAATACAGAGGGTGAAAACCAAGTACATAATGCACTCCCTTGAATTTTATCCACAAAAATTAGGAAAACCAACAACACCAAAATACAGCAAGCCAAGACTCCAACCTTGTCACTGTTGCAGATGTGCTCTCTAGTAGAGCACATTTCCACCATTTCTGGACTATTTCTTCTCTCCCCTTGACACTTCCTGGTTTTTTCAAAATCCTTTCACACTGAATTGACCATTTAAGTGGGATGTCACCAGTATTAGCACCAAATGCCCCTCTGCTACAACTAAATTCTACCTTTCCTATGAGTTTATCATCACTCAGGTTTTGTCTGCCAAAGAGTCAAACCAAATATTCACAATGAATTTTGAATCAGTGGTCAGGACCTTGTAACCCAAGACAGCCCCTGCTTTGAGCAAATTTACATTCGTTTGTATTAGCACAGCTTACTAAATGGCCCAGTTATTCTGCCTAAGGGCTTCATCTCTCCCATTTACCAAACCTGTCATTTTTCTCATCCCCAATACAAGTCATTAAAATGTTATCATTATTTCCAGTTCAACAATGAACATGCTCAAAGGTGCTCTGCAGGCCTGGACACAGCATCCTGTTTTCCCACACACACCACTTGGAGCTCTCTTAGCCAGCTCCTCACACAGTTAATATGGGATAAAGGACCAGAGTAATATTATTTTGGTAAATTAGGAAATCATATGGCATTTAAACTCTACGAAAACTTAGAGAATAGCTTTTTAACCTTAAACTAGCAGAATTTTCATCACATGTGCACAGTGATACTTAAAGTGCCTTCTTTGCAACATCAAGTACTGCTATTGTTGATATTACACTTCAGCTTACAAAAGGCAGAGCAATGAAGAGCTTCTAAACAAAACACCAGCGGATGACCAGCATCTTTTAAAAAGCTGCACAAAGTGCACAAAAAGCAAATAAACCATGCTTTGAACTCAGATCTCTCACATCTTAAACTATGAGCCACCCACACGATTTGACAGGATTTAAAATTAAGTGGAAAATGACAAATGCCATCAGTTGCAACACATCCTAGCCCAGAATGCCCTCATGACACAAGTCAAGCTTGCCTAGACCCAACACCATCTTTTGAAAGCATTTCATTAATGCTGAAAGAACACTTATTTCCACCTACAAGAACCCTAAAATAATCATTTCCAGAAGAAATGTCATTACTACCAGAACATATCACACGAATCTGCCACATCATTTATAAACTGCACTGCACCATTGAAAGCAACTGATTTCTACAAGACTCTTTTTGATAGATACAGTGCTATGGCAGTATAAATAACATGGGTCAAACAATGAGGAAAGGAGGATATTCTAACACAGAGATGGCTTACTGGAATTGTCCAACATTTCTCCATCATCCAGAAAGAAACAAGAGCTTCTTTGAAGGTCCGACTGCATCTAGAAAGAAACAAGAGCTTCTTTGAAGGTCTGACTGCAAGTGAAGAGTTTTACACGCTGCCCGGCTCACAGGCTACGAGTCACTCACCCACCACCCCCGGCCTGCTTGCACAAGGGCTTCCCTGGCACAGCTGATCCTGCCAGGAGCACTTGGTGCCTCCAGAGCCTCCTCAGGCCTCCCCCTGCACTCAGCCACGGGGCTGCTCTGCCCAGGGCCAGTGCCCAGCACTGCACACTCACCCCAAACCCTCCAGGAACCCACTGGCACCACAGCAACCGCCCGGCACCCCAAACACTCCACGCACAGCAACCCATGGTGAGCACAGCAACAGCCTGGCACCCCAAACATGCCCACCACCGCTGCCTCCTGGGAAACAGATGCACAACCCAGGGACAGTATTGCCATTTTTAGTTGCACCAAAGACACAGGCTGCCATTGCTACCAAAGATACAGATTCAACCAAAACACCAATGATTTCATTCTGAAGCCAACCACCTCTGATTCAGCTAAGAGAATCATCTACATTTCTTCTGAAGATCCAATCTACTTCATAAACAATTTATTCCCAGCTTCAATCCAAATAACTTGCATCTAAATATCTTACCATTTCCCTAAATAAGATCCACATTTACCTGAAAACCACTGACTGCATCTCTACTAGAAATAGTGTGTTATACAACTTAGTAACAACTACAGACTCCAATTTAGCTCCAAGTTTCCAGCATTTCCAAAGTACAGTTCCATTTTTAACTGAGATTTCCATCTTAGATCAATACAGAGGATGCAGAACCCAGGAATATCATTGACTTTATCAGCAGTACCACAGACAGGCTGCCACTGCTACCAAAGACAAAGACTGAACCAAAATCCCATCAAGTTCAATCCGCTGCCAACTTGTTCTCAATCTCTGCTTTAGTCCTCTTCCAACTTTTTTTTCTTTTTCAGTATTAAGGGAAAAGAGGATGCCTTCTCATTTATTAGGAGAATTTGCAGAGCTCATTTCAATAGAACTACTCATGATTATCATTGCCTCAATTTTACAACACTATAAAATGGCATCTCCAATCAAATAAATTTGCTATCACCATTGATCTGGCCACTGCACTTCACAACAACCAGATGAAGACCATCTACTAGGTCTACTTGTTTTATCATTCCAATAGTGAGAAGAAAGAAGTCAGTTAAGAAGCAAACTGCTCAAAAAGTCATGTTCTATGTCAATAGAAAAGGCATATTTCAGCTTACTTTGAAGGGTAGTTACTGGTTACCCTAAGTCATACTCACAAATAAACCCTGAATGCTCCAAAATAAGACACATTTTAAATGAGACTCTGATGGCTTATTCCAGTATTTAAATGTATATGAGAAACTTTTGTTTGCTTTAAGAAAGAGAAGTATAAATACACTAAGAGAAAGGGAAATATGCACAATTTCTTTCCCCATCTGGTTCGGAACAGGTATATAAACACAGACCTGATACACAAATATCATGTTTAACATACACAAGATAGTTGCCTGGATCAACCTGCACAAAAAAGCAAATAAATGCCACTTTCATGTTAGACCTCTCATCTGCTGTTTAAACCAACCAGTCAACCACACTATTGGAGAGGATTTAAAAGTACATCAAAGTAAAAGGCATTATTTCCTTTCTTAAATCAGCTACAAGCCCTCGAGATTCTTTCCAACTCTATGCAATGCTGAAAGCACTGGAAAGCACTCAATATCCATGGATGTCTATGCTGTGTAACTGGAGACACTGCTCTTTTTCCTCAAGGAGTCTGCAGCACTACTGGAACAGTCCTGAGGTCTAGCAAACCACTTCCCTAACCTTTCCCTGAATAAGAATCTGACCTTTCTTAACTGATATTCTTCATGTGAGTTCTGTTTGTCTTCATTTACAGCTAAAATAACCATCTTCATGTCTATGAGGATAACATCTATTTCAGATGCCATTTAGTCCTAACTTGAATCCAAATAACTAACCTATAAATAACTATAAGACAGATTAATAATGTAAATGCCTATTCAAAGTACCACCTTACTTTTTTATTCTTTTATGTTTAGGGAATTTTAACCTCAAATACAGTTTTGAATTAGTAATTGTGCTGGTTTCAAACAGATTTGGGAGAAACCCTCCCACGGGGTGCCCCTCCCCTCCCCCAACCGGTTCGGGAAGAAAGACTTCCTGAGAGAGAAGTGGAAAAGACCTGTTTATTACACAGGCAAAGCACTCCCAGCACAATACCTGATGACAAGAGCTTCGTGCCGCTTACGGAGGGATAACAAACTTGGAAAAGAGCAGGTCTCCTCTTGAAGATGGTCACTGTGTTACGTTGCCCATCTCCACTGGTGCTGGGAGGAAAGGAGTTGTTATGCAGGGCTGGTCTTGGTGGGGTGGGTCCCCTGTGGAGGCCCCCGGCGCTTTCCCAGGTCCCCAGTGCGGAGAGATCGGAACAGTTCCGAGGAGAGGGAGAAAAAAGGGGAAAAAAGAGGAAAAAAACCTTCAGCTATTCTACAGATCTAACTATGCTAGCTCTAAACTAACTACTAACTACTAACTCTCCCAGAGAAACAACAGCTTCTTTTGTCTTGTGGATTCTGCCTGCCCCACTTCAGTCTCAAGGTCCATCCGAGGAGCAGAGTTTTCCTGGGGAAAAACAAACTGCACTTTTCCCTACCCCTTTTACACCCAACAGACGATTGAGGGATAAACACATCACCCTAGGGCAGTAATATTCAATTCTATAGAGAGATTATAACTCTTTAGGATTCTTCTGTAGGCACAGTCAAAGCACCAAGAACCCACATCCAGATTAATACATAGACAGAACACTTGGAACTCCACATCCTTGATTGGGCAGAGGTACAAAATTCCCAGGACACAAACCCTTTAAAAGCAGCACCACACATTATAGAAAATCCAGGCTACAATACAGACAACTCTCAGAAGGAAGTTGGTGCTACCCTCATGCAAATCCAGGGAAAACCACACTATTGTCTCTGGATACATCTCCCTTCACATCCCCCTATGGGCACCAGTCCTGTCCCAGATACAAGTAAATGCTATTGCAAGACTATGACACTTGAAATAATCCCTCAGGGGAGTAAAGTGCAGGTTTACATCCTTTTGGCTCTTCCTCATTAAACCTCTTCCCAAACCCTGCAGTTTTTGAAATCACTTTCTTACACTCTACCTTATTTATAGAAGCAGAAGCTCTCCGCTTTCTTTTTTGTCCCTTGTTCCTGATGTGGAAAGCCCCTTTGTAAAGCTTAATTTAATTTTAAAGTTGATATACACATGCATGGTAACCATACGTCTTTTCAGCACCTTGACTTCCAACTTGTGAACCCTTGTGCTCACTCTGTAAACGACAGCAGAGTTTGAGTGCACAAATTACACTGTTTTCTGGGACAGGTGCTTGGCATGTGGGACAATTGTGACACCTTGAGGTTGTTCCTGTAATGACTTTGAACATTTTAAGGGTAAACAGGTGGAAAAAAGAGAGAGTTAGGGGGTTTTAGTTCTGGTTTGGTCACAGGGTATTATTAACTCACCCACCACCACAGTTGAGTTTGCAGGAGAAGTTCCTCAGGACAGGCAATCCCTCCAAAACCAGTTTATGTCTCCAGAGCCTCCTCAGGCTTCCCTCCACCACGAAGATGCTCTGCAGAGTGCCCTGAAAGAGCAGACACCCCAAACACACCCAGTAAGCCACTGCTACCATAGCAACAGACTATGACCCTAAACATCCCTAGGAAAGCCAGGGACAGCGACAGAGTTAACTCAGTACTCCCACAGCAATGTAAATGTGTTGGTGCCTCCTGGACTTGCCATGATGGACTTGAATAAATCTAGTCCAGCCTCTCCTTAGGAAGCCTTACCTAGAAACAATAACAAAAAAACCAAAACCAAAACCAAAACACCCCCCCCGGAAACTGACATGCAAAATGTCACAACAATACTCATTTTTCACAACACTTCCAGCAGAGATTTAAGATCCCTACCAGACCCCCAAGAACACTATAAATACCCTACCTTTCTGTCAGGATATGGACGTATCCATAATGTTCTTCAGTGGCTCTCACCATTAGCCAGAATGTCTCCAGCTGACTTAACCAATTAAGTTAGGTTTTCTCCTATAAAACCCTCCACTGGAGACTGGGGCAGCTTGAGGAAAAGTATAATGGCTTTAAAAGGTCATCCTCCTTTTTAAGGCTAAGTTAGAGACAGCCTCTTGAAAGAAGTGATTTCATATTGTCTTTGTTAGGCTTTTTCTAAGAAATTTGAAATTTTATTTAGTTTCACAGAATCATTGATGTTGGAAAAGACCCTTAAGGTCATTAAGTCCATCATTAAACTATGTGCTGAAGTGCTATATCCACACACTTTTCATATCTTTCCAGGGAATGTGACTCTTCTGGGCATCCTGTTCCAGTGGGGAAGTTCTTCCTAATATTCAATCTAAACCTTCTTTGGCACATTTCAAGTCTGCTTTCTCTTGTCCTATTACTTTTTTGGGGGGTGGAGAAGAGATGAACCTCCCCTGACTGCACCCTCTTCTCATGTCGCCGCCGCAGAGAGGGATAAGGTTCCCTGAGCCCTTTTTTTCCCCCCCCAGGCTATACATTCCTAATTTCAGGAATCTTTGTCACAGGGCTAGAGCTTGAAAGTGTTGCTTTATCACAAATGTGAAAATATGTAGCTGAGGGGATGATGAAATGAGTATCCTTGCCTGTATTATTCAAATGCACGAGAAATATGCAGGTGAGTAGGAGTTACAACTCTAAAGCTGGTTTGTGGCAGAGAAGGAAGGATCTGGATACTGCTTCTTCTTCCAATTTGGATGCAAGCAGCAGTTCTTTGGCTGTGTTTTTGTAGGTCCAAACTCGACTTTCTCATTTGGCAGAAATGCATGGCTTGGGTTTTGCTTGCAGGGGAAGAACAAGAAAATGTATTAAACTGGGCTTATTTTAATTGTGGAAGATGCATGCACACCATAGTGAAACACAATGTTAGTAAAGCTCAGTGAGCTCTTGGACTACCCACTTGTCATTTATTCAATTACTCATAAAGCAATCAATGTTCATAAGAACTAGAGTAATAATCTTAATTCTTGAGGTATAACAAAGGTGGTGGAAGAAAGTCAAGAAGTTTGAGTTATGTTAAGCCTGATATTTCTGCGGTTACTTAGGATTTTTTAAATAAAATACTGTAGACAGTACTGACTTGTGTTAGCTCACAATTCTAGCCTCAGCTAGTTCTAAGTCTAATGCTGGATGCAAATTAGAACCAAGTTGCATAAATTTCTAGAAACTAGAAAGAAAATACTGTTCTTCAGGCTTAGGTGGATTAATCTTTGAATTATGTGTTTTATTTATGATAATCTTCATGTTCGCTCTTTTTTTCAGATCACAGTGAAAGGAGGCAACAACATGGGAATAATTCTTCCTGTAAATTGGAAGATACAGTGGATTATGCCACAAATGAAATAAGTTTCACAGGAAAAGAAAACATTATGGCCCTGGAATCACAGTGACGTTAGCAGGAGCGTGACTGACATAAGGCAGCAAGTTGTCCCAATAACTCAAACAAAACAGGCTCATTTTTAGACTAAATTCCTCCTGTGTCAGGCTCCCGCCACTGTGTGTTACTGTGTCTTTACTGATGGATCAAGAAATTATTAGTTATTACAAATCTGGCCCAATGTATACAGAGCCAAGCTTATAGCTGTCAGCATCAGCTTATAGGCAAAGCCTGAAGCCACTTCAATTTTGGTTACAATGCATTATATGCTTTTCTTTACTGAGCATCTTAACACAATACCCAATCAGTATCATACACAATACCTTTACATTTACCTATAGCCTATCACAACTACTGTCCTTACTATAGTATGGTTAGTAATATCCAATCCCACTGAGTTAGGATGTTACATTTTAAGCTTAAAGTTGTTTTTCTGTTCTACTTGCAGTGGAAAATTCTTAGACCTTTTTTCTACTTGGTAAAAACATGTTTGTGTTTGCCTATGGGTTTCCTCTTTACTTGGTAAAAACATGGTTTTGTTTGTAAAAGCCTTATCCTTTGCTCTTAGCCATAAAAGCTTCCTTCCAACTCATCTTAACCTTTGTCCACTAACAACTAACTCAGCAGTCCCTAACTTAAACAGTTTTTATTCTTCTATATCAAAACTTGCTCTCATTTCTAGTGAAGCTTCTGCTAAGCATTCATATCTGTAAGACATTCCTGTTAGATTTTCATTTTCCCCAACAGGAATTGAAATAAAACCCAAACTGCAGCAGGACGTCCACTGCAGTTTAGGTTGTTCTTCATGAGATTCTTCAAGTTGAGCACAGACATTCTGTTCAGCAGACGCACAGGCAGGGGCTTCTTGGAGCACTGCTCTGGCACCCATTCTTTAGGGCAGGGCATTGCAGGAAAAAAGAAGAGAAGCCCATCAACTGCTGAAGAGGAACAGTCACTGACAGGAACCAGTGAGTTGAGAAATGTGAGGGGAAAAAAGGCAGAAAACATGAGGTGACAAGTGTGAGAAATGGGAGTGAAAAAATGAGAAGAAGGTGAAAGGAAGAAAGGCAGGAAATACGGAGGGAAAATGCAAAGAAACGAGTGGAAAAGGGTGAAAAACCTAGGGGGAAAATAGAGGGAAATGTGAGGGGAAGAGAGTGAGAAACTTTATTGGCAAAGAGAGAGAAACAGGCAGCAAAATGTGAGGAGAACATTGTGAGAATCCTGAGGAGAAAAGAGTGAGAAACCAGAGGGCAGAAAAAGGTAGAATACATGAGGGAAAAAAACCGTGGGAAGTTTGACGGGACAAGTGGCAGAAAAGGGGAGTGAAAAAAGGGCACAAAATGCAAAATGAAAAGTATAAGGAACACAAAGGGGAAAGAATGATAAACGGGAGGTGAAAAGTGTGAGAAATGTGAGAGGAAAAGGGTAAGAAACATGAGAGCAAAAGTGAGAAACATGCAGAGAAAACTTGGAGAAAAATGACTGAGAAAAGGAGAGCAACAGGAGAGGAGAAAAGGGCAGGATAAGTGAGGAAAAAATTGTGAGAAACACAAGTGAAGAAAAAACCAGGAAACAGTGGGAAGGTGGGGAAATGGGAGAGGGAAAATAGCAGGAAATGTGACAAGAGAAAAGGAGATAAGTCACTATTGGCATAACAGCTGAAAAAATTCCTAACACATTCCCCCCTACCTTTGCCCATTTATTGCACAAGCCCAGGGCTTCTCTGGATGTACGTCTCCACCTCTGCCCTGATTCCTATTTGGAAGCAGTAGAAGTGGCAGGATGTGCCCACCAGCAGGAGCTGCTCCAAGCTGGGAAGGCAACAGGTGCTGCTGATTTCCAGAGGCTTCTGTCTGCCAGGTGAAGCCAAGGCAGCAGTGGGTTGAAAGGTGCTGGTGCTGCTGCTCCTCTGTGCCAGAGAGCCCTGGCTGGGCAGGGCACGGCCCCCACTGCACTGGGGGTTCTTTCTCCTGCCACAGCTGGGCACACCTGGCAACAAATCATCCTGACTTGTGGGAAAACCAAGGGCTTTGTGGAGGCTGCATTGCTCTGCACACACCCGGGCCACCTGCAGCACACAGCTTTGGCCCCCAAAAAGCTCAACCAGAGGGAAACAGCTGGAAAAGGTTTCATTTTCACCTTTCAGTAGAAGGGATTCAAATGAAAGTTACCAAGCAGGGCCTGATCCCCAGTGCCAGCTCAGTGTGAGAAAGGAGGCATGACTTTATTTCAGTGCTGGGTGCATGGGGAATCTCTCTTCTAACACCTGCTCACTCAGAAATCTCACCTACTAATTTGTAACCATGGAAAAAAGACTTAGTCATTACTTGGCTGAAACTCACAGGCTAAGCATTCCCTCAAATTATTGGACACTCTTTAAATCCCTTCTCAGAAGTGACTGACAGGAGAGTAGGGGTCTCTTGAGGGTCTCTGCTGGTCATTTGGGGAACATCCCATTGCTCAAATTCTCCTCTGATGCTCAAGAGCCACCTACAACCACTTTCTTCCTCCTGAATGCATTCCAGCTATCTTCTTAGGAGGATACTCTATTCTCAAGGCTAAGGTAGCCACTTGCTCACATCAGTCATTGCACTGGGGGAATCAAGGGCTCAACACTGTCTATTAATGTCAATGGAATTCATGATTTGTTACAGTTCAACATTTTCTCAACACCTTCCCTCTCTGGGAGTTGCTCACAAGCATTTCCTCAATGCACCATGAACATGTTTTTGCTGACTGAAGCCACATTGTGTCTTTCCTTCAGCAATTAGCAAAGAAAACACTAATTGCCTACCGAAACCCTTCTGCTCCCTGCCAAATCAGTTCACTTCTCAAGCACAAGCCACAGGCTCATCCCCGATTCCCTCAGTGAGCTATGAGGTAATATTCTGCTGCAGCCCAAAGATTATTAGACTAAAGAATGAAAGCTGCTGGTTCTAGGTGTTGTTATTTAGGGATTGGATTTGTTGTAGTTAATTTGTTGGGTGTTGCTGTGAGCTGGGAGAGGGGCCAAGTTGAAGACCAGACCAAAAGCGACGTAAGATAAGAGGGGAGGGGACAGAAAAGTAGGCGGTCGGGAGAGAATATAAGTTCCCTGGTACCCAGCCAAAGGGAAAGGAGACACGGTTCGCCCTGGGCTGGGAAAGGCAATAAAAAGCAGCATTCTGTTGGAGAGTGTCTGTGTGTGTGTGTGTTTGGCTCTTGGGAGAGCGAAATACACACCCAGCTCAGGTGAATCCTTCCTAAGAAACAGTTCTCTTTTGCTTTGATGACTTTGTCCCCATTTAATTTCATTAAAGACTTGGCTCCTTTCTAACACCTCTCTCCCAGCAGCTCAGGGCAGTATTGCACAGTGCTTGCTGTGTGCCAGAGAGCACAAAGCAGGCTGGCCTGGTGGCCCTGAATATTTCTGCAAAACACTCTGCATTTCACCCCTTTGCTCTGGCTCAGTGCAGAAGTGCAGGCTTGCAGGTGCTTCCTCCCAGAGCTGTGTGAGGCACTGGCTCCTGCAGCTGTGACCTGACAAGCTGTCCCTGCCTCCCGCTGGCCTCGGCTCCCCTGGCACAAGTGCCGGGCCTGAAGGGCGCTGCCCTGGGCTGGAGCCTGCCCAGCAGCCCGGCTCCCTCCCGCTGTGCCCACAGTGCTGCACACACTGCTCACCTTTCCCGGGAGTTCCAGGGCAGCCGGCACAGGAGTAGGAATGCTCAGGCAGGGCTGCAGCCCTCGGCTGTCCTTTGCCTTTCTCTCCTCCTGTGCAGACTGCAGACGGCCGATGCCAGCAGGCTGGGCTGTGCCCAGCACGGCTGCGCTTCCCCTCGGCAGCAGCCAGCTGCCAGCTGGGCTCTGAGGGCCCAGCATTCGCCCGGGGCCACCAAGAGGCACCCAGGGCCGGGCTGCTGCCTCTTGCAGCTCCAAGGCCTCATGGCAGCTGCCTCTGCCCAGGCTCAGGCTGCTCCGGCCTCTGCCAGGGCTCTGCTGGGGCTCCAGCCTGGCCAAGGCGGGGCCTGCTCTCCCCTCACAGCCGCTGGCAGCTCTGCACCAGCTCTGCACCTTGCCCAGCAGCCTCCCTGATCTTTCTGCTTCCTCACTTGAGCAAAACTCTCCTCCAGCCCAAGAGATTGCACTTAGGGCTACAAATCCAAGTGGCAGGAACCCAAACACTCTCAAGTCATTGCCCAAGGCCTGCATCTGCACAGGATATTTGGGCTGCCCCACTCCTCCTTTGCTTCTGCCTGCAAATGCCCCTGCCCTTTCTGCCTCAAATACAAGTGCCACAGCTGGGTAAAACCCAGCCAGCGGGCCATATTGCAAAGGCACTGTGGTCTGGAGAGGATGAATGAAGAAGAGCCTTCCCCACTTTCAGACTGTACCAAAGAAGCCATCAATGTCACTTTCCACCTCTAAGAAAAAATGGACAATTCAGAAGGAAATGTTGATCTTTCTGACAGTCTCAGAAGGAGGGAAATCTTCAAAATGAGTTAAAATTTCAGAATCTTTATTTATTTACAATCCTATGCTACAATCCTATGCTATAATTCTAATCTACAATACTAGCTACAATCCTATTCTACAATCTTTCTCTAAGTTTTTCTGGGACAAAACATTTTGAACGTTATTGTCCCATTCTTGTCTCTTCCTTCCGCTTCTTCACTTCCAGGATGAGTGGCACCAGGCTGGATGCAGGCTTGGCCGATGTTACAAAGGGATGCTGCACAAAGGAAAAGGAAACCAACAAGGAACCATTACTTTCCAAGCTAAGAGCCTCAAAGGCAGGGTAATATATTTTTCAATGGAAAGGGGATTGAGTCAGAGTAGGTCTAAGGGGCAACAGTGGGGCAACAGTGGCACAGCTTGCTGCAGGAGCTGAGAAGTGCCTCAGCCCTGGAAATATTTCAGGTCGGAGCATGGTGATCTCTTTCAAGATGTCCCTGCTGATTGCAGGGCACTTGGAGCAGATGACCTTTACAGGTTGCTGCCAGCCCAGCCCAGCCTAGGATTGCTGAGTGTTTTCATTTGAACAGTACCAAGAGTGGAGGGGAGGAGGAGGGGGGCTCATCTGATGCCTTGGACATCAGTGGAGGAGGAGCTCATCCCTGTTTCACCTGCAGCCCCTTGGCATTTTACCTGCAGGAGCTCCTTGGCAGACCAGCGCCGTGCCTCCTCTGTCTGCAGGCAGCAGCTCAGGAAATCACGTAGAAAAGGTGACAGGCGCTTAGGCTGCCGCAGCTCTGGAATTCCTTTTGTGGCTACCAGGAGTTGAGCCTGGAGAAAAAGGAAACCCAAGTCTCTCACCTGCTCTATTCACATCTGGAACTGCTCTCCCAGATGCCAGTGTTGAATCTCCACTCTGCAGTCGCAGTTTCTGCCATGGCAGAGAGGCAGAGATGACTTTCCTGTACCAACAAAAAACCCAAAACCCGATGCAGCCACAGCTTCTCCAACATCCAGCAGATCTTGCTTTGGCAGCTGATTTCCCTGACTGACCTCATAGTGGAAACTACATAAACAAAAGCACCTTTGCTTCTCTGAGGATTCACTTGACCAGCTTGACAGGCTATTTGGAAGAGGGACTTTACTAACTGACTCTACTATTTCCAAGGATTCTTTCATGAAAAGCATCTCTTCAGTGCTTGTTGATCCCTTAAGCACAGCTGCCATAAAAAAAAAGTCATCAAGCTTTTTGCTTGGTTCTTGAAAACAATGGTCATTGAAAGTAAAGAAAGGAAATCCTTTAGTTACTGCTCAGGTAAGGAAACAAACATTTGCAATCTCATCTTCAACACAGACACATGAAGATGCATGCAGAAATGGATTGGGATGAAAATGCCTGTTTGGGCACACAGGAAATAGCTGCAGCTCTGTCTCTCAGCAGACTGCAAATTTCAGCTTCCCTTAGCTGGCAAAAGGAAAATTTTGATGGTCAAATCAGAAGAAGGAGAAATGCCATCACTATGGTAGCCCTCTGTTCATTTGGACCCTCAAGTCAATGCATTCATGGTATGCCCATCCTAGAAAGGGGCAGGAAACAAAGGGGTGCTTTTGGCAGGCTCTCCACATCACCAGGCTTCAGCTTGGTGACATGGAGCAAGTGGCTTGGGTTCGGAAAGAAAGATGGTCACTAAGTGTTTCAGCAACACTGCACAAGAAGCACAAGAGACTCTGTGGCCTTCACACCCTCATGTCCAGGTTTCAGGCAAGTTTCCCTGTGAGAAGAATGGGGGTGCACTTCTTCTCTACAAGCCACTGCTTTAGAAACTTGGTTGGGTTTGGGTTTCTTCCTTCATTTCAGGGAAGATAACACCAGTTCTAAGATGCTTGTTTCCTGGTAGTAGGGCCATCTACACAGCCCAGAGAGCTGGAACGACTTCTAAGCCAAAGCAAAATGTTGCCTGAGAATGGAGATTGTTTGTGTGGGGTGAGGCTTGAGTTCCCCCACTGATGCAACCAAAACTAGAACAGATGCTGTTGTGCTGCAGGGACATTTTTAGAAAGGGACTGTGGTGGAAGTAGTTCCAGCAGAAGGCAATGGGATTTTGTCTAATGGCACCCAGAACATGGGATAGGTGAGAAAGACAGTGGGATCAAAGAGTATTGACACCTTACCGAGAGAGGACTTTCATTTATGTAAGGAATTTCTTGTTCCACCATTTCAACTGCCACAATTCCAAAGGACCATATGTCCACTTTGGGGCCATATGGCTGCACTTTCACCACTTCAGGCGCCATCCACCAAGGAGTCCCGATCACCGAGCTCCGTCTACTCTGCTCAGGGGTGAGTTGAACGGAGAAGCCAAAATCAGCTGGGGAGAAAGCAAAAGACTGTTTTTTACTTGAATACTGTGCAATTAGGAAGGTAAGCAAAAGAATTGCCCAGTGTAAGTTTGAGAATGTGCTGTTAAATCTCCTGGACATCTGTCCCCGCCCTGTTTCCTCAGGACTTTAGCCAAGGAAATATGGCATTGGCTACTTAACAAATCCCCACATTTTTTACACTGCCTCCAGCAGTGGCTTTTGTTCCCCTGAAGCTTTAGACTTGGAGCTCCCTCCCTCTGGAAGGGACACACACAGAGCAATGCCACTCTGGACTGCTTGGTCCTTGCAATAGGTCTGTGCACGTTGCAACTGTGTGGTCACAGCAAGGGTCCCTGCAGTGCCACCAGCAGCATTTTTGGGGGGCTGGCAGTCCCTCAAAAGCAGCCCCACAGCCCACATCCCTGGAACGCTGAACCTGACCAAGAATCTACTGACCCAGCTTGACAGAGCCATCGGTTCTCAGAAGGATGTTGATGCTCTTCACGTCTCGGTGCATCACATGGTTGGAGTGAAGAAAATCCAGTCCTTGCAGGCACTGAGAGAGAAAACAGAAACAGGAGGGCAAAAATCAGGGATGTGAATTCATCACACAAGCAAGGAAAGAGCTCCCAAAGATTCCCTCTCCAGGGAAATGTGGACTAATGGCAGAACACAGTGCCACTGGGAGGAAGAGCTTGCTGCTCCACCACTAGCAGAGCAGCACCTTTCTAAAGAAAGGCATGTCAGCTTTTCAGAGAGCAACAGCACCTGCTGTTGTAGCCTCTCCCCTGCAAACCAGCCACAATGACTGCTGCTGCAGTGCATGTGCTCAGAACTAAAGAGCATTTTGGCTGCACTGCTAACCTTTTCAGCT
Organism: Acrocephalus scirpaceus scirpaceus; assembly: GCA_910950805.1. NCBI lineage: Eukaryota > Metazoa > Chordata > Aves > Passeriformes > Sylviidae > Acrocephalus > Acrocephalus scirpaceus. Next base: position 598,100 of record CAJVGK010000046.1, on the reverse strand, counting down.
GAAGACTGAGAGAAATCTCTCTTTTTCCTTTGCTCTTCATTTCAAATGCTGCCACCACCACCTTTGCTTTCACAGGCAAGGAATGCAGTTCAGCCAGGCCAAAGTTTAGAGAGGCAAGATGGAGAACAGCAAATACAAGAGACAGAGTGAGAATGCAACAGCAGGAGATAAGAGTGCAAGAACAGAGTGCAGTGAGTGCAGTGAGTGCAGGGGCACTGGCAGGCAGTTCACTTGAGATGCTCTTGCTTGCCCATAGCAGACCAGCAACACAGACACAAAGCTTGGCACATGGAATCGCTCCTGCTCTGAGCCCGTTTCCCAGACAATCCTGCCCAAGCCCTGGGAAGCACAGGTGGCATTGCTAACCTGCTGACTGACAGTTGATATCTCATCTTCAGTCATGCGTGTCCTGTAGATTACATCGAAAAGAGTGCCACCATCCATGTACTCCATGACCAGCCAGAGTTCCTCATGCACAAGGTAGCTGAAAGAAGGAAACAAGGCCATGCAGATGAACATGCATGGCTACCTTGGTTTATTTGCCTGATTTTTGTTTCTGGGTCCCTTTGTGACAAGGACAGAATGAAAGGAATAGACATTCCCTCTAGGCTGTGCATTGTTTGCAGTCTGTGCAGTCTCAAGGAGAATGGCACATCTGTGAAGAAGGAGATGTCTTAAATGGCCAGCAAGCAAAAAGTGCAGTTTAGTAACAGCCAAGATGAAAAACCTGTCACGCATGGCATTTCTGGAAATAAGCACCTAGTGTTCCTTTCATGGACAGCCATGGAAAAGAGGGGCAACAATCCAAGGGAAATCCTCTCTAGGATGCTTCATCAGCATTGAAGAAACTTTAAGAAATGAATTCTGAGACAACATGGAGGCAGTGAAGTTACAGGGTATTGACTTCCTATGGTAGGGTTGATCCAGGTTTTGGAACAATTTTCCAACTATGTGTTGGAAAGCCAGGGAAGACTCATGCAGACAAAATGCACTCTCTTCCCATCCATTGGACATGAGTAGAGAAATCCTAATGAACCAATAATTAACAGCTCTCTTTTCTGCCAGTATCCTAAGTGGGTTTTTAACCTTGCATGCTTTTAGTATGTAAACAACCATTCATGGGATAAGACCACGACCACTCACCTGTCTAAATATTTCACAACAAAGGGACTCCTATTCCTTTTCATGACCGTGATTTCATTAATGATTTCTTGCTTGCTGTGCAGTCCTTGAAGGTTTATTTTCTTGATGGCCACCTAAAATGACATTGAAAATCAGTAACTTTAGAAGTTGGTGGCACAAGACCACAACACACATGGAGCGCGTGATTTTGCAATGACACAGCTGAGCCCTGCCAAAGTGCCTTGTGATTAGACAAAGGAGGAATTAGGAACTGACATGCCAACAGCCCATCTCTCTGCCCCTTTGGGAGCCAGTTACAGGACACGTGGCCACCAATGTTTTGCCCTGTCCATTTGTAACTATGGTGTCTCAACTATCACCCACAAAGCTCTGAGCACACTCTCTGCTCCCCTGTCTGTACTTGAGAAGAAGTAATGTGTGCCTTGGTACTCTGTGGATACATCTTGGGCTATAAGCAGGGCTTAGGGCTTTTAGGATCACCCTGCAGATCTCTCCCTACGTGCAGTTCCTGACTGCAGCATGGCAAGTGGCTAAGGAACTACCAGGAACATTTTGATGTATTTGCTGGCAGCCAGAAATGAGAATTCAGGACTCTGAAGCTGTAGCCCCAGAGAGAAGTGAGATGCTCCAAGGCAGCACCTTTGAGCAATTGAGAGTGAGGGAGAGCATCCTTCTCTGAAAGGAACCGCTGCCCTCCTTGCCTCCCATTCTGGCAGCTGAGAAGGACAAAGACTGTCCCAAATGCCACTGGCAGCAGTCTGGTCCAGTTTTTGTGCCTTTGCAGCACAGCTCTAGCCAAAGCTCCAGCCACAGCTGACACAAAAGAGGAAAGCCCTGGAGAGCAGCACAATCTGCAGGGGCTGTTGACATTTACCTCTCCTCCTGTGGCAGTGTCGACCGCTCTATAAACATCTCCAGAAGTCCTAGAAACAAAAGAGCAGCAAAGAAAGGAGAAGCCATTTAGAAATTGGAGTGAAAGCCAGCCCAGACAGGAGATGTCTGCTGTGAATGCCTCAAACCTGCAGCATGCAGGAGGCTGCCAGAAGGCAGATGATGCATTTTCCTCTCAAGGGCAAGGGCATTGGGCCTGTTCCTGAAGCATTGGGGTTTAGTGCCTCAGCTCAAAAGGCCAGTTGATTCTTTCATATCAGATTTCAGTTTCTAAACTGGGCACTTTTTATCCTGACCACAGACTATTTCCTTCAGCAAACTCTTGGGAAGAACTGTTCCTGAGAACTGTTCTCTCACTGCTGTGATAGGGGCTAGGTTGCTGTTTCTGGCAATGAATACAAGTGTCTTTGACAATGCCTTCTGACCACACTTAGAAATTCTGGCCAGTACTGAGAGATGGGGCAGACTAACCCCAGTGTCTGAGTATGTTTGCAGCTTGCCTGACTTCATACTTGAGAGATATTTCACGAGCAAATCACCTGCCCCATGACTGTGTAGAAGTAACTGTGGTTGGACTCACCCGCTGCCAAGATTTTCCAGTTCATTGTATTTCATCAGGGGATTTTCCATGTTCACCATTTGCCCTGAGGGAAATAAAGTGCAAGATGCTCACTTGAAAGCAGAGATCCCAGCATCCCAGAGATACAAAGGCAGCCCCACTGTCTGGGGCTCTGAGTCCTTTGTGGTCAGCTGACTAACAACAACAGCGACAAGTGCAACAAGACAGGCAGCTCTGCAGTACAAGCAGGCCAGCACAGACTGATTTTCTACAGTCCTTTGAAGAGATCTCTTGACAGAAAACAAAGCACAGGGAGGTGCATTGCCAGGAGAGGAGGGCATCTTCTCCACCTTGCAGCAGTTTGCCAAAAGAATGCCTTTCTGTTTGTAAACCAAAGCAGCTCATGCTATAACCAGTGCCAAGGGGGCCCTCAGCATCAGGACTCTCACCCTTGATGAGCAGGCTGAGCTGGAAGATGCCCTTGCCCGTGCCCCATGGGAAGAAGCACAGTGCTTCCCTTCCCCCTGACAGCACGGATCAGTCCCTGCCATTGCACTCGCCCTCTCAGCACCACACACGTGCCCATCTTCCCAAGTGGGAAGGGCAAGGGCAGCAAGGACAGCAGCGCTCCTCAGGTGCCGGTGGGACACGGACAGCTGCCCAGAGGAGATGCTGACCCCCTCGTGAGCCCAGCCCATGCCATGCAGAAGCCGGCCCAGAGCAGGGGCTGCTGCCTCGGGGCAGCTCCGCGCTGCAGCGGCCGGGCGGCAGCGGGACTCTCCCAGCTAAGGAAGGCTCCAGCCTCTGCAGTCACACCAGCCCTCAGGGCCACGGCAGCTGCCACAACAAAGCTGCCAAAGCCCAAGCACGAGCACTGACAAGCAGTGGGAAGAAGGCACAACCAGACTGAGCCCCTTCCAAGCTGGTGCCCCCATTCAGGACACAACAGGATTGGCTTTGAGACCAGACACACCGAGGTGCACATCAATGCCCTTTTTGTCCAACAGGTGATGGCAGACACAGAGCCCACTGGGATCTCTTCTCAGCCCCAACAGGGCTTACCTGAGAGCACAGTACTGGCAACTGGTCTTGGCAAGAAGCAGATGAAATGACTTGTGCTGCAGAATCACAAAGGGCTTGATGTCTTTTCCTAGGGACTGATCTGAGCAGGGCTTGGGCCAATGGGCAGCATTCTAACAGTCATGGCAATGACTGGGAATTAGGTATGGAAAAGTGCCATGCATCTGAGGAATATACAGCTGGAGGGGCTGGAGGCTGGCTCCTGAGAAATGCCCACAGTGCAGTTTTATCTGATCACGCCACAGCAATGTGTCTCTTGGACACATCTTCATAAGAACAAAACTAGGAGATTAAATACAGATTGTGATAAAAGTATCTGTTTTTTCATTGGGGGCACAAAAACCCACCTCTTGCTCTCTGTTTCTGCTGTCACCTGATGTTCTTTCAAAGGAGTTCTCACTGACAAAAATATAATATTCTCACAAAAAAACTTGTAGATATAGTAGTGGTAATAAGAACAGTCATAAAAATGACACCAGTAAGACATAGGGGGCAGAAGAGCTCCTTCAGGATGAAGAAAACTCTACCCAAAAAATCCAGAAAAAAACCCAAACTAAAAACAAAACCACAACCAAGACACAAAACGCAAAACAAATCAATTTCTGTGAAGTTGTTTTTTGGTTTTGTTTTGGTTTTTTTTTTTTTCTCTAATGACAGTTGAGAAATCAGGAGTCTAAGGAGAATTTAGGAAGCTAACTATTCTCTCCAGTTTGGCCACTAGCACACAGGACTTGCCTCCATCATTTGCTAGGTCACAGCCTTGTGCTGATGCAAGAACAATGCCTGCTTCTGCCTTCAGCACATAGGGAAGCTCAGGAAAACCCAAGCACGTCCAAGCTGCCCTCAGAGGCAGCAGGAACACCCAGAGCACTCTCTTGCTGCCTTGGAGCACAGCATTTCCTGGGGGGAGTGCTAAATGTCCCTGTGACACCAAACTGAGGAGGATCATTTGCTCCAGCTCTGCTGACACGTGCACACAATACACTGTCCCTCAGAGAAGAAAGACATGAGACATACTCAGTAGCTCCAGGGAGTCATCCTCCATCTCCTGTGGCTGAGCAGAAGCTCCGTCAGTGCTAGAGATGAAGAAACGGCCTGGTCTCCACTTCTTAGCTTGGGCACCAAAGGCTCCTTCAGCTGACACTGCTGCTGCTGCTGCTGCTGCTGCTGCTGCTGCTGCACCAGCTTCAACAGAAGAGCCTGTGTAGGTCTGAGACAGCAAAGGAGTTGGTGTCAGAAAAGTGGCTGGCAGAGATTAGCCCCAGATCCCATTTCAAATGCAAGCCCTTCGGAAGATGCTGTCAGCCACATGCAGGGCTCGGTCATGGGTTTTTTCTGATCTCCACTTCTGCAACTGGATGGGTCAAAACCAAAAGTTGGTTTGACTCGAGTTCATGGCCACATTCATTTTCCATTTTCTCCAAGATCCATTTGCATGGATTTTCCGAAGGGTGACTGCCAAAATGACCATTCCACTTTCTCCCAAGGACTCTTTTTCCCCCTCTAAGGGCTGCAGACACACTTGCAGCTCCTTGTTCAAATGTTCTACCTTCTCCCATGGAGTCCTCTTTTCTTCCACCACCTTCGGAACGTGCTCAACTGGCAGCACTTCTGCTTGGGACACTTCCTGTGCCTCACAGGAATCTTGGGGCTCCTCGTTGCCACTCACTTGCTGGAAATCTTTGCAGGCTGCCAGGCGAGATGTCAACACATCCATCTCAAGTAAAAGAGAACAAAGCAGTCAGAGAGTACAGCTTGTCCCTGTCAGCCAAGAGTCATGGACTGTGAGGAAAGGGAGAGCACCAGATTCACAAGGCACACAGACAACTTGTTTCAAGATCCATCTGGGTCACTGTGTTCACCTGCAAGAACCCCTCAAGAAACAAGGAGAGCAGGACCAGGCAAGCATTCAGGAATGCATTCAGATGAGTGCTGGCCAAAAGGCCAAAGGACCAGTCCCACTGTCCAGGACAGCAGCTGAGATTCAGCAGAACAGGCCGTGTCCTTCAGAGTGGCTGTGATGGACACTAGAGCAGGATGGCACTCAGAGGCATCACCCCACCCCCCTGCTGTTCTGCAGGGGAAAGGCAAGAAGGGCAGAAAGCACCAGTTTGGTGCCTGCAGTGGCTATCACTCTTTCACTCACTCGTTTTTCTAGAACCTCTTTCTCCTGAAAGAGGAGATGAATTTTCACTTGACTTCCTCTTAGAGTTTTCATTTCTTCCTCCAGCCTCTTGTCTATTGCCTTGATCCTAGCCTGAGTTTTCTGCTGCTCTGCCTGCAGCTTCTCACCAAGGTTCTTCTCCCTTTCCTTGATCCTAGCCCGAGTTTTTGGCTGCCCTTCTTGCAGCTTCTCACCAAAGTTCTGTAAAGAACAAGACAGAGAATCTTTCATGAGTGGAGCGGCTGCCGCTCTTCCACTCACCTGGTTTTGTTGATCACCCCTCTGCTGCTGGAGATTCCAGTGATCTTGAGTTCTTCTCATGTCTTCCTTTTTCTTCCTCTTCACTGCCACGATGTCACTGGGAGCATTGGGCAGCTCTGCTTGTGCCTCTGCCTGGATGCTCTGTACACACAAATGAAGAGCAAATGACTGGGGGCTGCCATCAGGCTCAGCTTTTCCTCTTACAGCTTCCAAATCCCATTCATTCAGCCACTTCTTTCTGCTTCCCTGTCCACCTCCGCTTCCACTGAAACCCTCCTGTCCCAGTGCTGATCTCTGGAGATTACAAGGCCCTGTGCTTTCAGTGCCTGTGGCACTGCTGGCCTCCTCAGTCTCAAGAGCTCCAATTGATGCCCCTCTGCCTGCCCTTCACTCTGTCACCTGGCCAGCCAGGCTTACCTGGCCGTTCTCCTGTGGCTCTTCCACCTGCTGCCCCTCTTCAGCTGGAATCAGCTCTGCCTGAATCTGGCATGGCTGGCATGGCATCTCTGGTAATGCCACCTGCTCATGCTCTTGCTCTACAGGGTCCTGCACAGGAAGCAAGAGAAGATGGGTTTTAACTTCCCAGACAACATTTTTGGGCCAAGATTCAAAGACTGCTGGGCTCCCACATTCCCAAATCACTGGGCTGCTGCTCTCCTGGCTCATTCTCTGCCTATAGGGAGGCACGGATTCCAAAGTGACACTGGCAGTACAATCAGGCTCCATCTGGGCCTGAAGCTCCAACAGCCTCTCAGGAAGCTGACAGGGAATGTGTCTTTTGCCACACAAAACAAGAGTGGCCCCCCATGGATTCATGGACAGCACAATCATCTCTCAGCAGCTTCTGAAAAGCCAAAAGACAAATGGACTCCGAGCGCCTGTCAGCTCTGCTACTGAGTGCTCTGCCTGAAGAGGCAAGAGAACAACCTGGCAACCAAGGCACCCAAATCCCTGACTTCAAGCAGCAACTCCACGTCCCCAGTGTGTCTCTGAAAAGCACACCCAAGAAGCTCGTGAGGACAAAGCACCCCAAAGAGCTTGTGTTGTCAGATCAATATTCATTGTGCCTGTAGCTGCTTGGCAAGTCTGTGCAAGGGGACAGGTGTCTCCAGACCACAGTGTTCCCTACATATCCCACAAGGCTGAGTGCAGTGTCTTTGACATGCTCCCTCCTCTGCGGACAGGGAGCCTTCATGCTTCAGGCTGGCCCCTCTCAGAATCCCAGCAAGCTGGGGCCTGAACATGACAGATCAAAGCCCATTCTCCAGGTGTCACTGGCCGAGGGGAATTGCTAGGCCTGGGCAGGACTCCAGCACTCAGCATCCTCAGCCACCAACAGCAAGTGCTGGCTGCTCAGAAACTTGCAGCTCTGCCTTGCACTAATGACAGCACCCTCCAGAGGTGGCACTTACTGTCTTGGGAAGTTCCGGCTGTGGTGTGACCACAGCTGGAGGCTGGTGGTCATTTGGCTCCTCTTGGGCCTCTTCTGCAGGAGCAGAGGGAGCCAGAGGAGAGTCTGCTCTTGGTTCTGTGCTCTGTGGACAGACAGGAGTGTGAGACACAGGCCATTACCTGTCATTTATACCCTGATTTCTTTTCAGCTCTAGAACCAGCCCTACTAAGCACAAATCTGTCGTTGTAGGACACAAAATAAAGAGGGTTGACTCTACAAATTCTTTAGAAGGCAAAAGATTAAAATGAAGCTTATTTACCATTTGAAATGAAAATTATTTACAATTTATTCAGCTTTTTTACAGCATGCTGTGCTAAAAGGCACATTATTGGTGCACAGGTTGACACCTCTCAAATTCTATTGGTTAAATTACAGAAACAACAAACGGCGCTCAGAGAGAGGCGGTTATGCGAAAAGGAATATTGTTTACTTAGAAATGTTGTGGGAAAAGGTGGTTATTTAAACAAAGTTTTTTAGAGAGGAGAAACTGTTGAAAGGTTTCTCTTGGGAAAGAGCTAGCACAGGCTAAAAATTCTCTCAGGCTCAGAAAATCATGTCCACACAAATCATCAGCTTTAATAGCAATGGCATTCTAAGTCACTCAGACGAAATTCAAATGAGTTGATTCAAGTGTACTGCAAATTGCTCTGAATTAGATATTCCCCCTGGCTACTATCAGGAAGCAATGTTCTCTCTGCAAAACTGGGCTGTTAGTTCTTCTAAAGCTCTGAAATTGAAAATTAGGAAATAGCAAGTGATGCCTTTGCTCTTGTTGCTGCAGACATGGCAATGGATTTCCTTTCAGCCTACTCAGCTGGCCCTCTACACTCTACTGCCACAGGCCAAGCTCACAGCTTGCTGCACAATTCTTAAACACCAGGAACATCAAATGTTCCTTGCTCACTCACCTCCGGATCGGCACCTCTGAACACATGGGTCAGGTGACCTGCAATGGATAAGGGAAAATGAAGCAGATTCTTGGAGAAAACTGGAGAGAACCCGAGCATGGTTTTTAGAAGGTCTTCCCAGAAGGGCTCCCAGTCTACATTTTCAAAGGTTTCCTGCTTGACCCAGCAAACTGAGGAAATGACAGACTCTGCTGCCACAGACTCTCCCATGGAGGGAACGCAACCCCTGCAGGTTCCCTTGCAAATGCTGCCCGCAGAGCCCTGGCTACAGACACCTCCTTTTGAGCTGAACGTATTGACAGGAGCTTTAGCCAAGTGGCATCCAAATGGTCTTTCTGTTTCCAAATCACCTCAGTCACTAAGAAAGAGCAGGAAGACCTACAAAAGCCAGCTTAGCTTACACCCAGGGAAAACCTCTACTTACGTGCCAGGTTATTCAGGTAATAGCCGGTGTAAGTAGCGCCATAAACAGTGAAAATTGCAGCAGCCAGGTGCCCAATCATTGTGGCACTGCTGTGCAAGTTTGTAGACTGTGCTCGAACACAAGAGAAAAATCAGGCTCCTGTCAGTGTGCAGCTGCCCACTGACAAAAGCCTCAAGCAGGAGGGGAAGCTCCTGCTCTGAGCAAGCCCAAGAGCTGCTCTGCCACTGAGGCTTCCGTGCACCCAGGTAACCTGGTGATGTCACCAAGGCAGCCTTGTGATGTCACCAGGACGGCGTGGCAACCATGGCCTGACATCACAAAGCAAACGCTCTGCGTTGGTCTGTGAATTGATGTAGATGGATAGAGTGATGTGTGTGTAGGCCTAGGTGGCATTTTTACCTCTTTCCCCCCTCGGCTGCCTTTTGCCCTCTCTTGATTTTCCCCCCCGTGCCCCTCTGTCCCTGTTCCTGTGCTGGGTCCGAGCTGGCGGCGGGGCCGGGCGGGGCAGCAGTTCCAGCCCCGGGGGTCCCTGGAGTGGTGGAGCTGCCGGTGGCCCCAGGCAGTGTCCCCTGAGGAGCTGCTGAAGGACGGTGAGACAGAGGGGCCTGAGGGGGCTGAGGAGGCGGTGACACTGCAGGGACAGTGACCTTGAGGGGCTGGGGGGACTGAGGGGTGTGGGGCAGCAGAGGGTGATGGTGGCACTGAGGTGACAGGGAAGTGGCACAGGCTGAGGGGGGTGGCAGGTCTAAGGGGATGGGATGGGTCAGAAGGGATTGAGTGGGGTGAGAGGACTGTGAGGGGCTGAAGAAACTGAAGGGGGCCGGGGCTTTGCCCAGGGAACGGTGGGGCTGAGGGGATGGAGGGGCCAGCAGGGAGCACAGAGGGCTCTGGGACTGCAGCTCTGCCAGGCCTGGGAGCCAATTCCAGAGCCTCCACTTTTGCCACAGCTTCCTGAAGACCTTGAGGACAGCTGGAGATTGACAGGAGGCAGCAGGGAGAAGCTGAAGGCCACCAGCAAGAGCAGTGGACAGGGAGCTGCTGCTGCCAGCCGAGAGCCCGGTGAGGCCACAGGGCTGCTGAGGCAGGGTGGGGCTGAGGGTGGCGTGGGCTTTGGCCATGGGCTTTGGCCAAACTTTTTCTTTCTAACCCTCCTGGGGAGGCCCTGAGATTTTCCCTTCCCTGACTGAAGGGCAGGTGCTGCCAAGGGAAAAGTCCTGATCCTGACTCAGTGTTCCCTTTGCTTCCCAGGTGTCCCATCTGCTGTCCCTGTCCAGGAGAGCTTCTCTGCAGGGGAGGAAGCAAGGATGGTCCTTGATTTTTTTAGCCTTCTGATGTTTTTATAGTTTTTGAATTCTTTCTCACGCAAGTGTCATAAACAGAAATAATGTTTGTGTAAATACTAGTTATGTTTTCATTCCTCTTTTGAGGAGGGAACAATTGATGGATTTTGGTTTGACTAGTGTGATTGGAAAGGTGGCAACCTTAATTTCCAATCCATGGTCTGGGTGGAAATACTATATATGTTGCAGTCAGAGAATAAAGAGGTCAGAGGGTCTTTGCCCTGTGCACTGGAACAGAGTCCGTGTCTTCCTTTCGTGTCCTATTGCGACAGGATGGAGTGAAAGGCTTTGAAGATGGGGCGGCTGGAATCCCTCTGCTTAGAGTTCTGTTTAAAGATAGATGGACTTGAACAGAGAGAGGGATAATTATATGGATATTTATATATGTGTGTAGCTTTTTGTATAGGAATATTTCTATATGTATATTGTTATATTTATGGATGTATGCTATGTATATATGTGTGTGTATACATGCATACACGTTTCTAATTACATGTATGTGTATATATGTATCTAAGTATACGTATATAGAAGTGTGTTATTTTATCTGTGTTCAGTTCTATTTCCTACATACACAGTATGGTAGGTGTTTCTATTGATGTTGTTGTAGTTATATGGCTCTTTAAGAGGTATATTGGTATTTCTATAAGCTATTTAGATAGAGCTACTGATATTTTTGTATTCCTAGATGGGCTTTAAGCTGTAGTAATATGTAATAAATTAAGTTGTTTTACACCTAATTGATCTTTGTGTATAGTGAGTTGTTGTAGAGGTTGTCAATAAATTCAGTTTTTGTTAACTGAAGTTGGTATTTGTATATGTTTACATAGAATTGTTGTAAAAATCTAATAAATTCCGTTTTTTAACTTAAATTGAGATCTGCATAGTTCTATATTGTCAGCGCAGGAGTAGCAATTTGTAATAAATGACATTTTTCATGTGAAATCAATTCTTGTGTATTTGTCAATCAGCAGTGCAGCTGCAGCAATCTGCAAGAAATTACAATTGTCAGCTGTGCTGGGTGTTTTGTGATTGGTGCTATCCAGAGCAATGAGCAGATGGAAATGCTGGAGGATTTGGGCCATGAAAATCTCCAGCCATGCCCAGCACATGCCCCACTTGCACTCAGGCTGGCCCAGGAAAGCGCAGATTTGGGATGGCAGCAGAGCCACACGTTGGCTCAGAACTGGCTGCAAAGGCCTGCTGAGAAAAGTGCGGGACTGCACGGAGCGTCCAACTCCAACCAGAGCCACCCAGGGAGGACAAATCCACCCCCATGGCATGGGCAGCTCTTTAGGAAGCGCTCCAAGTGTCCCTCTGAAGGTCATCCTGGAGCCCAGAAGCCAACAGGGATCCTGAGCCAGCTGCGCTGCCTTTGGCAGCACTTGGGCAAAGGAGCTGCAGCAAAGGGGAGGCAACAATGACTGTGACTGCTGCAGACCAGGGATGCAGGAAGGGCCGTGGACACTTGTGCTGAGATGCTCCAGAATCCAGAAGGATGCTGGAGAACTGGGAAGCACCAAGTTCTCACAGCCACTCCAAGGATGGAAGCCCTGGGTGTGAAGTTGCCTGGAGGAACTCACAGGGGAGTTGCTGCAGGGATCAGCAGCAGCAGAGGGCAGCAGGATCTGCTCCTTTTCCTGGCTCTGTGTGCAGGTCCCAGGCTGTGATGGCCCCTGCTCCCACAGAGCCCTTGCCCATGGAGGCTGCAGGGTAAAAGCAATCCCATGGCAAAGAGAGCCAGAGGGTGCAGGTGGTTTCCAGCTGTGACCTCCTGTCCAACGGAGAATCCATGGATCCCTCTGGTGTGGCTACAATGGGTGGGATTTCATCTCCTTCCAGCTGGGATCCAGGAGCTTTGCAGTGTCTGACAGTGCCACCTGGATCACCCAGAGGTGCTGGGAATACAAAGGGATCATGGTGGAGCAGACAAAGCACTACCTGGGACACACCTGTGTGCAAGGGCCCCAAAATACATCAGATATGGTCAGGATGCTCTGGAGCACAAAGGTGGGTGTGGGAGGGGAAGGTGAATTCCCATGGGAATGTGGGATTCAGAAATGGGCGGACTTAAGAATACAGGAATTCCCATGGAATTTCCATGACTGGATCTCACTCTCATCTCAGACAGGTGAGAATTCCATGGATGGATCTCTCCCTCAGCTCACTGCCATGGGAATTCCATAAGGAAATTATTTGAATTGATGACCAATCCAATGACAGCAGTGAAATGAGAAGCAATCCCTGCTGGAATTCCATGGGACATAAATCCCAATCCTGTCCCCAGGCCAGCTCTGTTGTGCCCGTGGCAGCGCCAGGGGAGTTCCCTGTCCCTGCCCTGAGCCCAGCACGAGCCTTTCCTTGGGTGTTCCCTGCCCTGCCCGGGGCAGGAGGGCACTGCTGGAGTGCCTTTGGTGGCCCTGGGGGCTGGGCCAGTTCCCCCAGGGGGGTCCAGGTCACTCCCAGTATGGGCCCTGTGGCTCCCAGTCACTCCCAGTATGATCCCAGTCACTTTCAGTTACTCACTATGATCCCAATATCATCCCATATCATAGTGGCTTCATCATAGTATGAACCCACCATGACCTCAGCATGGTCCCAGGTGTTCCCATTCACCCCTTCTATACTTCCAGGGACTCCCAGTATGGTTCTAGTTATCCCTAGTATTATCCCAGTCACTCCTCTTACGGCTCCAGTCCTTCCCAGTATGATTCCAGTATGAACCCAGTCACTCTCAGTACGGTGCCAATTGCACCCAGTATGGTCCCAGTTTCTCCCAGTCACCCAGTATGGTTCCAGTCACTGCCAGTATGATCTTAGTCACTCCCAGATACTCCTAGTATTTTTCCTGTAACTTCCTTTATGGTTTCTGTATGATTCCTGTCACTCCTGGTCTCTCCCAGTATATCCCAGTTGCCCCCAGTGTGATTCCGTTCACTCGTACTATTTCCCAGTAGCTTCCAACATGACTCCCTGCTCACAGCCACTCCCAGTCAACTCCAGCATGATTCCAGTCTCTCCCTGTATATCCCAGATGCCCCCACATGGTCCCAGTTGCCCTCAGCCTGCTCCTAGTCACTTCCAGTATGATCCCACTATGACCCCAGTCACTCTCAGTGTGGTGACAGTTGCTCCCAGTATGATCCCAACCTGGTCCTATTTAATCCAGTGTAATCCCAGTTGTATGGATCCAGTCACTCCCAGTACTATCCCATTCTCATGCCATCAGGATCCCAGTTGCCCCCAGTGTAGTCTCAGTTGCTCCCAGTTCCTATCATTCTGATCCCAGTTGCTCTCAGTGTCCCCAGCACGGACCCAGTCATTCCAAGTATGATCCCAGTATGAGTCCACGGTGATCCCAGTCTCCTCCAGCATGGTCCCAGTCAATCTCAGTTGCCCCCAGGGTAGACCCAGTCACTCCCAGTCACCCCCGTATGATCACTAACAGTCCCAGTATATCCCAGTTACCCTCAGCATACTCATAGTCATTCCTGGTCACATTCACTTGGCTTGTAAGGTTCCACCTTTGACCAGTATGATCCCAGTCACTCTCAGTCAATCCCAGTTGCTCCCAGTGTAGACCTAGTCACTCCCAGTTGCTCTCAGTGTGTTCCCAGTCAGCCCCAGTATGGTTACAGACACTCCCAGTATATCCCAGTTGCCCTCAGCATACTCATAGTCACTCCCAAGTGACACCCTGCAGCCCCAGTAACATTCCAGTTTTGACCAGTATGATCCCAGTCACTCTCAGTCAATCCCAGTTGGTCCCACGATGATCCCTGTTCCCCAGTTCTGGTCCTGCTTGGCCCCAGTGTGCTCTGATCGTGCTCCCAGGGGGTGCCAGTCCTGGGCCCGGTGTATCCCGGTGTATCCTGGTGTATGCCGGTGTATCCTGGTGTATGCCGGTGTCCCAGTCCATCCCAGCCTGTCCCAGTCCATCCCGGTCCCTTTCCCGGATCCTGCCCCTCCCACCCCGGAGCTGCCATCAGCTGCTCCCCCAAGATGCTGCCGGGGCTTGGGGGCTCCGCGTTGGCACCGGGATTCTTCGATCGCCCATTCCAGAGCACCCCAAAGCCCCATTCCTGAGCACCGCGATCCCCCCGAACCCCCATTCCCGGGCATGGGTTCCACCTGCACCCCTTATCCGGCACCAACAACACCTGCACCCCTTTCCCAGCCATCCCACCTCTCCGTGCCCCCAGAGCTCCCTTTTCCTTGGCCCATTTACCCACTGGACCCCTATTCCCGCCCTTCCCAGTGCCCAGCCCCTCCTTCTCTCAACCCTGAGGACACCTGGGACCCCTATTCCCAGCCATCCCGGCTTTTCACACCTCTTGATGGGAATGGGGACACTGGGGACCCTTGGAGCTCCCTTTCCTGACTACAGGGACCCCCTTAACCCCACCTGTCCCACATCTACCCACCCCCACCCTCCCCTTTTCTCAATCTTGGAACCCCCAAACCCCCTTCCCTGCTCTCCCAGCTCTCCCTGTCCCCCCTTTCCTTCACCCCTGACCCCCCAGACCCCAAATCTCCGTGTCCCCCCAGTTCTCCTCTCCCTGCGGTCCCTGCCCGTGGCGCTGTCGGAGCCCGGCCCGGGGTTCCCGCAGTTCCTGTCCATGGGGTCCCTGGATGGGATCCCCTTCCAGCGCCGCCACAGCCAGCGGGGCCGGGCGGAGCCGCAGCCGCCGGGGATGGCGGCCGGAGCCGAGCCGGGATATTGGGATGGCCGGAGCCGGCACAAGGAGCGGCACCGGCACGGGGCCAGCAGGGAGCTGCAGATGCTGCAGGAGCGGCACAGCCAGAGCGGGGCTCAGGGCGGGGAGCTGGGGCTGGGGGATCTGTGGGGCTGCCATGGCACCTGTGGGACTGCAGTGGGGATCCGTGGGGCTGGGCCGGGATCTGGGGCACTGGGATGTGCATCCATGTGGATCCAAGGGGCTGGGATGAGGCTCTGTGGGTCTCCATCCGACTCTGGGGCCTCATAGGGCTGGAATGTGGCTCCATGGGGCTGGGACACAATTCCGAGGGTCTCTGTGGGTCCAGTCCCTCCCCAGGTCTCCACACCTGCAGGAGGTTTCTGGCTGTGACCTCCTGTCCCACGGGAGCATCCGTGGATCCGATCGGCTGGGCTCTGACAGGCAGGAATTCCTCTTCTTTCAGCCGGGATCCAGGGGATTCGTGGTGGCCCAGGTCACCAAGAGGCGCTGGGAACAGGATGAGATCGAGGCTGAGGAATGAACAAATCCCTTGGGCCACACCTGCCTGGAATGTCTCTGGAAATATGTCAGATATGGGTGGGAGGTGCTGGAGAGTAAAGGTGGGGAGGGTAGAATTCCCATGGGTATGTGGGATTTGGAAATGTGGGATTTGGGAGGGCAAAATTTGGGAACATGGGAATTCCCATGGGACTTCCATGGATGGATCCCACTGCTGTCCCATTGCAATGGGAATTCTGTAGATGGATCTCACTGCCATGCCTTTGCCGTGGAATTCCATGGGCAGACCTCACCCCTATCCCATTGCCATGGAATTCCTTGGATGCATCTCACAGTTATCCCATTCCAGAGCCCCCTGATGTCCATGTGAATGGAAAAGTGGAACACGGGACCCTGACATTGTCCTGCTCACGTACGGATTCTACCCCAGCACCATCGGGATCAGCTGGATGAAGGGGGATGAAATCTGGGATCATTCCCAGCAGCAACAGCACCTTCCACACCTGGGCCAGGATTGAGGCGCTGCCGGAGGAGCAGGAGCAGCACCGGTGCCGGGTGGAGCATCCCGGAATGCCAGAGCCCAGGATCTTCTCCAAGGGTGAGGCTGGGAATGTGCAATGTTGGAATTGGGAATTTGGGAATGTGGAGCAGCAGGATGGGGGTTCCCCTCCCCTCCTCACCATCCTGTGCTTCCCAGAGCCAGAATCCAGTGGGAATCTCACCCTGGTGGTTGCTGTGTCCATCATCACTGCCAAAATCATCATTCTCCTCATCAGATTCGGTATCTGGAGGCTCCAATCCGGTTTCCCCCAAACCCATCCTGGGGGTCTCCCTGTTCTCCTCTCCCTCCCAAGACTGCTGGGGGTCCCCCCATGACCCACCCACCCCCCTAAACTCCTCCTGGGTCTGCACACGGGGACCCTGTCCCCTCCCCCAGGATGACGAGGGGTCCTGGGCTGAGCCCCCCACTCAGCCGAGGGTGCAGAGGGAACTGGGGGTCCTGGTGCTGGAAGTGGCTGCTCCCAGTATGAGCCCACTTGCTCTGTCCATGTGGTTCCAGTTTCCTGAGCACTCCCAGTATGGGCGCAGTCACTCCCAGAATGATCCTGGTCACTTCCCCTCACTCCCTTGAGGATCCATCTTGCTCCCAGTATGAGCCCAGTCACTCCCAGTCATTCCCCATTATGATGCAATTTGCCCCCAGCACAGTCCCAGTTGTTCCCAGTTGCACCCACTATTATCCAGTGTGCTCCAGTTCTCCCACTTGCCCCCTGTATAGTCCCAGTCATTCCCAGTATGATGCCAGTCACTCCCAGAGGGGCCCCAGTCACTCACACTTGTCCCCAGTTTCCCCCAGTGTGTTCCCCCAGTTTACCACAGCACATTCCCAGTGGCTCCCAGTGTGGTCCCAGTCACCACCTGCATGGTCTCAGGCACTCCCAGTATATTCCAGTTGCCCTGAACATTCTTGGAGTCATTGCCAGGCACTCCCAGTAACCTCAGCATGGTTCAGTTGCCCCCAGTTTTATCCCAGTCACTGCCAGTACATCCCAGTTGTCACCAGCATACATCCTGTCACTCCTATTTATTCCAAATTCCACCCACTGTATCCCCAGCATAGGTCTGGTAGCTCCCAGTAACCCTCAGTCAGGGTCCAATCACATCACTGTAATCCCAGTCTTGTTCCAGTAACTCCCAGTATGATTAAGTGGCCCCCAGTGGGATGTCAGTTTCTCCCTGTAAATACCAGTATGACCCCAGTAGCCTCCAGTATGATCCTCATAGCTCCCAGTCTCTCCCAGTATATCCCAGTCACACCCAGCATGCTCCCAGTCATTCCCACTTCCTCCCAGTTGCTTTCATTGTGATTCCAGTTGCTCATAGCCACTCCCAGTAAACCCCAGTAGGAGTCCAGTCACCCTCAGTGTGACCCCAGTCTCAACCAGCATGAACCCAGCTGCTCCCACTGTGACTGCAGCATGATCCCAGTTGCTGTCAGAATAGTTAAAATTGCTCCAAATTCCTCCCAGCATGATCTCAGTTGTCCCTAGAATAGTCCCAGTCCCTCTCAGCATGGTCACATGCACTCCCAGTTTTCCCCAGCATCATCCCAGCTGTTCCCAATATGGTTCCCATAGCCTCCATAGCCTCCCCAGGATGGTTACAGACACTGCCAGTATATCCCAGTATATCCCAGTAAGGTTCTGGTTACCTCAGAATGATCCCAGGCTTTCCCAGTTTCTTCCAGTTGCCTCCAGCATGATCCCAGTTTCTGACAGTTGCCCAAAGTATGGTCCCAGTTGATCCCAGTATGATCCCAGTTTCCCCACTTGTGATCTCAGTCCCCTCAGCATGGTCCCAGTCCCTTCCAGTTGATCCCAGTTGCTCCCAATGTGTCCATATTTTCCCCCCAAAAGTAGCTCCCAGTAACCCCCAGTCAGGATCTGTTCACACCCATTGTAATCCCAGTGGCTCCCAGGATGAACCCAGGAGGACCCAGTCACCACCAGTATGGTTCCAGTCACTCCCAGCATGACCCCAGTCATTCCCAGATACTCCCAGTATTATTCCAGTCATGCCCTGAGTGACTGCCTGTCACTCCCAGTTTGAGCCCAGTTGTTCCCAGTCACCTCCAGCATGGTTGCAGTCACAGCCAGCCCCGTTCCCAGTCACTCCCAGTCTGGTTCCAGTAGGATCCCAGTATGACCCCAGCATGGGCACAGCTGCTCCCATTTACCTGCACTGTGGTTTCAGTCTCTCCCAGTGTATCCCAGTCACTCCCAGTTGACCAGAGTTGCTCCAAGCCCCTCCCAGTCACCCTCAGTGCAGTCCCAGTTGCTGCCAGTATGATCCCAGTCTCCTCCAGCATGGGCCCAGGCTCTCCCATTGTGATCCCAGTAGGATCCCAGTTGCCCCCAGGGACCTTGCAGAGCCCCAGCCATGCTGTTTGCCCCCAGCCTGCCCATGGCCACCCTGGGGCTGCTCACGGGGCTTTTCTGTGCTCAGCATTGGCCTGGGCGTGTTCCTGAGAGAGCCTGGGCAAGGAGCCTGCAGCCCCCAGGGCCTGGCCTGAGGCGTCAGCGCTGCCCCAGCAGTGCCCATGGCCTGTCCCTGCTGCAGCCCCGGCACTGCCACCCCCAGCACTGTGCCCGGCCCCGAGAGCACTCAGGCCCTACAGCAACACCAGGGCCAGCAGGGCAGCGGGGCAGGGCCACGGCAGCAGCACTGGCAACACCAAGGGCTGCTGCTGCTGCTGGGCACAGCTGCTGTCCCAGCACTGATGTGCCCCAGCTCTGCACACAGACATTGCTGCTGCAGCTCCAGAGAAGGGAACCAAAGGGGGATCTCTGGTGAAAACTCTGCTGGGAGATCCTTTAGTTCATTTAAAACCACCCAGAGCACAGCTATTCATTGACACAGTCTGTGGCCACAGTGAAGATGGAGAAAAACAAAATCGAGCAAACTATGACCCTTGTTTGTAGACAATATTAAAAAATATTTAAAAAGTAAACCAAAGAAAATAACCTCTAAACTAAAACAAACAGGAACTACCAAAGATGATTTTTATTACGAGTGATTTCCAGAAACTAGACACCAGTTTATTGTTTTTGAAATCATCCAGTCATCATTCTCCACACTGCAGCCTTGAGCTCCTGGTTCCTCAGGCTGTAGATGAGGGGGTTCAGGGCTGGAGGCACCACCGAGTACAGAACTGACAGGGCCAGATCCAGGGATGGGGAGGACATGGAGGGTGGCTTCAGGTAGGCAAAAATGCCAGTGCTGAGGAACAGGGAGACCACAGCCAGGTGAGGGAGGCAGGTGGAAAAGGCTTTGTGCCGTCCCTGCTCAGAGGGGATCCTCAGCACAGCCCTGAAGATCTGCACATACGAGAAAACAATGAACACAAAACAGCCAAAAGCTAAACAGACACCAACCACAATAATACCAATTTCCCTGAGTTTGGAGTGTGAGCAGGAGAGCTTGAGGATGTGTGGGATTTCACAGAAGAACTGGCCCAGGGCATTGCCCTGGCACAGAGGCAGGGAAAATGTATTGGCTGTGTGCAACAGAGCATAGAGAAAGCCACTGGCCCAGGCAGCTGCTGCCATGTGGGCACAAGCTCTGCTGCCCAGGAGGGTCCCGTAGTGCAGGGGTTTGCAGATGGACACGTAGCGGTCATAGCACATGATGGTCAGGAGGGAAAACTCTGCCCACAGAAGAAGACAAAGAGAAAAACTTGTGAAGCACATCCAGTGTAGGAGATGGTGCTGGTGTCCCAGAGGGAATTGTGCATGGCTTTGGGGACAGTGGTGCAGATGGAGCCCAGGTCGGTGAGGGCCAGGTTGAGCAGGAAGAAGAACATGGGGCTGTGCAGGAGGTGGCCGCAGGCTACGGCGCTGATGATGAGGCCGTTGCCCAGGAGGGCAGCCAGGGAGATGCCCAGGAAGAGGCAGAAGTGCAGGAGCTGCAGCTGCCGCGTGTCTGCCAATGGCAGCAGGAGGAAGTGGCTGATGGAGCTGCTGTTGGACATTTGCAGTGTCTTGGCATGGGGATCTGTAAAAAAAGTAATCATGGAAAAAATTGGTTTGGATCGGACTTTCAATATCCCAGCACAGCTTGGTGGCACTTTCCCCCCACTGCCTGCCCAGGGCTCTGCTGCCTGCAGCTGTCCCTGCCTGCAGCTGCTTCCCTGTGCCCAGAGCTGGGCCCTGCCAGTGCTGCCAGAGCCCAGCCCAGCCCTGGGGGCTCAGCTCTGCCCTGCAGACCCCTCCCAGCTCAGGCACTGCCCAGGGCCAGCTCTGGCTCTGCAGGCTCTGATTGCAATGTCAAAGCAACCCTGAGGAGGTTGGAAAAGCGATACTGGTGCTGCCTGCAATGGACCCTCTGCTGATTTCTGTCAATGTGTGGTTTATAAGGATCTTAGAGAATATTGGGTTTTTTTCAAAACCTGAACTCAGAGATGAATATCTATGTGCAATTTCCCATCCTGGCAACACAGACCAGTAGACTGAAAAAGCAGAATTATTTTCTTTTTTTCAGCCCCTGCTTTACTTTGCTTCGTGTATAACCTACTTGGAAATTTCCAGCAGTTAATTGTCATGCTGGGATCAGTCCTGAACATTGCAGCATCCTCACTACACAAGGAGAACACTTCCACGCCTTACCATATGTCTTCCACCCAGATCTTGTACCCCAGAGTTGGCAGCAGCTCCCAGGGCTGGCTGAGAGCTGTCCCTGGCAGGCAGCAGAGTCCCTGGGCCAGCACAGCGCCCTGGGCTGCAGGACCCTGCTCTGCACCACAGCCCTGGGCACCCCTGGCTGCTCTACACAAGAGATCATCAGAGAATGTACTCACAGAGTCTGTAGGCATTGGGATGTTGCAGCTTGAGGAGATCACTGCAGGAGCTGCAGCTGCATTGTCCTGCAGCCAGAGGTTCCTGTGCCAAGGGCTGGCAGTGATTCTCCCCCAGTCCCTTCTCAGCACCTTCCCAGCCCTGAGTGATTGAAGCTCTCTGTGCCTCTGTGCTGTGCCCGGGGTGGCTGCAGGCAGTGCCCCAGCCCTGCTGGGCTGGCAGAAGAGCTGCTCATCAGGAGAAATGTGTTTTTAAGCTCTTCTTGGTTGCCAGGAGCTGGGTCTGGATGATGAGCTAAACCCAGTTCATCAGCACAGACACAGCACAAGGACTTTAATGACCCTCTCGGGGCTTTGTGCTCAGGCCCTGAACATCAGTCCCTGAGAGGGAGCTGAAGAAACCTCTCCAGAACTCCAAGTCACAATAAGACTCCAAAGTTTCTGGAAGTTTTAATGGGTCCCACTGAGGGACACAACACAGAAAGTGTCCCCAGGCCCCAGGCAGAGCAGAGAACTGCAGGCAGTGATGACAGGTGGGGACAAAGAGAAGCCAAGTCTTGGTGCCCTGGGCCACAGCAGCCTCTGTGCCACCAAGGGCTGGGAGGAGACACCTTGTCCTGAGGCCCTGGGGCCTCCTGGCACAGCCCCAGCAAGGCTGGGCACTGTCAGCCCCTTGTCCTGCCCTCAGCATCCCCCTCCCATGCCAGTGGCCTCCAGGATGTGCTGGAAGGAGTCCCTGGGGAAGGAGCCTTGGTCAGGGATGGCCCTGGGGGGCTCCTTCATGCTGCCAGGGACTGCAGGTTTTTCCAAGGACTTTGGGTTTGGCTTTTGCCTTGGAGTCTCTGAGAGGTTTGTGCAATCCTGGCCTCCAATTCTCTGCTTTAATTGGTCCCTTGAGAGGCTTTGTCAGTAACAACACTCAGTGGGGCTCATTAATGCTTCAAGGTACTTCAGTTATTTTTAGGTACTTGTTGTTTCCCTTTTCAAGCTGACTCTAGGAAAAGTTTGTGCAATCATGGCCCCAATTATCTGCTTTAAGAGTCCCTTGGGATTCTTAGTCAGTAAAAACACTCAGTGGGGTTTATTAATACTTCAAGGTACTCAGCGTTAGTTTTAGTACTTCTTTTTGCCACTGAGCCTCTGAGAAGTTTTTGTGCAATCCTGGCCTCCAATTATCTTCTTTAATGAGTCCCTTGAGAGCTTTGCACTGACGCACAGTGGGTCTCAGTAATGCTTTGAGATACTCAAGATTTTTAAGATACTTTGGATTTTTCTTTGGATTTTCCATCCCACGCTGAGTCTCTGAGAGGTTTTTGTGCAATCCTGGCCTCCAGTTACCTCCTCTACAGACCTCATGAGGAGCCTGTTTGGGGATGGACCTCAGTGGAACCCATTAATGCTTCAAGACACTTTGGGTGTTTTCTTTGACTTTGACTCCTGGCAAGGTTTGTGCAATCTCCTCTCAGGCCCTGAGGTTTCAGGGCTCAGAACCAAATGCACCACGGGGCTCATTAGGATCAAGCAAGTGCTGACACACCATGGCTGTGCCTTGATTTCCCTCTTGTCTGGTGCTGTCACTAGTAAGGTTTTCTCCTAGAGTTGTGGAGAAATATTTCAAAGACCTAGGAAATATGTTAAAGGGTACACCTATTTTAAAGGGTGTATTTTATTACTGGGTTTTTTTTGAGCAGAGGTGATTGATGCATTCAGTGATTGATATTGACTCAAACTCCCTCCTAAGGAGGTCTGGCCTGCTCAGAGAAGCTGTGCCTTGAGGTGTGACCCAGTGTGGACAACCTTGCTCCACATTCCCCAACCCCATCCTGTCTCCCCTTCACTCACCTGGGACCTGCTTTGCTTGGAGAACTGGCTGCACTCTGGCAAAGAGGGGTTTTCTTCCTTTTTTATCAATCTAAAACTCCAGAGTTTTAGACAATCTGCTCAAGTGTGAATTGTTAAAAACAGATATGATCATGGACAGAGACTCTCTAACTAGTTAAAAATAGAAAATGGTATTTTTACTAACACCCGCGGGTGGCACGGGAGTCATCTCCAAAAGGTGTGACTGCCCTGTACAAGGTGTTTTGCCCTCTATTTATTTCTCAAGATCTTACATCCAATACATGTGCATAACCCCAGCACCTCCTATCCCCACTCTGTATTAAATGAGGCTATTAGTCCTTCATGTGTGAGCAATTCTTCTCTTAAACTGGGTCAGTGGTCTTAAAGGATGAAGTCAGGAGAGTCTTCCTCAGGTCTCTATGACCCTCTGGCACTATCCAAGGTCCCCTGCTTTGTGATTGATTGATATAAAGTCCAGGTGCTGGTCATTGTTCTACTGGTTTCAATCTGTTCTTCTAAGGCTTCACTTACTCCACTTTTTTCTATAAACAAGCTCATAATGGCAAACAATATAAAAATTAGCTCTAGTTTAGGCATCTGATAATCATTAACCTATCATTTGCTTATCTAATTTACACCCTGATCCATATAAATTACTTCTATCCCTTAGCTAAAATCTTAACTCTTTAAAATCATGATTCAGTGCCCCCCAATTGTTGGGGTGCCCTCTGAATGTTGGGGTGTCCCCCCACAGCCCCCCCACCACCGAGGGTCATCTGTGTTCAGGTCGAATGAGAGGACGCGACGGTGGCCGTCATCTTCTCCTGGCCCGTCAGGGTGAGTGAGGACACCTGGGAACTCCCCAAATCACCTGGGTACCCCCAAAAAACCACCTGAATACCCCCCAAAATCACCTTGCTTCCCCCAAAAGTCACGTGGGTACCCCCAAAAAATCACCTGGATACTCCCCAAAATCACCTGGGAACCCTCAAAAAGCACCTGGATACTCCTAAAAGTCACCTGAATACCCCGCAAATTCACCTGGGTACCCCCCAAAAATTACCTAGGTACCTCAAAAATCACCTGGATCTCTCCCAAATCACCTGGGTACACCTGGGTAGCTCAAAAATCACCTGGATACCCTCAAAAAATCACCTGGGTTCCCCCTGAAATCACCTGGATCCCCCCCAAAATTTCTGGCACACCCCCCCAAATCACCTGGATTCTCCCTCAAAATAACTTGGATACACCTGGGTACCTCCCAAAATTCTTGGGCCCCTGCCCAAATTGGTGGTCGTGATTCCCCCCTGCTTTGACTGGGTAGATGCAGTGTCCTACTTATCCCTTTGACTTGAATGGGTAGACCTGGTGTCCCTAAATCTCCATTTACTTGAATAGGTAAACCTGGTGTCTTGGAATCTCCACTGATTTGAATAAATGGACCTGGTGTCCTGTTTACCTCCATTTATCTGCAGTAACCCTTCCCAGTGTTCCTAGTAATGCCCTGGATCTCCCAGTAACCCCAATGCCTCCCTTAGCCACTCCCAGTGCTCCCAGTAACCCCTCCCAGTGCTCCCAGTTTGCTCACTTTCTCCCATTCCTCCCTCCCAGTGCTTCCAATTCATCCCCAGTGCTTCTGGTTCCTCCCCCAGAGCTTCCCCTTAGCCCTTCCCAGTGCTGCCAGTTTAACCACTAACACTTCCCAATCAAGCCCTATTAATGGCTAGACCTGGCCGTAAAATCAGCATTGACTTGAAACGGGGTAGACCTGGTGTCCCTGAATCCTCATTGACTTTAATAGGGTAGACTTGGTGTCCTTTTCCATCCATTGCTTTCAATGGGTAGACCTGATGTCCTTTCTCCTCCATTCACTTCAATGGGTACACTTGATTTCTTTTCCCTGCCATTCATTCCAATGGGTAGACCTGATGTCAAAAAAACCTCCATTCATCTCAATGCCTAGACTTGACATCCCAAACACTTTGGCCTTAAACCCACCAATTTCACAGTTGGAAATTCACAAGTTTTGCTCAGAAAATGACACAAATTTTCTTCCTTTTCCCCCACACGTGAACCCACAGTGCCCAGACCTCAGGGCAATGCTGGACGGCTCTGCCCCAGCTGTTACTGTTAGGTCGGATGTGACACACACACACACACGTGATCAGGAACCAAAATGGAAGAAGTTTTTATTCTGCCTGTTCTACAGCTTATATACTCTTAACAAAGTCTGATCTTAAGTCATTGACTAAATCACAATAACTTATTATATTCCTTGGTGCAAAGCAATTAGTGTCAATATAGTTGGCAAAAGTTTGACAGAAAGTTAATAAGGCACATAGACATGTTTACTTATGCACGTAGTCTAACTTACAGAAATTTTCATGGATCTTTTTGAATCAGTTCCCATGCTGTGGTGGTTTTGACCAGCAAGTGAGTTTTCAGGAAGTTCAGGAAAGAACCAATTGAAAGTAGTTACATCTCCGTGGACATACAGGGTTTAAATATCAGGGAGATCAGGAGAAACTCCCTTTTTCCTTCTGGTCAAGAACACAGGTAACACTCCCTAGGCAGCAGGGGACCCCGGGCCAGGCCCCGCTGCCCTCTGGGTGGTTGGGGCTGTGCCCAGCAGGGTCCACCGAGCCTGACCTGTGCCAGGGGGGCTCCTTCCCCTGCCAGCCTCCACAGGGAGGGAAAGAGAGAGAAAGCTGCAGCCCAGGGCAGCGGTGACGGGCCCTGGCAGGGCCATGGCCTGGGCCCTGGTTTGCTGGTGCTGCTGGCCCAGGGGAGGAGAAGATCTCTCCCCCACCACCACCCCTGGGCCCCAAGAAGCGAGTCTGATGCTGGGTCTGCTTTGGATCAGAGCAGGGGTGGGGGAAGTGATCCATCAGCCCTTCCTGAGCCTGTCCCCCCCCGCACCCCCCATCACCAGCGTGGGCCTTGCACTCTGACATCTGTGAGCTGCAGAGAGAGAGAGAAAGACCTTGGGCAGATTTAACCCTTTCCTGGCAACATGAAGCTTTCTGAACTCCAACCCTTTCCCAGAGGGAGAGAAGAAGATCAGAGTGATTTAAAATGTAGAGAGACAGCATGATACAGTCAGCAAAAGAACTGATAAAGGTTATCTGGAAGAAAGGATTGAGGAAGTGGACATTTTTGACTGAACTTCTCTAGATGTAAACCAAGGAGAAATGGACTATTTCTTGTAATCTATTGATGCTGTTTTGGGGGAATGCTGTTCTAGCTGAAGGTAATAGACTGATGTAATTGAGATTTCATTGACAATGTTGTAGAGTGAGTTCCCCAGCTCCTGAGATAAAAAGAGGTCTCAGCTGTCTGAGACGCAGATTTGGCCCTTTAGCTCTAGTAAAAGGAGGTCTCTTGAGAGAGAGACAATTTTAAAGATAGAAGAAGAGAATCTTTGTGAAATACTAAAAAAAGCATTCTTAAACTAATACCCCTAATATGCTGAGAGGCCCATGAGTAGCCAAAAGAAAGGCTGCTCATGGGTGAGATGACACAATCTGCAAAATTCCAGGCGGTTGCAGGTTTGTGACATTGGGAGGCACCAGACTGTTTCCTGTGGTGAATGGACTTCATGGACTCCAGAGAGACTCCTCTCCCAAGGTGATGAAAGATTATGTTTAAATAGTTGAAACTGACTGGTAATCACAGTTTTGTTTCTCTATGTTGGTTATGGGAAAGTGAACAGTTTTTGGAAGAAAGGGAAGTGTTTTGAAGTTTCAATTTCTTTTTTATCCCTTTATTCTTTAGAGTGTGTAAATAAACTCTCTTTGTAACTTCTAAAGTTCAGGCCTGTTTTTATTCTCTCCCAGTCCAACTATCACAGGACACCAGGTCTACCCAATTCAAGTCAATGAGGATTTAGGGACACCAGGGCTGTCCATTACCAAGGCTTGATTGGGAAGGGTTACTGGTTAAACTGGGAGCACTGGGAAAGGCTAAGGGGAAGCTCTGGGGGAGGAACTGAAAGCACTGGTGGAGAACTGGAAGCATTGGGAGGGAAGAAAGGGGGAAACTGGGCAAACTGGTAGCACTGGGAGGGGTTACTGGGAGGACTGGGAGGGCAAACTAATCAAACTGGGAGCTATTCCTGGGAGCACTGGAGGTGGCTAAAAGGGGGTACTGGGGTTTCTGGGAGCACTGGGAGTGGCTGGGGCGAGGACTGCAGTTACTGGGAGCCCATGGGCATTACTGGGAACACTGGGAAGGGTTATTGGGGATAAAAGGGGGTAAACAGGACACCAGGTCTACCCATTTAAGTCAGTGGGATAAATGAAGCACCAGGTCTGCCCATTAAAGTCAACAGGGATTTAGGGACACCAGGTCTACCCTGTCAAAGCAATGGGTTTCACAACCACCAGTTTGGTGGGGCCTGAAGATTTTTAGGGGTACCCAGGTGTATCCAGGTGACTTCTGAGGGGTTCCCAGGTAATTTTGGGGGGTACTCAGGTGATTTGGGGGAGTACCCAGGTGTAGCCAGGTGATTTTCTTGGGCTTCCCAAAGGTCTCCACTCACCCTGATGGGCTGGGAGAAGATGATGGCCACCGTTGCATCCTCCCAGTCAACATGGACATAGATGACCCATAGCGGCAGAGGGGCTGTGGCGCTACACCCCAACATTCAGGGGGCACCCCAAAACTCCAGGAGAGGGCCCCAGGGATGGGAGGGAGCCCCGAGTTACCTCAGGAGAGGATGCAGTGCAGGCACACCCAGGCGCTTTGGTCCATGGGGTCGGTGAAGATGGCATTCTGCAGCAGCTGCAGCTCTGGGGAGGGGCAAAGGGGGCACCCCAAAATCTCAGGGGGGCAGCCAGGGGACACCCTGAGATCTGAATGGGGGCACCCAGGTGGGTGGGGGTGCAGGTTTACCCATTGAAACCAGTGGGGATTTTAGGGACACCAGGTCTACCCATTGAAATAAGTGGGGATTCGGGGTTAACAGATCTTCCCATTGAACCCAGTGGGGATTTTTAGGGACAAGAGGTCCACCCATTAAAACCAATGGAGATTTTTAGAGTCAACAGGTCCAACCTGTTGATCCAATGAGGATTTAGAGACATGGGGTCTCCCTATTGAAACCAATGATGTTTAAGGACAACAGGTCTACCCATTGAAACCAATGGGGATTTAGGGACATGGGGTCTACCCATTAAAATCAATAGGGAATTTTTGGAAACCATGTCTATTAAGGGCAATGGGGTTTTGGGGAAACCAGATCTACCCATTCAAGGCAATGGAGATTTAGGGACGTCAGATTTACCTTATTAAAGTCAAACGGAATTTTGGGACACCTGGTTTACCCACTAATGTCAGGAATTTAGAAAATTGGGTCCAGGCATTATTGGGAATTTAGGGACATCAAGTCTACCCATTGAAACCAATGAGGATTTAGGGACACCAGGTCTACCCATTAAGGACAGTGGGGATTGGGGGTCATCAGGTCTACCCACTGAAACCCATGGGCTCAGTGGGACACTGGGTCTACCCCTTAATGTGGGGAGTTTAGGGAATCAGGTCCAGCCATTGATGTGAATGGGAAATTTGGAACATCAGGTTTACATCCATTGAAGTCAATTGGGGGATTTAGGACATCAGGTCTACCCATTGAAATGAATGGAGATTTCAGGAAAACAGGTCTACCCATGAATGGAAATGGTGATCTGGGGACACCAAATCTACCCATGAATGACTGTAAGGACATCAGGTCTACCATTGAAGTCAATGGGGATTTAGGGACACCAGGTCTACTCATTAAGGTCAATGGGGATTTTTGGGACAGCAGGTCTACACATTGAAGGAAATGGGAATTTTTGGGACACCAGGTCTACCCATCCAACCCAACAGAGCTCAACTTCAAGCAAGGGGCTGGAGAATTTTTGGGATAGGGTCCCACCGAAATTCTGGGAATTTTTCCAGGGCAATCTTTTACCTTTCCTCAGCCTTTCAGGGGGCAGTGTCCCAGCCTTGCCATTCCTGCAGTTCCTGGTGAGCGCCAGGACCCACAGCCAGTGGTGCCAGGCCGAGAAGTTGGAGAACTGAGCAGGGCTCAGCAGGGCCCTGGCAAAGGCCATCTTGTCCTCAGGGTCCTGCCTGGCCACCAGTGCCTGCTGGTGGTCCCAGGTGTGGACTGGGAGGGCACCAGTACAAACCAATAAGCACTGGGAGCTGCCCCCAAGCCCCTGCGGCCTGAGGTGGCAGCTCCCAGTATAAACCAGTGTCTTGGTTTTGAAAAGAAGACAGGTATCTGCTAAAGAGGGGCAGGGCCTCTCTTGGAATGGATAATTCAAATCTCCTCTCCTCAAATTATTATAATTTAGAAAAATTAAAACGGCTTTCAGGCAGAGATATGGGGATAGGAATAACAGTTCTTTACTAATAGGTATAACAAGGCAAACAAACAACAACAACTACAGCAATTAATAGCGAACAGAACCAGGGACCTTGACGGGGCTTGGTTTCACAAAACCCGGGGCAGTCTGGTCTCTTGGGACTCTGAAAAAAGCACCAAGCTGGAACGGTGAGGGATCCCGGGCTGGTGGATCGGATAAAATCCAGAGCTCCGTCGGTGGTCACTGGAGGGCAGGGATGTCTGGCAGGGAGGGCAGTGCGGGGCCGCGGTGCAGAACAGCCTCAAAGCAGCGGCAGGGGGACAGGGCCGGGCCAGCTCCAGCAGGGCAGCAAAAGGAGAACTCAGGAGTCCCCTTGGGCACACGAGCAGATGATGGTAGCTTTCCTCAGGATCAGATCCGGGTGGTGCCAGTGAAAAAACCCACGCAGCAACAGCAGCCTCGTCTTCCCCGATGCTGAGCACACCAAAAGTGAAGCTGCACCCCCAGCCCCGTCTTTCTCCCTGCCCCCCCCTCCGAGAGAAACTCCCGGACACAAAGGGTGTAGCCAAGTGCCAGGCTACATCCCTTTGTTTCACCTGAGCACTGATAAGCACTCAGTGATTAGTTGCCTCCTTGGGAAAAAATTCTATAGGTGAAAAAAAAAAAAAAACCAAGAAACAAGCCTAACCCCCAACATCTGGGAACGTGTCCTAAGCCACAAACACAGTGAGCAAGAGGGAATATACCCAAATATACCTGGGAAAAGTTCTTATCCAGTTATTTCACCATGGTAGCCACTGTGAAGAAAATTAACTCTACCCTGGCCAAAACCACCACAGTCACACAAAAATAAAATTCTAGAACATGCTTCTGTGCTATTATAATTTTATTTTCTTTTAAGTAATATGGTTCAACATTTCTAACTTTAAAATCAACCCCTTTTTTCTCTTCATAATAGAAGCAATCCACTAGGAATAAACAAAAATACAACAATTGACAAGATATAAAACTCTCTGACTATGACTGAAAGAACACACTTTGGAAAGGTTAATTTTCTTCTACATCATGAAATGAAAAAGAATTGTCATCACTCCCCTGCAAGCCATCCAGTATGATTTCTATTTCATAAGGATGCAATTATTGTGAAATGCTAAATCTCCTCTAAAAGACACTTGATCTCACTGAAGGGCCATTAAAATTTATCAGCCTCACATCACAGAGGTCTTGATGATTTTTCTGCCTTTTGGTTTCAGTTCATATGGCCTCAGTGACCTCAACTTTTGTTTTAATGTCAGATTAAGATTAGATCTCCAGCCTGGCTGAATTCTGACAACCCACTTTGTTGTGAAACTAGACTGCTAGTCTGATATGACCAAAACTAATATCTTATCTTTCCAAGTACCCAGGGAAGTAGATAGCTTTTTGTTGTTGTTTTTGATAGTAGAAAGACAAATAGGGATGACAATGGAAACCTATTTAAGACAGGAATCCTAGATGACAATCGTTTGGCTCAGAAAAGAGAGAAGCTGCAGAGAGCAGCATCTTTGACAGGGTATTTCTTCTGTGTTAGGGGTAAAACAGATTAATCTGACTCATTTTATACTCAGTATCCTTTGATCAGTTTAATTTTCAGATCTTCACATGTGTGCTGGTTTTGGCTGGGATAGAGTTAATTTTGTTCACAGTAATTTGTATGGGGCTGTGTTTTGGACACGTGCTGCAAACAGTATTGATAACACAGGCATGTTTTAGTTACTGCTGAGCAGTGCACACACAGGCTCCAGGTCTTTTCTGCTTCTTAGCCCACTTCACCAGAGAGTTGGTTGGGTGTGCACAAGGAGTCAGGAGGGGACACAGCTGGGACAGCTGAACCCAACTGACCCAAAGGATATTCCAGACCATCAGGTGTCATGCTCACAGATAAACCTGGGGAGAGAATAAGGATGGGAGGACATTTGGATTGATGGTGTTTGGCTTTCCAAGTCACCATTATGTGTGATGGAGCCCTGCTGTCCTGAAGACAGCTGAACACCTGCCTGCCCATTGGAAACAGTGAATGAATTCCTTTTTTTCTGCTTTGCTTGTGTTCACAGCCTTTGCTTTACCTGTTAAACTGTCTTGATCTCAACCCATGTATTTTCTAGCTTTTCCTCTTGGAATTCTCTTCCCCATGCCATCATGGCAGGGGACTGAAAGGCTGTGGGGAGCTCAGTCAGTTACCAGCTGGGGTTAAACCATGACAAAAGGTTAATCAAGTACTGCCATGAAAATCTCCCAACAGACATCCCACAAGACAAGACAGAGGATGTCATGTTATAATGATATAAAGGGAATAAAGGGAATAAAAACTTCAAATAAAAATAAGATCTGTGATATTGCCTTTGCAGCAAAGGACAGCTTAGCTGCTTGGCCACCACATGAGAAGTCCTGGCAGGCAGACCTGATGATGGAAGTGCCTTTCTTATCATACCTACTAACTCATTCAATTTCCTCAGCTCATCCTAAAATTCAGCTCTTTGTTTCTAGTCTAGGTTTCAGATGCTACTAGTCAGCAGCATGAACTGTCTGACCAATCGTTATATAAAAAATCACTGGGGAAATTTCCCCAACACAGAGTTTTAAAAAGAATGATATTCAGAATATTGCAGTTGTAAGCCCTTTTTGTTTCTGCTAGGAGCCTTCTGTCTTTCAGCTTTCAAAATATACACAATTTTGCTTTTGAGGTTCTAAAAAAAATAAATTCCAATAGCTGTCAAGTACAACATGAAGAGAACATCAAAAGACAATACAATGATTTCCATGGACCTTAAAAGTATTCTCTGTAAGAGATTATTAAGGAATACCTATGCTTCAGCTGCCAAAACATAGGGTCTCTGGATCTGACTCAACTCCAGGAGCTGGCAAACTAAAAGAAGTCTGCCACCAGAAAATATGGTCAGCATCATCCTATTCTTCTCTTTTCCTGAGGACAAACAGCCTAGATTCTTCAGAACAAAAATGTCATTTCATGTCGTTTTCTCTTGTCACACTTGACTGTATCCACAAGTGAAGTTCCTGCCTTGCACATGATCTGTCTTCAAAGCAAACAATCAAATTGTGCCTTCCCTCCTGCAGTACAGCTGAGATGCTCAAATAACCTTGCACCTCAGCTTCTGTCAGCCCCAAATACTGCCATCAGTGTTACTCACAAACAGCAGAAATCAAACTGTCCAAAACTGCTGGATTCTACCTCTGTCCTCATTACTGGCTGGTCTCTACTTTTTATACTTGGTGCCAATGCAAAGATTTTTTACAGGATTCTCCCTCTCTCGCTACAAGACCATGCTGATCATGCTCACTTCTGCCTAGGGCTTTCTCAGCTGTGAGTCACAACCCACTGCACAACAATCACCTCTGGGACCAAACATTGCTAAGAAAAACCACTCAGCCTGGATTTTCCACTCTATATCTCATTACTTTATGGGCAAAAGGGAAGGAGCATCCAGTACCATCAGAATTCAGGACTAATGAGAGCTGCCAGCTGGAAAATAGAAGTCAGTAAGGGGTCCATAGGAGCCATAGGAGATCCCATTACAAAAAGTCACACCAACAGCTTCAGCCAGGGACATTGATCAGGACACTAAAGTGAGCAGAGCTTACTGTTCACCACATTAAAATCTATTCCTTTGCTCATTTTGTCATATACTGTTCCTAGCTGGTCAGGCCATAAGCTCCACCTCTCCTGATTAAACTTCACAGTGGACTGAAGCAAATTATTACTGTTGTTTTTCATGGAAAACTCCTTCCAATAAAAACACCTGCACAAACAGATCTTAACAAGCACTGACTTGTTACCAAAATTAAAGGACAACAGTCATCCAACCCCATCAATTAATCCAAAAGACAGTCTCATGCAAGCATGACCTCCTCTGCAGCCCATCATACCATGCTCTCCTTCTTCCCCTTAACAGATATACACATAGCTATGTACATTTTAGTGATGGCTTCACCTTACATTTCTGCATGGATTTCCCATACCTTATTCCATTTGGAGCTGATGGAACTGTACATTCACTTTGAGGAATAACCCATTGGACTGCAAGGCTCTAGAGAAGTGACCACTGGTCATCTTGAGTCGATTTGATGTGTTCCAGTTGATCCTAGCAACAGAACAATAATGGCTATCTCCAATTTGTCTTCTACAAGTGATTTCCTCATTTCTTCCTCTCGTAAAAAACCCAACAAACAAAACCAAAATGAAGGCACAGGGAGAATGCTGGAAAAGAGATTTGCCTCTGCCCTGCCATCTGGGCTGTGAGTGTTTTTGGCTGCCATTTATTTATGGGAGCCTTGAAGCTCGTCCTTGTTTTACTGCATTGAAGCAGGGTTGGAGTACACCAGCTCTCATCGTTGCTCCTGTACTAAAACTCTTCTCCAGCTTTCAATTCCCCTTTAGTGTTCTTATGTGGTACCTAGCTCTGATTTCATGCTTTTTCTCTTTTTACTGAGTCTCAGGCCATTAATTCTCTACAACTCACAGACATCCAACTTTCACACTGCCAAGATGGTCTTGTGTCATTTAGTTAACTTTGCCTACAGATTGTTAAATGCTCCCCCATGAGTCAATTCAATTTAACATCATCCCACAGTAATGGTTCACAGGAATATAGATCAGGTGCTTTCTCAATGCTGGATCTCAACAGGATGGAGAAATGGGCTGACAGGAACCTCATGAAGTTCAACAAGGAGAAGTGCAAAGTCCTGCACCGGGAGAAGAACAAGAAAATGGAGCCAGGCTCTTTTCTGTGCCAGGTACAGAGGCAATGGGAACAAACTGAAATCCAGAAGGTTCCCTTTGAACATCAGGAAACACTTTTTTCTTGTGAGTGCTGGCACAGATTGGCTGGGGGGGTTGTGGAATCTCCATCTTTGGAGGTACTGAAAAGTGTCTAGACATGGTCAGGGACAATTGGTTCTAGGTGGTCTTGCCTGAGCAGGAGGGTTGAACAGGTACCCTCCAGACGCCCCTTCCAACCTAAACCATTCTGTTATTCTGTCTAAATGCAGTAATAGGTTATTTCCCTTAGAGAATCTTTCAACTGGCCTAAAAAACAGCATCAAAGTCAGGTTATCTTGTCACTTGATTGGAAACTGTAGGAGGAAGAATGAGATCTATACATTGGTTCATATTTTAGTGATGGGAAGGGAGCATCACGTGCAGTTGGGAAGAGGACAAACAAGATTGCCAGGTTTTATTGCTAGTTCCCATGCTGCTTTTATGGATAGAATAGCTTAATCCCTCTGTGTTTTACTTAATCTACAAGGATAATGAGAACACATTTTACTCCCTTGCATAATTACCACTGGATAAGGTATGTCATTTAATGGCCTTGACACGTTTTGAGATCATGATGTGAAAGACACCACACACAGTGGTAACATCAGTTATTGAAATGGGAATACTAGCAAGAGAAAGACTCATGTCCTAATCCAGGAATGTGTCCTAAACCATGGACACAGGGTGTGCAATGAATTTGAATACACCCACAACAAGATTAAGACACAAACGAGGTCAAATGCTGGTAGCCAAAATGATAACTCACTTTTTATTTACTACCAAGGACGACAGTCAGGAGGAAAGGTAGAAAAAGTAGGAAAAAGCCAAAAAATAAGAGAAAGCAAGAAAGGATCCCACGGACCCTTATGGCACCAGGTGTCCTCCCCTGCACATGGTCCCGGCGGCGCCCGGGCTCTGGCGGTTCGCGCTGCCGGCAGCTCAGGCGTGAGAAGCTGCCTGCCCTCTGCTCCTTTTGTTTTCTAAGTGTGGCAGTTCGCTCCAACAGACCCCAGCAGCGCTGAAACACGTTGTTTTACAGCAGTTCCACAATTAAAGACCAAATTAACATGTGGCTTAACATGTGAAATTGCTTTACATCAATATTACTGGTTAAATATAGGCCGTAGAAATGCGTGCGCTGCATCTATGAATATTAACAAATGCAGAGCCTATTTGAACAAGGCACAAGCAGCCTCCAAAGCTCAAAATAA
Organism: Acrocephalus scirpaceus scirpaceus; assembly: GCA_910950805.1. Taxonomy (NCBI): domain Eukaryota; kingdom Metazoa; phylum Chordata; class Aves; order Passeriformes; family Sylviidae; genus Acrocephalus; species Acrocephalus scirpaceus. The sequence goes on along the minus strand of CAJVGK010000046.1, from coordinate 563,083 downwards.
GAATCTGAGTCAAAGCATAATTGTGTGTAAGCTCAAAACTCTGTCATTAGTGTTAGTTGTCTTCATTAAAGCAGCCTTCCTCCTGCAGTCACTTGAAGCCATGTATCCTTTCTCTGACCAGAAATCAGCACTACTTTGAAATAAATATTTGGGTATTAAATCATTACAGCTCTTTTGTTGTTTGAATCCTAATGTTTAGCCAGTAAGGCAGTTAACTTTAAAAATCACTCAGCCAAGGAAAAATTCTGGCTGTGGAAATGAAAAATAACTGGTCATGTTTGAAGAGAATGGCAGCTCTACAGCAACAGGTCTCCTGTGTTGGATGGCTTGAAGAGAAACAGGCACTTGGGCTATGGGAGGGAGAGGGGGCATTTGCCACAAAAAGGACAAACCCAAGAACCACCATGGAGGTAGAGAGACCACAGGAGGAAGTGCCTGGAAGGGGAGTTTTGAAGCTCTGTTTGAAATACTGCAGCTAAAACTTTTAGAAATGATCTATCATAAGTCATTTTCAGTCATTAGATGATTGACAAGGTGTACTAAATTGCTGTCTGTGTCATCTTTACTTTTTTTGATATTTCCTTCTGTAAGAATTTGGTTGTTGTTCTTTATCATGAGGAGAAAGAATTTGATAAGATTTGGAAGACCAAGCCTCCAAGCAGATAGTGTGCAGCTAGGCGTACTTCAGAGTGGAGCTATTTTCAAATGGACAGTAGAAACAGGAGATATGCAGGTTTGGAAGAGAATTTGGCTGTCTTAAGCTGCTTCTCTCTTTCAGAATAACTGTCCTAATATTGCTCTTGAAATAAGATTTTGGCTTTGCAGTTTTGAAAAAATCAAAAGATAATAATAACTGAGTTTTTGACATCCTGTGACAATCCTTCACGTGTTTATCCCTAACCTAAGGATTGCTGCTGGAATAGAAAATCCAAAAATACTCCATTTTCTTAACTCCTGGCAGAACTATTTGCCACACAACAGGAAATGGAGACTGATCAAGTGGCTTCACACACAGAGAAGACATCAGTTAGACAGCAATTGAACCATAATGAGTCTCTTCTAGAGACCCTTCTCTCTTCTAGAGTCTCTTGGCAATGCTCTTACCAAAACATGATGCAGCAGTTAAGACAGCAATGCTTTTATCTATTCCCCCTATGAACTAAAAGGAGGACACAGCCCTGCAGCCAAAGCAGCATGCAGAGGAGAGGAGAAGTAAGGTTAGCATTTAAAGATGACGTGAAAACTTCAAAAATTCCAAATACTTTGACCTCATGATGTTTTTACAGTTTCTGTACTAACAGTCTCCAAGAGCAGCTATGACACATGCCAGTCTTGAACTACTGAAAAATAATGAAATAGAAGGCTTTCAGTCTAAGTAGTCTCCATCTAGATAGTTGCAGTTATTAAATTAATAGAATAGTCTAGATCTAGATAGTTGCAGTTATTAAATACTACAAACTTTTTCCAAGTCCATGTGTAGGAGTTTACTGACTCGGCACAAATGTACTTTCTTCCACTTTCAGCCCATTCTTTTATAAAGAACTGAATATTTAAGTACTTTGAGTTAGTTCTTTTATTTTTTTCTTGAAACTGAGATGAAAGTTTGATTCAAGCTGCAAAAATTCCAACATGTTGTAAGAAATTTTCTAAGCCAGCTAAGATCTGTTAGCTATGAGATAAGCCAATCCTACCAAGAGGTACTTCTAGTGCTCTCCTATTCCAGCATTGCTTTTTCAATTGATGATATTCCTGATGTTCCTGAGGATATAATTGGCATTTATGCCAATTCCCCCTTTTGGGAAGGAGAGAGGTTTTCTCTCTCTACTTCCATCTATTACTTTCAGTTGATGTCTGACACTGAACTGATCCTAAACAAATGATGATAATGATTGTGATAATTGTAATACAGATGAAGGCCTCAAGTAGTGTAGCCAATCCATCAGTGACTCATCCCCAATTTCCTGCAGAATTTTGTTGAGCCGATTAGTCTCTGCAGCCTGTTGTAATTCCTGGGGGAACTGTCTGCCTCACTGACTCAGTCATAGGAATACAGGTGCTGATATTACTCCAATTGCACATTTTGCCAAGCCCTTGAACTAAACCTAGTCCAAGATTCCCAGCTTCTCCAGAGGAAGCTCCATCCTTTTCAGCTACTATTCTACAGAGTATAGAAATATGATCTTCATTAACCTTTTCATTTCAGACAAACACTACCATACACTCTCTAACCATCAAAAAAATTAACTTGATCCCAAGTCAAATTGATTAAATGTTTTGTTTCAATCTTATCTGTAAAGGATTTGCTGTCTGCTGAATAGTCCAGTGAAGTGTTTCCAGTGAAGTGATTTGGGACTGGCTTTGTCCAGGTGTAGGGAATCCAGAAGTCTTAGCCAGCAGTTTTCACAGCCATGGAGGTAGTCAGGAGAACTTGGAATGGTCCTTTCCACTTTTCCTTAAGTGATTCATTATTCCACATGTGGATGTAGACATAATCCCTGGGCTGATGAGGATGCCCCTGAATGTCCAAGATTGTTAAGGATGCTAAACAACAATGCTATGCAAAACTGAGAGCTCTTTTCCCAAAGATAATACATACTCTCCTAAATTACTATTTTCTATCACATGGCTTTCTCCTGAGATAGTTAGTTTGATACAGCCTGCCTTAAATAATTTCAGAAGGACTTAATCTTCCTTTAGATCTAGGCCATATTCTAATTCTTAATAAGGTTAAAGGAAAAGCCTGAGGCTATCTTAGTGAACTTTCTTGACAAATCTGACATAGTTGCCATTTCAAGTTTCAGCTCATCCTTTCTACTTTTCCACTGGACTGTGGTCTCTAAGGAGTGTGGAAATTCCATGTAACTCCCAAGCACTTTGTATAAACTTTGAACTGTTTCAGCCACGGAATTAAATCCTCTGTCTGAAGACAGGCCTAATGGTACCCCAAATCTGAGTAGAACTTCCTTTAACAAAAACTTCTATTACTTCTTGAGTTTTGTTGGTGCAGCAGACAAAGGCTTCTGGCCATTAAGAAAAGCTATCTACCAAGAACAATATCAATAACCATCTTCCCAGAGTAGTTCTAAAAAGAAGCCTTGGTTTAAGACAGTTGAAAGAGGTGGACACTCTAAAATGAGTTACCTCCCCTTAGTTCCATCCAGTCCCTTGCCATCAATAAGGAACAAATAAAAGTAGATAGAAGTGAATAGACAACAATTTATTGACAAGTGAAACAGCAACAGGAACAGTAACAAAATAACAGTAATAACAGGAACAAAAATAACGGTAAGTAATCACTAGATAGTGATCACTAGAAACAAAATGGCTAAATTTCACAAAAAAAATCTCATGGAAACAAAAAAGCACCCCAAATGGCAGAAACACCTGCAGGGTGACCCAGCCTCAGGAATTGGCTCACTTGGCAAACTTCACTCCAAAACAGTTTTTGATGGTGTGTTGGAAATTACGGTGCCAAAGATGGGTGTCCACCGAAGAGTCCTGCAAAAATCAACTTTATTTGAATAAAGGGTGAGCCTAGTGGTCCATACCCCTGTGGGATCTCTCAAGTTTTTGGAGAATCCAGCCTCCTTTTATCCTAAACTCCCAACTGCATGTTGCCCTCCTCCTTTCCCCATTGGCTAAGGTACTAGGAATGTACAAACTTCCCAAACCACCTACTGTATGTCTTCCTCCCAACATGTACCCCCCCACCCATTCTTCTAGAATATGATTGGGTCTTCCACGTTATCTGCTTATATGGTCTGATCTCTCCTAGACTCTCTCTAGAAAAACCTGAAAATTTAAAATTTTCCCACATGAATATGGAACTAGGCTCTGTGGGTCATGAACAGGGAAGGCTCTGAGCAGCTTACTGAGGGAAGAGATTTACTGGATTGCCTGTAAGACTTCAATAGTCTTGGCTTGTTGCTGGACTGTGTCTTCCAGCCTTGCCATTTTCATTTCCAGCCTGAAAAAGAAGTACAGGCCTTATCACAGAAGTCCACAAGAGAACAAATCCCAAAGGAACAGTAGGAAAGAATCTCATCTTAAACAAAAGCATCTTTGAAAATCATGCATCAGTATCTCACTGGGATGCAAGACAACAGTCCTGTTGTTTTCACAGAATCACATCAAGTGAAGCCTTGCTCCACTGTCTTACCATTGAATGCGTTCTTCCAGCTGGAGGATAGCTGCAGCTGAAGAATCCAAAGGTTTAGCCAGGTGGCCTCGCATGTTCCTCAAAATTTTTATGACCTTCTTCTCCTTTAGGGCATTCTTCCCTGACTGAGCATAATAATCATTCTTGTGAAGAGGTTCTTTCAGGTCCTTGAGCTGTCAAACCACAAGAACAACCCCCAGGAGAAAGCTTTTCTATATTAAGAAAAGTAAAGTGCTTTGACTCTGATGTTAACTTTCAAAACCTGTGTTACTTCTTCATCTTTTAGAGCGAGCCCTTTCCCACACTGATTTCCTAGTGTGTCCTAAAGACTGGCACCACACCTCTCCTCTCTCAAGGATTCTGAACACACTTTGTGGCCGGTTCTGGTGTCATGGTTTAGGAATGGTGTTCCCCAAATTCATGCTCCCACTTAGACTCTCCAAACCCCACTGCTGCTCCCTTGCTCCCTTCTTCCCTTCCCCCTCACCCCTGTGACAGGAAGGAGAACTGACACAAAAGGTAAAGGTCCTGTGTTCAGTCAAGAACAATTTACTGGAAACAGCAATGAGATAAGAAAACCGTAACAGCAACAATATTCATAAAGAAGAGTGTTCAAGAGAGAAAGAAGAGATTCATATGCAAAATGCTCAGAACTGATGTTACCCAACCACTTCCCCTGCCACAGTATTCAAGCACAAGGAAATAGACTCCCTTTCCTTTCCCCATTCACTGCACCCCCTCCCACGCCCCCGCAGCCCCACTTCCTCCACCCTCTGTCCTCCATCAATGACCTGAGGTGGTAGAGAAGAATAACCTCAGGGCCCTAGCCATGCCCCCTCCTGGCTACTGCAAAAATTAACCCTGCCCAGAACCAGGACAGTTGACTATTCCAACATGATTAGAAATTAGAGTCACCTGTTCATCCTGCTCAGAATCTGTCTGAGTTGAAGAATCAACCTTTAGCTGAAGATCTTCTCCCTGTAATGTAGGAAGCCAAGCAAGCAAGAAAAGAGAGAAACAGTTGGGAAACAAATCCTCAGCAGGACTGCAGCATCAACTGCCTTCAAGCAGACAGCATGAAGAAATGGGATTTCTGCCAAGGGTAGTGTAAGAGCTTAGGAAGAGAGCTAACTACCTTATTCTCAGAAGAGGAGATAACATGGTCCTTCTGTTTTGCTCTTACAGCTGATAATAGAGATAAAAAAATAAGATAAGAGTGTTGCTGCTGTGAGCGCTTCTTTCACTTTGCTTTTCCAAAACTGCTTCACTCCAGAGAGGCCTACAAAGGTAACCCTGTAGTCCCTCTGAAATTACCTTTGCCGTGCTCCACTGCAGCAGAGCGTGCATCCAACTTGTTGCTGTTTGCAGCAGGAAGCTGGACAGCAGTCGACACTTTCCATTCACCTTCAGAATCCGTCTGCGTAATTTAAGACATACGTGAGAACAGGCACAGGCTGCTTCTCCACTCACTTCCACATTCAAAGGCTGTGCTGCAGCCAAGAGGCTTAACAAGAGGGATCAGGTGAAGGAAAGAACAAAAAGGGCAAACACAGCAAGCACATTCAGCATCTCTATTGAGTAGGGTTTTCAAAATGGGACCCAGTACACCTGCCCATGCCCCAGAGAATGTAGGCCAAAGAAATAAATCTTTAGACTGTAGGTCATATGGGAACCCAGTTGACATTAACTGCATGTGCAGAAGAGAGATGTTTGATGGAAAAATGAATCCTCACAATGTCAGCCTTGAATACTTTTCATAGGACTGTAACAATCACAGAGTTTTACTACATCATCCTTACTGAAAATCTAGGTTGGACATCAGCCGCAAGGAGGCCCAGGACATTAGCTTGACCTCACCTTGTCCTAGTCCCATCTGAACAGCGTGTCTGCAGCAGCAGAATGTCAAGGTCTAAAGTATGAGTGTGTGGCATCAAAGGAAAATGAGCCCAGAAGCCAGTGAGTCAGAGGGACCTCACTGTCTCCTTCACAAAATGTACCTCAGAATCCCAAGGAGAATCATCACCTTCTGCTCCTCCTGCTGCTTGCCAGACCCCTGAAAACAGAGAAGAGGCTTGTCAGAGCTCTGAGTACGTGTCACTCTCCTTTTCCAAATCTGATTCACTTCACTGAGGCATACAAAGGTAACCATGTAGTCCTTTTGAAATTACCTTCACTGCGCCCTGCTGCAGCAGAGCACGCACCCACTCCTTTGTGGTCTGCAGCACAACGCTGCTTGCCAGCAAACGCTCCTTCTACGATTTCAGAAAAAGTCTGTGTAATTGAAAAGACACACATAAGAACTGGCACAGATGGCTTCTGCACCCACATCCATGCTCAAAGCTTCTGCTTCGGCCAATATGCCTAAGGAGAGGGATAACGTGATGGAAAGAACAAAAAGGGCAAACAAAGCCAGTGCACACATCATTGTTGTTGAGCAGCATTTTCAAAACGAGACAAGGTCTACCTGCCCAAGCTAGAGACAAGCTAAGCAAAAGAAATAAATCCCTTAATTGTGGGTCATACACAACCATTTGGCATTGACAATTCACAAAAGACATTTGTAAGGGGGAAAAAAGCAATTCTCACAATGCCAGCCTTTCAGGACTTCAGAGGACTGTAACTAGAAGGAAGAGTTACTTCTCTGTCCTAGAAATCCAGCTTGGAGGTCACCCACAGGGAGACACACAACATTAGTTGGACCTCACTTTGTCCCAGTCCGAACTGAAAAGATTATCTGAAGCAGCAACTGGTTAAGGTCCAAGTAAGGAGGGTGTGGCAGAAGCAGCATCCAAGTAGGACAAGCCCAGAAGCAGGAGAGCCAGAGGGACTCCACTGCCTCCCTCACAGAAGGTACCTCAGAACCCCAGGAGGAAACATCATCTTCTTCTTCTGTTTCTACTGCTTCTGCTGCTGGCAAGACATCTAGCAAAGAGAAGAAGCATGTCATTTCTGTGAGTGCTTATTTCACTCTGCTTTTTGCCACCTGCTTCACTCCAGAGAGGCTTTCAAAGGTAACCATTCAGTCCCTCTGAAATTACCTTTGCCGTGCTCCACTGCAGCAGAGCGTGCATCCAGTCTGTTGCTGTTTGCAGCAGGAAGCCACACACTGGGCCACATTTTCCCTTGACCTTTAGGATCAGTCTGTGTAATGGAAGAGACACACGTGAGAACTGGCACAGGTGGCTTCCACACCTGCTTCCCTGCTCAAAACTTCTTCTTCTGCCAACAGGGTTAAGGAGAGACATCATGGGGAGAAAGAACAAAAGGAGCCAACATAACCAGCACGTTTGGCATCCTGTTGAGCAGGCTTTTCAAAATATTATCAAGGACACCTCATTGAGCTAGAGAGAACCTAGGTAGAAGAAATTACTACCTAAAGTGTAGGTCATATGGGAACTGTTTGACATTGACCACACGAAGAGGAGTGAGAGGAACCAATCTGATTTTTATTAATGCCTGAGCATTAATGCATGAGGTAAAAAACAATTCTAGGAGTTGTACACATGCTGGGAGCTCTGTCCACGCTGAGCATTCACCTGAGATCAAAGTATAACAAATGCTCTGCAAAAGACCTATGATCAAAAAAAAAAAAAGCTATTGAAAAAAACCAGAAAATTTGGAAATGGAGTGATTACAACCAACCGGACTGGGATGAAACGAGGGGCAGTGAAAAGGACCAAAACTTGCCAAATTACTCCAAATCCTGAAATCAGGGAAGAACTGTAAACAAGAAAGAGGAGAAGAAACTACAAAAATGAAATCTTAATGGTAAAAAATGAAAAATTCCAAAACCCAGTGAAAGGGATTACAAGAAGTGCAGGGAAATGGACCAAAGCTTGCCCAGTTAATCCTCACTGAAATCACAAGATTTCCTTCCCTTTCCTGGGAATCAGGGATCAGGGGAGAGAAAACTTCCATGACTGAGCTGTAAGCGACCTCCCCCCAGAAGCCAGTGGGGCTGATCCCCGGATGCCCAGGAAAAAATGCCTTGGGAATTGGGCCATAGGATGAGCCTGAGCACACAAAAGCGCTGAACTGCACCACAGCGGGGCCATTTTCTTCGGGTTTCTTGGCGGGAGCGGGGGCTCGCCCGGAGGGTCAGCGCGCCGGCTGCTGCCCGGCTCTCGCTGTTCCCTCCCTGCGGGGCTGTTTCCCTGTCCGCCCCTGCCCCGTCCCGCAGTGTTCCCGAGGCAGCTCGACGCCAGGGCAGGCCAGCGCTGCGCTGCTTCCCCGCCGGGGCGGCCGGCCCTGCCCGCAGCTGCCGCGGCCCGACCCTGCCAACCTGCAGCTGCTCCGGGTGTGCCCGGAGCCACGGCAGCCCGCTCGCCCGTGGAAGGGACACGCAGCCGGCTGTGCTTGGAGAATGGCGCCCAGCCACACTGCACTGCACTGCGGGAGCCAGGCAGACTCACGGCAGCTTGCGGCACACACGCTCCGTCTGCCGAGCTGATGCCGACAGGCCGGCCGGGGCACAGGGTCATGATCTGTCCCTGCCCTCTGTTCCTTTCTCCTCTCTCTTTTCCCCTCTTTGCTCTCGTTTCTGTTGCCCTTCTGTAGGAGCACTTATCTTTATCAATAAACAATTCTCAGATATAATATTGCTGCACTTGTGTTTTATTTTTGTCTGAGACATCTATCAAAAAAGAATCCTCCTCAACGCCCCTTTTACAGCAGGACGGGACAAGGAGTAATCTGAGTGATAGAAAAATAGCAATCCTTGCAAAGCCAGCCTTCCACTGGTTTCAGAGGAGCTTTACCTAAAGCTCTGTGCTATTCTAGAAATCTAGCTTGGAGGTCAGCCACAAGGAGGCTCAGGACATTAGCTGGACCTCACTTTGTCCAAGTCCTAACTGAACAGATTATCTGAAGCAGTGGCTGGTTAAGATCCAAGGTCCAAGTGTGTGGCAGAGGCAGGAGCAAAGGAAAATGAGCCCAGAAGCCAGTGAGTCAGAGGGACCTCACTGTCTCCCTCAGAAAAGGTACCTTAGAATCCCAGGGAGAATCAGGGTCTTCCTTTCTCACTGCTCCTTCTCCTGGTTGCAAGACCCCTGAGAACACATAAGAAGCTCATCATAGATCTGAGTGCTTGTTTCACTCTCCTTTTCTAAATCTTTTTCACTCCAGAGAAACTTACAAACGTAATCATTTAATGCCTCTGAAATTACCTTTGCCGTGCTCCTCAGCAACAGAGTGCATGCCCGCTCTACTGCGTTTTCCAGCGAGACGCTGCACAGGGTTCATCACTTTCTCTAGAAGATGACTGAGATGCTGTGGAATTTAAAAGACACATGTGAGAACTGGCACAGGCTCCTTGTGTACACACTTCCACCCTCAAAGCTTCTGCTTCAGCCAAGAGGCCTAACAAGAAGGGATCAGGTAATGGAAAGATCATCAAAAAAGAGCAAGCACAGCCAGTGCATTTGGCATCTCTCTTGAGCAGTTTTTCAAAAGGGTAAAGTCCACCTTCACAAGCTTGAGAGAACCTAGGCAGAAAAATAAATATCTAAACTGTGGGTCATACACAACCACTTGACACTGACGATTCACAGAAGAGATTTGTGAGGAGATAAAAATCAGTTCTCACAATACCAGACTTGTAGGACTTCAGAGGACTGTAACTAGAAGGAAGAGTTACTTCTTTGTCCTAGATATCCAGCTTGGAGGTTACCCCCAGGGAGACACACAACATGAGTTAGTGAGCAGAGCTTTCAAAATGGGACAAAGTCTACCTACCCAAACTAGAAAAAACCTAGGCAGAAGAAATAAATCTCTAAACTGTAGGTCAACAGGGATTATTTGACACTGACTGCATTTAGGGAAGAGAGCTGTGTGATGGAAAAACAGCAATCCTCACAATGTCCCCTTTCACAGATTTCAGAGGACTGTAACCAACAGGGAGCTTTACGGTTCTGTGCTGTACTAGAAATCCTGCCTGGAGGTCAGCCTCAAGGAGGCCTAGGACATCAGCTGGACCTCATTTTGTCCCAGCCCTCACTGAACAGATTATCTGAAGAAGCTGGTCAAGGTCCAAGTTACAAGTGTGTGGTGGAAAAAGAATCAAAGAAAAATGGGCAGAAAAGCCCGTGAGCCAGAGGGATCCCACTGCCACCCTCAGAGAAGGTACCTTAAGATTCCAGCGGGAGCCATTCTTTTTCTCTTTTGCTGCTCCTGCTGCTTGCCAGGCCCCTAAGCAAAGATAAGAAGTGAGTAATTTCTGTGAGTGCTTATTTCACTCTGCTGTCCTTCACCTGTTTCACTCCAGAGAGGCTTACAAAGGTAAACATTTAGTCCCTCTGAAATTACCTTTGCTGCACTCCTTGGCAACAGAGGGCCCTGGAAACATTCCGCAGCCGTCAGCAGGACGCAGCACGGTGGCTGCTGCTTCATCTAGAACTTTACTATTAGGCTGTGTAATTGAAAAGACACACGTGAGAACTGGCACAGACTGCTTCCACACCAGCTTCCCTGCTCAAAACTTCTTCTGCCAACAGGCCTAAGGAGAGTGATCCAGGGATGGAAGAACAAAAAGGCAAACAAAGCCAGTGCATTTGGCATCTCTCTTTCAAAACAGGACAAATTCCACCTGCCCAAGCTAGAGACAACCTTGGCAGAAGATATAAACATCTAAACTGTAGCTCATAAACAACGATTTGACATTGGCTGGATCCACAGAAGAGATCTTGAGGTGTAAAAAGCAATTCTCACAATGCCAGCCTTCCAGGACTTCAGAGGACTGTAGCTAGAAGGAAGAGTTACTTCTCTGTCCCACAAATCCAGCTTGGAGCTCACCCACAGGGAGACACACAACATTAGTTGGACCTCACTTTGTCCCAGTCCGAACTGAAAAGATTATCTGAAGCAGCAACTGGTTAAGGTCCAAGTAAGGAGGGTGTGGCAGAAGCAGCATCCAAGTAGGACAAGCCCAGAAGCAGGAGAGCCAGAGGGACTCCACCGCCTCCCTCACAGAAGGTACCTCAGAACCCCAGGAGGAATCATCATCTTCCTCTTCTGCTTCTACTTCTGCTGCTGCTGGCAAGACATCTAGCAAAGAGAAGAAGCATGTCATTTCTGTGAGTGCTTATTTCACTCTGCTTTTTGCCACCTGCTTCACTCCAGAGAGGCTTTCAAAGGTAACCATTCAGTCCCTCTGAAATTACCTTTGCCGTGCTCCACTGCAGCAGAGCGTGCATCCAGTCTGTTGCTGTTTGCAGCAGGAAGCCACACACTGGGCCACATTTTCCCTTGACCTTTAGGATCAGTCTGTGTAATTGAAGAGACACACGTGAGAACTGGCACAGGTGGCTTCCACACCTGCTTCCCTGCTCAAAGCTTCTGCTTCAGGCAGCAGGCCGTAGGAGAGAGGTAAGGAGAGGGAAAGGACAGAAAGGGCAAGCACAGTGTTTGACATCACTGCTAAGCATCGTTTTCAAAACAGGACCAAGTCCACCTGCTCAGTCTGGAGAGAACCTTGGCAGAAGAAATAAATCTCTAGCCTGTAGATCATATGGGAAGCAGCTGATGCTGCATGCATCTAGAGAAGCGAGCTGTGTGATGGAAAACCAGCAATCCTCACAATGAGAGCCTTTCAGTTTCCAGAGGACTGTAACCAACAGGGAGCTTTACTGCTCTGTGCTAGACTAGAAACCCTGCTTGAAGGCCAGCTGCAAGGAGGCCCAGGATATTAGCTGGACCTCATTTCGTCCCAGTCCCATCTGAAGAGCTTGTCTGAAGCAGTGGCATGTCAAGGTCCAAGTTACAAGGTGTGACAGAAGGAGCAAAGAAAAACAAACCCAGAATCCAGGGAGCCAGAGGAACCCCATTGCCTCCCTCAGGGAAGGTACCTGAGCATTGCAGAGGGAGCGTTTGTCTTCCTTTTTCTTTGTTCCTTCTGCTTTGTAGTCTCCTAACAAAAGACAAGAAGTGTGTCATTTTTGTGAGTGCTTATTTCACTCTGCTCTTCCTCATGTGCTTTGCTCCAGGGAGGCTTGCAAAGTTAACCATCTAGTCCACCTGAAATTACCTCTGTTGAGCTGCACTGTAATAGAGTTCACAGACACTTTATTTTGGTCTGCAGCTGGACCACTGGTGTCTTTCTCTTCTGCTGCTTCTTCTTCATCACCTAAGAAGTAAGATAAGAAGCACGTTGTTGCTTGAGTGTTTCTTTTCCAGTCCTTTGGCCCATCCCTCCAGACTAGCATCCCATTGATTTGGTATCATTCTGCTGTAGGCTATGATGATTTTCCTCATCATTTCTTTGATAGCAAAATATCTTACTTGACTCTGCCAGTGCAGGTATTTCCAAGGGAATGACAGGAGTTATTTCATAGCAGGAGCTTCCAATTTGTTCATCAGCAATACTAAATATAGAAAGGAAGAAAATACATTAGGTAAAATCCCCCCAGACTTCCATGCACTTTCTGCAGGAAGAGCAAAAGCCATGCATGTTCCATTCTATCCATATTCATAGACAACAGCTAAAGAGTCACACACCCACAGCACGTACTGCAGTCCTAGAGTAACGGAGACTGAAATCCTCATTACAGGCATGCTGACAGTACAGGTGCCTAGTGCTATCTGTGGAGTAACTCACCCCTGCTACAGTCTGGCTACAGTCTCATCTGATCAATCCCCTCTCCATTTCAAGGGCCAATGAATTGAACAAGCTTCCTGGCAGACTGACATCACCAAAGCCTCTACCTCAGCTAGATGTTACACTAATGCTGCAGCTACTCTCCACCTCAGGATGGTTTAATGTCTCTTCAGTCCTGGTCCTCACTTTGAAGGGCTTCAGAAATTTCCATGGTTAGCCTGAGGACCTGAGAGTTTGGAGAGCTCCCAAGTGGGTTATCAGGAGGCCAACAAATACTGTGCTTGCATTCCAAGACCTGTGTTGTCTTCTTATAACCCTGGGTTAGCTGGGGCTTGGGTTTGTAAGCAGAAAAACAACAACAAAAAACCCAATCAAACAAGAAAAGAAATGAAACATGTTCTCCAGATCAAGGCTGCTGTGCAGAATGGTGCATGATCATGACATTTATACTGTGCCAGAAGCCTGTAGGGAAGGAATGAGCACTACATATTGTAAGAGCAATCTTTAAACATGCTTTATTTCTAAAGGGGTTTTTACACAAGCTCCCTTCTCTCCTGCTTCCCATCAATACAGGTTACCACAAGGGGCAGGGGAAGAAGAAATGAAGTCAAGATCCAGTGGCAAGGGTTTGAGGGCAATTGTTTATAGCTAGACAAGGCGTTCTCCTAGGAATTATGCAGTACATTCACCCATCACTTGCCTACCATCACTGTGAAAGAGGGCTTTTTCCCTCAGCCTAGTTAAGCACACAAGTACAGCCCATCTACTGTGATTGGTTCATGTTTTCCATACAAGTTATGTAAGCACAGCTAACTCCTCTGCATGCCTAGGGGAGGGGTCTTCACCTGGGCAGGGTTTTTTAACCTGTAGGTGTGATTTTTAGTATTGTTATGAAGACAATACAGCTCCAATATACATGGACCTTGAGTCTTTTGCCAAACTAGCAATGTATATACATAGAAATACATCAACATCTTGATTTACTACAGCCTTTACAGATGTCCTTCACTAAGGGATGCTTCTGCTGTCTGTTCTACTGACACAACAAGATCTTGATTTACTACATCCTTAACGCTTGTTAGTTCCAGGATGTCCTTGGCTAAGGGATGCTAGCTGCTCCTGTTCCATTGATTGTCTCCTTTCTTGCTGCTTAGGCTTGAAAGTAGGCAAAATACATACATAAAAAATACCACCCTGACTGATAATTTTGCAAATTCCCCATTTTGAACAGGCGGAGGGCCTGCTGTTGGTCCTTACTGCTTGTCCCGGTTGTAGCCATTGATGCGGTGTTTGTTCAGCCACCAGCGCTGCCGCAGCCGGGCCAGGTCCACCAAGGCCATGGCTCGGGGCTCGGCGGCCTCGGGCTGGGCTCAGCACGCACAGGAGGAGGTGCGGGGAGGGGAAGCGCCTGTGGGGACGGGATGCGCAAATCCGAGAGGCGAGGTCGGAGCGGCGGCTGCGGTTCGCAGGGCGGACGGTGCCGGCCAGAGGAGCGCTGCCCGTGTCACCGACACCGGAGCAACACTGGGAGCCAGGCAGCGCCCGGAGCGGGGATAGCGACCGTGGAACGCGTCCCGAGCGGGGATAGCGACCGTGGAACGCGTCCCGAGCGGGGATAGCGACCGTGGAACGCGTCCCGAGCGGGGATAGCGACCGTGGAACGCTCCCGAGCGGGGATAGCGACCGTGGAACGCTCCCGGGCGTCGCACCCCGCCAGCCGGGGGCACACCCGCCCCGGGCACGGCGGCTGCGGCGGGGAACGCGGCAGCGGGGGTAGCGCAGCCCGTGGGATGGAAATCATAGCGTGTCAGTCTGCCCGAGACTGCCTCTTTTTTGAGAAAGTTTGAAGAAATATGTGCGATAATAATGAAGAATGTTAGTCCAGATGAAAACAAAACAAAACAAAACAAAACAAAAAACCCAAGAAGCCAGAACTGATGGTTCCCAGGAGACTGTGTTTTTCCCTCGACACACAGTGTTCTGGAGATGATCTGTTCAAGTTTCCTCTAAGCCAAGGGCAGGCTTTTGAATAGGAGGCAGACTGGAAGTTTCCCATGGTTTACCATATCCTAATCCGAGCGATCAATAGTTAACTGTATTTCTATCCTCTTCAATCCATTGATCATTTTATGCTAAAACATTACCTAATTAATGACTACCTTTGAACACCAGAGTTAGACTCATTAAGTTCATTTTAAAGAAATCAATAACAGAGGCAAAATTCCTGTTGGCTTGGGCGGCCTTTCAAAGGGGTAATTTAGAAAATGAGTTTCCAATGGCTTCAGTCTAGCAGTTGGCAAGAACTCAGAACATAAGCTGAGCCTCAACTGAGGGCATAAACACTTTTATAGAAACACTCAAGTCAGACTATCAAGGGAGTTCAGCACCCCAAATTCCCAGCCTTTTTAAAAATCTGCCTACTCTCTTGGCACTAAAATACCTCACTTCAGAGTCAAAAACTCTGAGCCCTCTGTGATGAGCACAAGGGGGGCTGTTCACTACATATGCACAAACAAAGAGAAAACAAATAATTTCCTGGGGAAAAAAAAGCCATTTTAAGGAATGATTTTGCATTTCCTCTTCTATCTAGGAAAAATGGTGGAAGAAAACTACAAAGACAGAAAATAATTCTTTAGGGAAATGCTAGTATCCAACATATACACTGGTTTCTTTTCTTTTTTTTTTCACCTTAAAGGTCATTTTAAAGATTATAATAATAGAAATGAACTATTAAAATCTTGATTACTTTAATACCTAACTGCTAAATCCTGTTAATAGGGGAAATATGTCTGACTGCTTTTTCTAATCCTTTTCATGCTTGATTTTCAAATTATATGGTAAAACTTCATCACAGCCAAATGCAAGGGCCCCCAGTGAGGGATCGGAATGAGTTAGGCCACTGGTTATTTCTAAAATAATTCCCTAGTAACTTACCATCAAGGAACAATTCACATTCACAAATAATCAGGAGCTAGATTTTGACTACCTAGATAAAAGTCAGAGCCCTTAACTGTGAAGTATTTTTTTGAGCCTCAAAAGAAGGCATGGACTTTGGATGCTTGCTTCTCAAAAACTTGAAGAAGAGACAAGACCACAGAATCTTTTCCTTGCATGGATTAATCCTTCACCAGTTACCACCAGTAGAAGTTGTTCTGGTGGATGTGATAGAATCACTTTTAGGGGTTGTATCAGCAAGCAGGATAGAGAAATCCACCCCACTGCAATGGCTGTAATTCTGTGTCCCCTAGCCATACCCTGCCAGAGCCAAAGTGTCACTCCAATATAGTCTTGTTTCAGTGAATACTACAAACAGTGCTACAATAATTATCCAGACTGGAGGCAATTCCATTCCTTCAATCTTGCATTTCATTCACACAGCCAAGTCTAAAGCACATCTTTGCAAATATTATGTTTGATGCTATGCCAGCACATTGTCCACCCAGCATTCAGCAGGCTAGTTGAAATAACAAGTAAAAACCCCAGTTATTCTTAATGCATCCTCATGATTTCTGTGGGTCACATGGTAGTTCTCTGCTGCAAGTAATTAGTTTGTTGCAGGGAAATAGACACCTGAAGTGACACAGGCCATTTCACCTGATTGTTAGCACACTGGTCATTACAATGACTTGAAAGCATTTAGATGTGCAAGTAACAAGATACTGCTATCAAAGCTCCAGCATAGTCACTGGGTATTGTCTAAGAACATAGGAGCTTTCATATTTAGCACATGGCAAAAAAACCCCAAAAACCAACAGTGCTGTTACAAACCTACTGTATGTAAGGTTCCCTGATTCTAACAGTGCATCCCATCCCCAGTGTTTGCCAGTATTCACTGGTGTAGCTCAAAGAAAGCAGCAGGGTTTGCTCCCAGTCATCACCCGAGTCTCTTAGTGATTGTTAGATTTCATCCTGCTTGATGAACAGATTAGCTCTGTGCATTGGAATTACTCTACACTTTTGATCGGAGAATTTTTTTTTTCCTCAGAGCTCAGAAGTAATCAATTCTAGGGGTTTTGCCCTTTTATCCCTCATAGGCCTTCTTCACCTCATTCCAGAAATGCATTTCCTTCTGAAATTTGCATCCAAAGTTCTACTGGGACCATCCACACAGTACCAAGCTTTTAAAGACAGCACAATATCAGCCTTGATCTTTTTCTTCATTGTAGACAAAACTAAGATGACTGTTGAGTATTTTTCATCACTTGCATACCAATAGAGTATCTACTCTTCTGTCTTAGCCCCTAGGTGTTTTTATCTGCCCTCTTTATTGAGATTTCTTCCCAGGTTTTTGAATTATCTGATCATAATAATGGTGCAGGCTGGGATCCCTCTATTCCAGGCCTCCCTGAGATGCACAAGCATTGGGAGATGCTTGCTCTCAGGACAATTGCATACTCCTTTATGCAACTCCTCAGCTGCTAACTACATCTTGTGTCCTCAGCAAACAACTTCTGTTTCTGAAAGAACTTCCATCATGTGCTTATCTCCATGGTTTGAAGCTTAAAGAACATCAGCTCCCTAACGTTGCTGGTGTTATAAATACTGCAATTTCCTTTCAGCCAGAAACAGTGCCAAGAAGAAAAGCTCACAGAAGCTGGAAGAGAGGGAGATTACAAACCAGGGCCAGGTCACAGTCTCACACCACTTTCCTTCCACCAGTGTACGAGAAAAAGACATTTTGGAGAGGAAGTGTCACTAGCACAAGACACCTTCCTGATTTGGGTCCCTTTCTTCCTATAGACAATCTTGCATAAACCATCTTTAAGAGAACACTCCAGTAAAGTTAAGACACAAGTTATTTAGGTGAAACTGGCAGTACTGAGCTGTTGCAGGACACCAGAGGAATGGCCAGCTCTGAACATCCAGGAGGGGAAGTGGTGGGAGAACAGGGACAGCCGTGCATGGCTGGGGCAGTGCCCCCTGCCCTGTGTGTGTGTGTTCATGGCCAGCCCCGGAGCCCACAGCACCAGGAGCAGCCTGGCTCTGCTGGTAGAGCAGGAGCAAGATTCCAGTGCTGGAATTAGCATAGGCTTTCCTGACAGTGGACCGCAGGCATAATAAAATAATAAAACTCGGCATAATTTTACAGTTGAACTTGACAATTTTTTTTCCAAACTAAACTATTCTATGAGAATCATTCCATGATAAAGTTATATTTATGAGGGCTTATCACATAAATCCTGCTCAGTAATCACAGGCTCTTTGTGAGCTGTGCTCCCTTTCATCTGCATTTTTTCTTTCCTCTTCTTTGGGTGGGCGGTTGAGATGAAGTGACTCACCACTGGACACCTTGGAATATCTTCAAGAGACAGAAAGAAAGCTAATTTAATTTAAAATGACAGGAACAGTAGGCTTACCTGTCTAATCTGATTTATTAGTGTTCCCCTGCCAACTAATTGGGATAAGATTCCAACCTCATGGGCACCTTCATGTGCTTCGTCTCCTACAGACATTTAAGAAGATTGTCCTTTCTATGGATTTTGTCATATGTGACAAACATAGTGAATTCCTTTTCTTCCTTTTTTTCAAGCTAGTTCTTAAAAGATGGAGCACACAGTTAATTTGGGAGATCTAAAGAACAAAGATAAAGACTGGTTTAGGTCAACTTTCTCTGAAAGATATTTTTTTCCCCTGGAATTATGTCTGATAGAAAGGTTTCTTATCAAGAAAATTCACAACAGACCCACAGGGGGATACTAAAAGGGTGAGAAGGATGTGCCTTTAAATAGCCCTAATTCAACAACTGAATGTTGCACAAGGGAAATGGACTGCAGAAAATGGACAGGTTATTACCATGCAAACCTGTAATATAGTATTGCCGTTGTCACTAAGAAAGCAAATCTTTGTACTGAGCTCTTTAAGCCTCAGAGGAAGGGCTTGCCTTAGATAAGCTTTCCTTGATCTCCACAACCTGCACAGGGCGGACAAGCTGGAGCCAGCCAAACCTGGCTTGAGGGGTAACAGAGAGAACAAAGAGCCAGTACTTCTAACACATGTAAAATGCATCATCTGTCGTATATTCAGATGTAGCGTGGAGCTGCAGAGCAATCAGAAAAGAGTCAGGTGTAAAAATATGTTAGCAAAAACACAAATATGGCCCCACGTGTGTCTTGAAATCAGGGAGAGGAAAACAGCACCATGAAAATCCTGCTCTTCCAGATGCTGGCAGTGGGCCAAAGCTCCCCCTTCACCACCAACCACCAAAACAGAACAATCAACCTTAGGACTCAGAGGAGCAGGGAAAGAGTGAGGCAGAAGGGGTCTAGTAACTAAACAGGGTGAGAACAATAATTGTAATTATATAGCTATCATTATTATCTTATTATTGGAAGCTTTTTCTGCATTTATTGAAACATTTTTCTTTCTTCTATAATTATTAGGTCTGAACTATGATTTGCTTCTCGGATAAGACTGTTAATATTTCAATCTCACCAGCAATATATTCTTGTTTTATATACTTTTCTTCTGAAATTTCCTCTGTCCTACACATTCCCTATCCCTTCTTTATCCTTTGCTCCTCCAATTGCACCATCCAGAGTGATGGCCCTACTGAAAATGAACCAATGTGAAATACAGGTTTTTTCCAGTGATTTGTTCTGGGAGACTTGATCAACTTTGCAAACACCATCAGACTGAAGGGAAGATTACTACCTGCTTTATAAATGCTGGAGCTCTACACAGTTTTACTATCTGAGCGTCATTATAATTTCAAAACTATCTCATTCCAACAGAATGTAAAATGCAATAATAACTACCTGTGAAATTTCTATGGCTGTGTCCTGAGAGCAGTACAGCAGCAGTTTTTCTCTACTCTTATTTATTCCTTTTTATTATATAGATGCATTTTCCTGATTATTTTAACTGTAAAACCAGCCACATTCCAGGAAACAAGAATTTTAAAGCTGATTCTATCTGGAGCAGGACAGTGATTGAAATAAAAATTGTGTTTTCAATGTAGACTTTCTTAAAATTTAGCATTCTTGGAGTTTTCATACCTCAATGCTTAGGGCAGGATGGAGAGTAAATACCAAAGGTACAGAAACCTAGAATTAATTCTTAAATATTTTTCCCTGATCTAAAGCCTATTTCTGCAGCATATCATACAAGCTAATTGTAGACCAAATTGCAGATATTCAGTACTATTTTTCTTGATGCATGTGCCCAGAAAGGAAAGCTGAAGGATGCAGGAAATCTAACAAGATAAAATAATTTATGAGATGATTTGCAATAGATGAGTCATTTAATCAGAAAATTTAAGAGACATCTGAAAGACCTGTGCAGGGTAATTTTTAAAAACATCTCTCTCACAATAAATAAAGAATTAAAGGTATGTAGGCAACAGCTGTGCACTCCTGTGGGAAGAGAATATTTTTTTTCTTCCCTTATTCAGCAATTAAAGAGGTCTTAATCAATTAGTCTTCTTATAATCACAGTTACCACAGGACAAGCAAATATTTCATAGTTCTTTATACTCTAAATCAGTCTTATCTTGAGCTTTTGGTTTATTTTGGAATAAAGAAGGCTTCAGCCTTGCACACTATGCCAGCGAGTATCCCAAAGCATACGGTCATGTTGAAGCTTCACATCTCTGTAGTGTTTCAGTTCCAGTTGAGGCTACAGAAACCTGGATCTAATGCTGATGAATGCTACATACAAGCCAAGATATTTATGTCCAAATTTCCTACAGCTTAATGCACTCATTTCTTCCCTTTGTAATATTTCAAACATTTTCATCCTCAGTCTGGGATTAGATTTTCTGGAAAAAAACCCAAACCTAAACCCGTCACCCCAATTTTGGCTGCCCTTTCCTTCTTAATAACTTCTATATTGCCAAAGTGCAGGAATTGGGTATTTAAAGCATCTTTTAAGGGTAGGTGTTGGATTTTCAGCACCAGAGCAAGAAATCATTTGTCAAAGTCATCTGTTTTTATAAATATGTTTTGTTTCTGGCTCTCAGTATTAGTTGCATTTTCTATGGCTCACCAGCACTCTATAGTTCTGAGCAAGCCAAGTACTGCTCAAGACAAATGGAGTGCTGGGTTAGTGCAAATTCTTCATCTGACCCCAATTCCATCTCATAGCAAAAATTATCCATGGCCCTAGAGAAAAACAAACCCAAACTGTTCATATCATCACACGATAACTCACATTTGCACCCTGAAATCTGTTCCTCATGTGTATGCTTTAAAACACAGCATCCTGCCACATCCTGGGAATACTTGAGCCCTTCAAGGCAATTCATCTCCCCTCATCACTATGGCTGCTGGTTTTTGTCACCGTGGGTCTGCCAAAGGTGAGTTGTTCTGACAACAGGTGGCTTTTCCTGAGCATCCATGCCGGGAGCAAGTAAGGATGCAGGCACAGGGCAGGCAAGGGATTCAACTCACCTTGTGGTCAGGAGCAACTGTACAGAGAACACAACACATCCTAAAATTGTCAGGACTGTTGAACACGTCCAAGATCACCTGAAGAGCCCCGGGCACGAGGGTTTTCTGACAAGAAGACATGATTTGGAGTATCACTCCTTTACACAAAGTTGCTAGGCTTAATCTGGGGTTTGCCTCTTTGTTTTAGGAACAAGTATATTATTAGATAGGACCTGCTTCTGACAGTGTGGTGAAGGCCATAATAGAGAAGTCTCTATGAAATCACCTTCTCCAAACAAGAAGTGAAATACTTCCTTTCAACTGTTAAGTCAGGAACTGAAGAAGTGTTTGTCATCTAATTTCAGCTCTCCCACACATACTTCCAGTGAAGTCAGTGAAAGTTTAGGCATCTAAAAGCTATTTTGGATTGACTTCAGTCTTCTAACCTGTCAAAAAGGACAAAATTCTGTACTTCTCCAGTAAGAAGTGATCCTATTGTAATCACTTATTTCTGCAATTACCTGTAGCTCATTAGGAGTGAGTTATTTCACTTAATTTTTATCTCTTGCCCAGAAAACCCCATTAGGCAGCTGAAGGCAAGAATCAGCAAAGAGACAAGCAAAAGAAACTCTTGCTATAATACACAATTTGCTGTTTGCTGAATTTTAAGTTAGTTACTGATCTTCAGACTTTCTATTGGCCAGACATCACCTAAACTTGTATTTTCATCCATTTAAGCATCCAGTAAAGTTTTTGGCAGAGTAAGCACTCCAGAACTTGTTGACTTACTTTCAGCTTACTCCTAACAAAACTACACTAACTCAACACTGCTTTATAATTCTTGACCCACATCTGGTTGTCCTGCCAATGACATTGTGAAAGACAATGACATTGTGAAACTGTGAGTAAATCAATTCACAACAACCCTCCTTTGCAAACTTTGAAGTCAGGGAAAATTGTGCACAAACTGCTACAAGAAATAGCCTCCAATTGATTTTGTCCTATCCAAGGGATATTTTTACTATTTATGGAATGAAATGATGTGGTGACTCCCTTACACAGGCGTAAGAATGTTTAAAATACTACCAAAATATTTACTATGAATAAACCCAAGGAAAAGGCCACCCACTTCATCCATGGGGTCGTGCATGACTTGATACTGTAAAGTTTCTCAGCTCTCCTTAATCAAGAACAGGTCACTATTTTAGCCTCTGACAACTCAAAGCCTGCATGGATGTTACTGAAAATTCATCTCAGGCTTGCTGCCTGCAGCCTCCTGAATCCAGAAACTAAGGCTCTGCTCTCTTTCAGCCCTGCACACATGAGATCAAACTCCAGGCAAGATGTAATCTCCACTGCTTTGCCCCCCATCCTCAAAAAGGTGTCCAGGGTAATTTATTTTCCTCGTGACACACATGTGGAAAACTGCCATTATCTCAGTTTCATCTCTCCTTATCTTTGTGCTTCTTTGTGCTGAATGAACCACTCATCCATGAAACCCTCTGGCTGCTCAGCACTGCTGCAGTCCTCACTCCTTCCTCCCTCCTCTCCTTGGGCTTTGAACATTTGGCACTGCAGTGATCTTATTGCCAACTCACCTGAAGAACATGAATCAGCCCTCTTTCTCCCAAATCACTGTTAAAAAAAACAAAGGGGGATGTTAGAATTACAAAAAATAAATGCTGGGCTGGGGTTTTTTTTTGGGGGGGGGGGTTGGTGGTTTTTTTTAGTTTTTCATTTCAATTTTCCTCTCTGTCCCTGAAATGAAATTCTCACAAGCTGTCATCCAGAAGGACCCTCCATTTCTTACTATGTGATATACTCTGTCCATTTAGGTTTTTTGTCAGAAAACAAAGATGGTGATTATTTCTTTTCAGAAAAGGGTGGGATTTTTAAAAATATCTGAACAAAAAGAATACTTTGGGAATCATTGACAGATGGCCATAGCAAGAATGGTAAGTATTCCAAAGTGTTTGTGAGACCAGGATAGGTCCCATGCTTTCAGTGCTGAAAGCCAAATGTCTGTCCCCTACGATGTGTACAGTCAGCATCTGTTACAGAGAGGAGTAAAGCACAGAAAGGAAATTTGGGGAAATTCTGTCATTTCCACATGTGGTTTATAAAAACAAGACAAAGTTACCCTCTCCTTTTTGGTTGGGTTTTTTATCTGTGTGTTTGTGTGTGCGTGTGTTGGGGTTTTTTGTTTGTCACTGAATGCATTTGAAAATGTTGACTTTTTATTTTGATGTGCATTATCAAAAGAACAAATGATGAAATTCACAATATTGGCACGTACATATTTGTTTCTTTCATAAGGCACAGGTAAATCATTGCTAGAATGATTGTTAGAAGTCTTCCCAATTTTAATAACACTTTTCTTTCAGCTATTGCAATGCATAAGCAGTTCATCTGTCTTCATTGCCTTGCCTGACCATATTCTCTGCACTACTGCCAAAATATCCCCAGTGTCCTTGAAAAACCTCCTAGACAGTCAGACAATAATCAACACATTATCTATGAGTCTCCAGGGACCCATATCCAGAAGTAAACAAAACAGATCCCTGGTAACAGAGACCCTCAGAGAAAATGTGCTACAGAGAAATGCACTCCATTGTCTGTGATTCAAAAGTCAATTCTTCAGAAAGCAATACTAGTGTATTTAGCCATTAGAAGGGCATTTTAGTTAAAAGCAGTCTGAAAAGAAATTTATTTTAATTTCCTTTTGAAAAGATTATACAAAAAAAATTAAGTTTTTCTGTGACAAACTTAAGGCAAAAGAATCTCATGGGGATCTGAATCTCTTGACTATGTCAGAGGCCATGGATAACAAGTGGACAATTCTGATTGTATCCTGTGGAAGGCAGCGAGATATGTTCTAGGAAATTCTTTACAATTAAAGTTTTCTGAGCACAAATGACTGTAACTACTTTTATTTTCTTGTCCTTCCCTGTATTTCTCAGAAGTCAAATGATTTCCAGAAGGAGAGAAGAAAAAGAAAAAAAAATTCAGGGTAAGACTGTGATATCTTCAACTTCAAAATATCCTCTTACTGAGACTGAGTTTTGAAAATAAACTTTTCCCCCCGAGCTGCGCTATCCATGGCAATTTTATGCTTTAAAAACCAGAGCAGCAAAATACTAACTGTAATGCTTTTGGCTGTCTGCTCCTTCTCTCATTCATACATCATTTAGCTTCCTTTTAGGAGGTGAAAACATCAGCTAATCTGAGGAAGGAGACAACTGCTTTGAAGCACTGGTTCCATGTGATACTCTTTTTTTTGTATTCTCTCGTGTGCCATCATGGTACATCAATAATTTATAGAGCATTTAATTACGCAGTAAAGCACAAGTGGGCATATTTTCCATAGCTATTCCAAGCACATCAACAAAGCCTTTTTTCCCTTAAGGCCTTGAAGCATGTATAGTAATGGACTTATAAAACTTTCCCTGGAGTACCTTATTGCTCTTGCTTTATGTTCTTTTAATTTATTTTGAGGATTTTTTTGTTTGTTTGTTTTGGTTTTTTTTGAAAGGGGAATTTTCAGGCCAAACCTAGAGAATCCTCTTACTGCTTTGACTTTATGCTTTCATATGGTGAGTACATTAATAAATAATACAGTGCTGACCTGCACGGAATGGTTTTTCTAAAAATCGTGCTAAGGCTTCCCAGGAAACAGAACATGGGCTTCTCAGGGAAAGAAAATCAGACTGCATTAGGCTTGTTCCTTGCTGATTTTGGTGAGACCTAGAGATGGTCCATTCTTGGTATTCCCTTTGTTTTCAACAGGACCCTTGGAATGATGACACTGTGGCACTCATGCTCTGAAACACTCAAAATCTCAGGTTTTGCTTCCTACAATGGGCCCTGATTTTAGGTAAGGGTCAGGGCAATGCCATTTCTATTTCTGCCACTGATTTGAAGGCTCTTGGAGTGACAGGTTAACCCTCTGCATTTCACTGTATTTTGTAAAATAAGCATAAAAAAGCTTGCACCAACTACACAGAAGAGTACCATGAGACTAATTATCAGTGTTTCTGAAGAGCTGTTATATCCTCGGGCCAAATTTGTAATTGGCAATGTTTCTTACTCTTTGAAGTGCCAACCTGAGCAATAGGCACCAAATTCTTTCTTTCCTTAAGGCCACTGAAGACAGCAGACCAAGTTCTGTTCTCATATCTGATCCCATCACATTTTCAATCAAATCTCTTCAGGATTACTATTTAAATTGAGACCTCTTTTACACCTGCAAAATCTTAAAGAAAAAGAAAAAAAAGCCTACCAGTGACAGAAGTTGAGCTCCACCTGCTTAGCACACTGCTTGGCCCAGTTTCAAGTAAATATCCTGTACCCATGACACATTTTTTGTGTCTAAAAGTGACACAATTAGAGAAAATGGAGGAAAATCTACTTTGTATCTATACATTTATATGTCTCTATAAAATTTATATTCTTCAGAATGAAAGCTACCTGAAGCTGGAATCAGAATGCCATAAATATGTGGAATAAGCACAGTGACAAAGAGACACAGCAAAATCAGCACAGAAAAGAGCAGTGTGTGCATTAGGGGTTTGGAGTGCTTATCAGGGAGGGAAGATGGTTGCAAGAAGATTTTTGGCTTTATGAGTGAGGAAATTTTAAAAGAATAGGAAGAGTCAGACATATTTAAGAAGGCTGCCAAGTTTGCCCCATCACTCAGTCTACTGAGCTCTGAGCCCAGCCTTATCTATCAAGAGACATTGGTGTGGAAGAATTCTCTATTTTCCAGGTGCTTAGATATATAATGGTATGGAATTTTCATACAGATTTTCCACAGCTGAGATTTCCAGAAAAAAATCAAATCTGAACTTGTTTGGAAACAATGAGTTATTTCCTAAGCCCTAAGTGTGATGGGCTGGTTAGTAAATTGAATCCCTATTCTGCTCACACTCGGGTGTGTGCCAATTTTCTTGCTACTTCTGTATTCTCTCCAGTATTGTTTAATTAGAAAAAATAATTTGACACAATAGCACATTTTGGATGCACAAAAAAAACCAAAACAAACCCAAAACCCAAACCACCTGGTTCTGCAGAGGGAGCTCCATTGATTTTGGATTAATGTTTAAGATTTTAGAATTTTCTGCAAGAAATTTCCTGTATTATCACTGTATGCAGGGCACATCCCAAGCAGATGACATTTACAGCACTTGTCAACATCTTAAGACTCTTATTGAAGGAAAGTAAATTAGAAACTGCATTTTGTTTTCTATTGAAATACACAGTAGGAAACTTTTCCAAATTAACTTTGGAAGATGCAGGTCCCTGTAAACACAGAGCTTTCTTTGGGGCCACTGTGTTCTAGGATGATTCCTTGGCTTGTTCATCTTGTTCCTGTATTGGGCCAAACAATGAGCTTGGCAAAATGCCATAGCTAAACTTTTCCTTGGGAAATTCACTGTTGTCAAACTGAATGTGCCATGAAAAGATGTGAAATTTTAAACTGTAACCAGAAAGTAAGAGGGTTAATGATTTTCTATGTTGCATTTTAAAAAAGCATCTCCTTGGCCTTGGTGTACAATGACATGCACTAATTGACTAAGTTAGTGAGCAAGATTTAGAAATGAAAAAGCCATAGAAATGTAAATAAAACCCCTGATGTTGATTACAGTGCAGGAGAGAATTTAGAGAGGAAAAGTATGCATTAGGTTCATCATCCTCACGTGAAAAGACATCGCAGGGCACATACATTTTCAGCAATGTTATTCATAATAGTGAAGTAAATGTAAGTGTCTCAAGAAAATGCAATTAAAAATTAAATTGATTTGCTTATCCATTTTTCACTTTCATGGCAACACTTATGGTTGCCCAGTAACTGTAGTGGAATCAAAAGATTAATGCCCAGTTTTCAGGGATGTCCTCGTCACTGCAGATAGAGAGTTGACATTTAGATCTTCAAACATCTCTTGGGAATCCTCAGTATAGAGCTATTAAATCTCATTGCAGTTCTCTTTTCTAATCCCTGAATCATCTTCCCAATCTCTTTAAATACATGCCAGGCATTTGTCACCATGCCAAACAGACAGGTGTGTTTTGTAATATACATCCTTTCCCTCCTCTGTGAAAATGTAGTATTTGAACCCAGATTTCTAGAAAGTAATGACCAGTGAATTAGCCACTGTCTTGGTTTAGAAAGACTGTTGTCTGCCAGGGAAAGTTGGAGCTTCCCTTGGAATGGAGAATGTAACCCCCCTCCCTCCAAATTATTTAGATTTTGCAATTAGGGGCTTTCAGGCAAAGATATGGGAATAGGAATAACAGTTCTTTACTAGGAAGATTAAAAATACAAATGTAGTAGTACAAAAAAACCCCACCAAACAAGCAAACAAACAAACAAAAATCCTAGAAACCCTAACAGAGTCAGAACACGACCTGACACCCTGTTGGTCAGGGTGTTGGAAGCAGTCCAAAGAAATCCTCCTGGAGTGACAGATGTGGTTCTGTTGGATTAGAGATGATCTTGGAGAAGGGTCTAGTGGTGGCAAGATGGGTCCAGTCTTCCTCTGGGAATCTAGTGGAAAACAGTCCTGCTGTTCTGAGTCTCAGCTTTTATCCAGGAAGGAATGCTTGGCTCCTGCCACTGAGCAGAGCATCTCACAATGGGATGGTGTGATTTTATCAGTCCTGTGGTGAGCCTTAATGGCCCATTATTGTATTATTCCCCAGAAGATATCCCCCTGGAGGGAGGATGGGTCATGGAAGAGATAAGGAACATTGCTCCATCTGGTTTTAACAGCTGGCCCACTAACAGAAAGATACCTGCCCCCTCCCCTCCCAGAGTTATGAGACAAAGAAAATACCTCTTCAGCTGGTTTCAGAAGATTGGGAATAGAATACCTGCTTTTGGTTACATCTTGCATTGCAACCCAAGACAGCCACCCATCTTGTCTCTTCTGTAATGATACACACATTTTCTGTATGTATTATGGGGAGTCATGAGTGTACTTAGCATGGTTCAAAATAACCATCAATAAATCGATAATCAATAAATAATCATGTCTAAGGTGACAGTTGAAGTACAGATATCTGCACTGCCCATAAGAGAAAATAAGTGACATATGTTGCACCCTTCTGTGTGGTTGGGGATTTTTGTTTGTTTGTTTGTTTGCCCTGAAATCCCCTTAAAATATTTTTCCTATTTAATTAGCACTATACTATAGTTCAGGTTTACATGGCAAATTGATTTGATATGGTGTAAATAAATCATTATGTATCTCATCATGTCTAATTATGTGCATGCTATGTAAGGCAACAAGAACTTACTGGAGACTCTTGAGCTTTCATGAGCTTGAGTGTCTCTTGGTAACTTCTGCAGTGGCAGCTGAATGTGAGCCCTGCTGCTGCTGCAAAAAAGGGACAGAGCAAAAAAGGAAGCAGCAATGTGGAGAAAATGCACAGCGAAAGCAGAATGCTGGTGAAAGAACAGAGTAGTCAGCATGACGTGCACTGGCACCAAATGGCACAGCAGGGTGTCCCACCCACTGAAACCCGTGGGTTTCAACACCTCCAGATGCCACTGCAAGCTGGACTGGCAGCTACAGCCCTGGTTCCTCCATAGGCCAAACCTACAGTGTCAGGTATCCTACAAAAAGGATTTTGAGGCTCAAAGAGTGGGTAGAAACTCACCCAACCACTTCTTGCAACTCCTAATTCACAGAACAATGTCTCATGTCCACCTGTGCTTGTCCTCTACAAGTGAGCTTGGTCCCTGCCCCAAGGACAGCCTGAGGATGCTCAAGATGATGCAGATTCGCCAGGACACCACCTCAGCTAATCAGAGTGGGAAGACAAAGGTGCAGCTCACTTGTACAAACTTCCATAAAGACAGTAATAGAATCTTCCCTCTGGCAATTGCTCCAGTTATTTACTTCAAAAGAGAAAAATCTCTGAGAATGCACAAGTCAGATCTGAGATGTTTCAAGAAAGAGTGAAGATCATATCATGACCAATGAGATATAAAACCAATACAGTTAAATGGATAGCTGCTGCTTTTTAAAAAATTATTATGATTTCATTTTTTTTATTTCCTTGTTTTCAATCTTAGGTGCAGCTAAATTAATTTTTATTGTACATTAATTTATTTGAAATTGAAGAATAATTTATCAGAGGAATATTTATTAGACTTAAGATTATCATAAGGGCATAAGATTTCATATCCAATGACATCTAAAAATATTGTGATTGTCACTTTGCTATGAGTATAGTACCATTTAATTTGAAAGCTGGAATTGCCTAGGAGAAATGCCTGCAACTTGAAGACATCAATAAACTCCCAGAAATAAAACATAAGATACCAGAGGCCAATAAAATAATGATATTCAAACTTTTCTTATTACTGACTGGGA
This sequence comes from Acrocephalus scirpaceus scirpaceus, assembly GCA_910950805.1. NCBI lineage: Eukaryota > Metazoa > Chordata > Aves > Passeriformes > Sylviidae > Acrocephalus > Acrocephalus scirpaceus. The sequence goes on along the minus strand of CAJVGK010000046.1, from coordinate 533,590 downwards.
TGATGATGATGAAGGCTTTGCTGGCCATTGCAGAATGCCTTCATCAGGAAGAAAGCTGTCCACAAGGACAGCTAAAATTTTACAGACCATGAGTTTAAATTAGCACACTCAGTTCACTCAATCCCACCAATCTACATCATTTAAAAATCCCAGTTCAGGTTGAGCTGATGTCTTCAGATGAAATCATCATACATTTGGGCAGCAGTGGTCATTTGAGGCAGAATAAAAAAGAGGTAAAGTCCAAAGGTGCAGAGAGGTTGTTTTGGAGCAGGTACAATGCCTAACCTGGGATGGGAGGGTGTGCAACATTTTGTTTGAAGGTAATGGGAGGCTGGGCAAGACCAGCAAAGTCTTGACTGCAAACACTGGGTGATAAGAATATTCCCTGTACCAGAAAAAGATGTTTAAAAAGTTCATTACAAATTATCAAGAAACTGTTTTGTCTGGCCTGTGCTCAGCATATTTCCAAAATGTTGGATGCTTTTGGGGAAAGAAGGTGAAGGTTCTTTCTTGTCTTCCTGCTTTTCTTTTAAGGAAAGTTCTTTTTCTTTCTAATCTTCATGACAAAGGTGTCCTATATTTGGTTTTTGTTCAGTTTTTCTCTTTGTCATGTTCTTCTCTCAGGAAATATGACATTTTGAAGTTTTCTGGGCTGGAGAAGTGAAACTGCTTTTTGCCAGTGAATCAATTTTATTCTTTATCTAAAGAAATTTCTCAGCTTTTTGACAAACAACAAAACTATTGTGCACTATCCAGAACAAACCATATTCCCCAAAGGAGGTAAACTAAAGCTGTAAGATTAAATAGTTTGGTCTCTTTCTTTTGTTGAGGATGTCACCTGCATGCTTTCTGTGGCTTCCTGATGGATGCACAGAAACACAGGCAAGGAGGCAGAAAACAACTTTAAAGTTCAAATTGTGTTAATATGAATGGGACTGGTTCATCACAACAATGCTCTCATTGTGAGGGATTTTGCACTCTAAGGCATAGGATGACTTCCGAGAATGATTCTTTTTCCTATCTTTTATATCTTTTACCTGGGATATTTGTGATGTATTGTGTGAGATATGGGGAAAAGTTGAGAATGAAAACTTTCCGATTGAAGATAATAGGAATTTTGACTGGGGCTTAGATTCTGCCCAGAGGATTTGTAGGTCGATATTTATTTAGGAGTAAAAAAATCTGGATTCAGCTCCTCTATTGATTTCTGGATAGATGTTAGTATGTTACTTAACACTTAATTTTTAAGGCAGTTGGTTCTCAATAATTTTAAATAGCCCTGCCACTTCCTTCAGGTCCCGAAGAGAGAATGTACAATCTTGTGAAAATTTAGCCATTAATCTCTGCCCTCTACCACTGTATCTTTCTCAGCTCTTCTGATTCCCATTTTAAGTGGCCCATCTCTTCAAATTATAGTGGGTTTTTTTTTGTCTTGGACTTTATTAGGATTCAAGAAAAGTAGTAACCATTTTTTTCCCAGTGCCTGACTGTATCAGGCCCAGGCTTTGTGCTATTAGGCCTAAAAGCAACACATATAGAAAATAATGACATAGCTTGTATTGAATTTTATTGAGGCCAGTGAATACAGCAGCTGTCACATACTTAGAATAAGTGTAGAAATGAGTGAATGGAACTACTAAAAATGAAGATTCAATACCCAAAAGAGAGTTCTGCAGCAAAATCAGAGGTAAGAACAAAGACAGTCCAAAGAACTTTCCCAGACACCAATCAAACAGACATGCCCATATCTGTATGTGTGTGGGTGTACTGGGTTTGCATGGCAAGCTCAGTAGCAGAGGATCTACAGAGGTGGTTTCTGTGAGAATCTGCCAGAAGCTTCCCCCATGTCCGACAGAGCCAATGCCAGCTGGCTCCAAGAGTGACCTGCTACTGAGCAAGCTGAGCAATGGTGATGATAAAATGCAGAAAGAAGAAAAATGAATAAATGCTGGACAGCAGCCAGCAGAGAGGAGTAAGAGTATGGGACAGGAACAGCCCTGCAGACCCCAAGGTCAGTGCAGAAGGAGGGGCAGGAGGTGCTCCAGGCTCCAGAGCAGAGATTTCCCTGCAGCCCGTGGTGCAGCCCATGGTGAGGCAGCCGTGCCCCTGCAGCCCAAGGAAGTCCATGGGGGAGCAGAGATGCACCTGCAGCCCCTGGAGCATCCCAGCCAGAGCAGGGGGATGCCTGAAGGAGGCTGTGACTCCATGGGAAGCCCACTCTGGTGCAGGGACCCAGACAGGAGCAGTTCATGAAGAACTGTGTCCCATGGGAAAGACTCAAGTTGGAGAAGTTCATGGAGGACTGCCTCCTGTGAGAGGCACCCCACACTGGAGCAGGGCAAGGCTGTGAGGAATCCTGTCCCTGAAGAGAAAGGAGTGGCAGAGACAAGATGATGAAGAAGAAGAGTGTGATAAACTGGCTGCAGCCCCCATTACCCATCTCCTTGTGCCACTCTAAGGGAGGAGGGAGAGAAATCAGGAGTGAAGTTGAGCCTGGGAAGAAGGGAGAGATAGAGGGAAGGTTTTGAAAGTTCTTTTTTCTCATTATCCTTCTCTTTTACTGACTAGTAATAAATTAAACTAATTTTCCCATGTCCAGTCTAGTTTGGATGCAGTGCTAATTGAGGAGTCATCTCCCTGTCCATGTCTTTAACAGTGACTCTATGAATGGACAGGATTTTAGAAGATGGGATCCAAGCATAGGACAGGGATTGTAACCAGTAGTAACTAGTCAAGTACTTAACCAGCTACTAAAGCTACACTGCTTTGGGAGTGCCAATGCTTTGCTCACAATTTACACCTGTGTTCTGATCATGGGAGGGTCAAGGCTGGCTGGGCTATGACCAGATAATTCAGCTGATAGTAATTTTTCTTCGTACTCCATGTGCACCCCTCTGCACTCTTCTATCAGCCCTTGTCAGCCACTCAGCTCTTCACACTCACAAGGCTGGTCTAAAGTGCCCTTTCCTTTGACTCCATCCTTTAAATGCTATTGCTGTATAAATGCCACCAGTTCCAATGCTGCCCACAATCCTACCCACTGCAGAGCCTCATGCTGCTTTTTTACTCTGGCTCTTTTCCTTTTTTCTGCTTTCCTTCTGGCTCTGGACCAATTCCTTCTTTAAAATTCCTTTTGAAAGGTTCAGCTTGAGAACACTGTTCATTTAAGTACTGACAGTAGGTTCAGACTTTCAAATGTACTGCTGCAGAGCACAGGAACTCACCAACTTCCCTTGATGAAATGCCTCATAGTTTTTTTTTTTAATGACTCAAGGAAAAAAACTGGCTTGGCTCCTTTCCTCTCTCCTCAATGATTCAGCCAAACAAATATGTAGCAAGATGTGTGAAAAGCCATTCTGTAAACAAAATTATTGAAGCAAAATGAATCCTATTGCACTGGTTTTGTACAAGTCCTGTGTCAATCCTATGGGACAGGTTGAATTTAACCCTGGCTTAAGTGTGCATAAATGAAGACAACTCTTATTTGCTGTCTGAGATGCTGTCACGAATTCTTCTTCCAATACATGAACTTCCATTCTTCCAGAATGCTACCCCTGACTGTGCAACGTGGTCTGGCACACAGCATGTATCACCAACAGAAAATCTTTCAGAGAAAGATGGACAGGAGCTGGAGGGAAGCAAGCATCTGTTCAAACTATTCAAGGATTGAATTGATCGCCTCAAAATTAATTGGGCCAGAGAAAGGAGATAACAGGTTGGCAACTGAACACTGCTCAGAGGGATGTAAATTTCATAAAAAGGTTGGAGTAGAGTGCAAGGTAATTTATAACAGTGGGGCACCCTATTCCACTGGGGTACAGAATTGAAAGAGCTGAAGAAAAATCTGCAAACCTAATGCAGGGAATTCTTGGTAGCTCAGAAAGTTTGATAATTAAAGAAATGAAAACACGGATTCTTATAACCTTCCCTCTGAACAAATCCTTATTTGCAAATATTGCTAGCATGGGTCTAAGTCAGAGCTGTATGAGGAAGGGTGGGAAGGATTTTGGATGTGTTTTTTGACATCTCTTTTCAGGGTATGATTGATTCATGTCTGGTGTTGTACACAGTATGACTCAGCTGAAATGAGCAAAAACCATTCTGTGATAATTTTCTTCAAGTTTTCCTTCCCTTAACCCTTTAGGAAGCAGCATAAAGTAACTCAATCTAAAATCAAAGCAAAGGTACCACCTCCCTTTTGCAGAGTGTATTTAGGCTGGTAATTCTTGTTCCACTCCAACAGGAGGATCTTTCCTGTTTCGCATTCCCACGTATAAAATTTAAAACTAGCCCCAGCATCTGGCTGACAGACTGCAATGTCACCTCCTCTGGGAGAAGGAGTTTTTCCTGGTGAAGAGGGGTGTGGTGGGTTGACCTTGCCTGGACTATATGTGCCCACCAAAGCCACTCTGTCACTGCCCTCCTCAGCTGGACAGGGGAGAGAAAATAGAGTGAAAGGTTCATAGACTGAGAGAAGGACAGACAAAAACAAATCTTGAAAACACCTTTCCCCCATCCCTTCCTCCTTCCCATGCTTAACTTTAACCCCTATTCTCTACCTTCTCCCTGACAGCGGTGCAGGGGGACTGTAAATGGGGGCTCTGGTCAGTTCATCACATTTTGTTTCTGCTACTGCTTCCTCCTCAGGGAGAGGAGTCCTTCCCCTGCTCCAGTGTGGGTCCCTGCCACGGGCAGCAGTCCTCCACAAACTTCCCCAACGTGAGTCTTTCCCAGGGGCTGCAGTTCTCCATGAACTGCTCCAGCGTGGCTCCCTTCATGGGCTGCAGTCCTTCAGGAACAGGCTGCTCCAGTGTGGGTTCCTCATGGGCTCACAAGTGCTGCCAGCAAACCTGCTCCAGTGTGAGCTCCTCTCTCCACAGGCCCTTCCAGGCCCTGCTCCACTGTGGGCTTCCCACAGGGCAAAAGCCTCCTTTGGGCATCCCCCTGCTCTGGAATGGGATCCTCCAGGGGCTGCAGGCGGATCTGTGCTCAATCTTTGACCACCACGGGCTGCAGGGGAATCTCTGCTCTGGTGTCTGAAGCACCTCCTGCCCCTCCTTCTGCACCGACCTTGGCTCTGCAGGGCTGTTCCTGTGACATGTTCTCACTCCTCTTCTTTGCCTGTTTTTGACTCTTTCCGTCTCTCTGACCACAATTACTTCTGCACAATATATTTTTTTCCCCTGCTCTTGAATACACTATCCCAGAGGCACTCCCAGCGTTGCTGTTGGCCTTGCCCTTGGCCAGCAGTGGGGCTCTCCTGGAGCTGCCATTGGCTCTGTTGCACGTGGGGAAGCTTCCAGCAGCCTCTCACAGAAGCCACCCCTGTACATCCCCTGCTACCAAAAGCTTGCCAAGCAAACCCACTACAAGGGACTAATGTGAGAAAACTGATTTGGAAGAATTCAAAGTTTCAGGAATGGAGGCAGTGGCTGTTTCTTGAGGCTGTTCCTCTCTCAACAGGTAGGTAAGAGTACCAGAATATTTGGCATGAGTCAATGGCCTCTACACTGGATGGCCAGAGAATCTCACACTGCTGCCTGTTCCTTAACAGTAAAGGAGGGCCCTGTCATTAGTGATTGCAGACTTTTTGCTAGAGGGAGAAGCAATTAAAGTTCTTTAAAATTGCCTATTCCTGAAGTATTTCTCATTATAAAGGACTGCAGAGGGAATTACAAATCTGTTATTTTTTCACCATGCGAGCACAAAATGAAACAGTTCCTTAATGCATTAATGTGATACTTGCAAATAAATGTGAGATAAGTTTTGGGACAAAACCAATGTTGTTTGAACATCTGTGACACTCTAATGAGGAAATTGGGCAGATTAATTAAAAAAAAAAGTAATTTGGTTCAAATACCAGAGCTAAGCCAACATGATTTTCATTCCTATTTCTTTTTCCTTCTTCCACCCTCCAGGGAATAGTTTATGCATTATAAAATGGGGGTTTGCCAGGACCAGGTGTTATGAAGTAAAAATCCCTCACGTCTGGTTATGTTTTACTCACTAAGATATTACATAAAAGGTTGGTAGTGTAAATATTGCCCTCACCTTCCTGAAAGGGAGGGAATGGTGTACTATCCATCATTAAGTTTGGTAGTTGCTTAGACCTGGAGACATTACAGGCTACATTCAGTCTCCCTGAAATATATTGATGCATTCAAGAAATCTAATGTTCAGGGTGTAAGTGGGATTGCAAGCACATTTTTGTTCTCTGCATCGTACCTCCCTCAGCTCTGTAAATTCACACCTGGGCCAGAAATGCTCAGTGGTTAGGAAACACTGCAGATCAGTCTCTGCAGGTCATCGAGGTTTCAAAGCTACTTTTCTACCAGGGTAGGGAGCTGTTCAACGTAGGAGAGCATGGGCTAAACTTCTTTCATTTTAGGGTAGTATAGACTGATTTTGCTTTAAATCTTCTCTGTTCTCTAGGTAAGAACACTGCTTCCCACCTGTGCTTGGGCATAGCCTGCTCTCAGAATGATCCAGGTTCGTCAGTTCCTGTTGAATTTAGCAATGGCTACTAGGGCACAACTCTGGTTTCACCCACGTTTTAAATCCAGTCTTAGGAGGAAACTGCAAATAGCAGCAGCATGCCTTCAGCTGGCTATTCAAAAATCAGTGACCATTAACACTACTGATTGCATGAGAAAGGTTTTTTTAAAAGGTTTGCTAATTGCCCCCTGTTTGTAAAACTCTCAACACTGCAGGTCCCCTCACTGATGCCACTTTGACAGCAGCCAGCAGCTGCTGACAGGCATGAGCTGCTGAAGACGAGCTGAAAATACCTCTTGCTTTTTCACAGTACTCCTTACCCAGATTTTTTCCTTTATGTCTTCAACAATCTTCACTACCTGTCTGTGGTTTCTTTGCTTGAAGTCAGGTAATAAATTATTAATGTAACTTCAGATGCAAAATGCCCACCCAACACGATTTTACAGAGACTCTGAACACAGTTTGATGGTTGCCTCAAGTTATGCCTGAGGGTTTTGTCCGCCCTCTGAAAAGCAAAGTGATATGGAGAGCTAACCTAGGAAAGCTGCAAGTTTCAAGGCACACAGGGCCATGAAAACACACAGCAAAGCAGAGCTAGGCCTGTGCTGTGCTGGAGTTAGCAACCCCTTGTTCTCATCCACACATCACTTTATCATACTTGTCAGAGTTTCAGTAATGCAGGCTTGCCCACAATACCAGCTTCATAGTCAGCATGGACCAACTGGGGCACTCTGCTTGCAGCCTCTGGCTTGCTGACATTCTTTGCAAGTGGCCAAGGAGCTTTTGAACCCACTGTTGTCAGAGGTCCACCTGCCTCCAGCAGATCTATCTTCAGATTTACAAGAAAGAACAAAGAAAAGAAGCCAACAACTTGATCTCACTAAAGAATTACAGAAAAGCAGAAATGGAAGAAAGAAATTCCCTCTTCCTCACCATTTGCCAATGCAGACTGTGCTTCTCCTAAATGTTACCCCAAGTCTCCTATGAAGTGCCAGTGGTCCTCTTAACTCAAGACAAGTCAGTGAAACAGAGCTTTGCACTTCATGGAAAAGCCATTTGGACTGAACAAGTACATTTCCATTAAAAAAAGATCTATTACAGAAATTGATTGCAATGCTCATACTTGGGCATATGAGAAGAAAAGAGACAGAGAATGTCAGCCATTCATCATTGTTTACAGAGGCATGCTCCCCAAAGGCTTAATTGTGGTTTGATTATATGCAGTAGTAGCTCATTTACACTAGCCCTAGCAGAAGGCAGCAGTGACTAACAATGCTTTAACAAAATGTCACACCAAGCTTTTCTTTCAAACCATGCCAGGGCCTGCTGAAGTCAGGTTGATGAAGTTCACCTTACCTCTATTTAGATTTCTCTCTTTCTATTAGATGTCTCTCTTTCATATCATGATTCCTCGAGCCTATTTTGGTCATCTGCTCTAGTTCGAGATGCATCACTCCAACAGGCAGGACCCATTCCTGTCTATGGCATACAGAGGCAGCCAGATGTGGTCAAATATGTTCCACTCTTGGTCTTTGCATTGGCTGAGTGGGTTCTGGCTGAGAGGTCAGCAATGCATTCTGGTGAGGTTAACCAGTTTTGGAGACTTCAATCCTGAAAGTACACATTGTATCACAGTACCTCACCCTTGAAATAAGCAGTGTCCTGTAGCCAGGCCACAAGCCATTCTGCTGGAAGACATTTCCTCCCTGTTCTATTCCCTACAATAGTAGAAAATACACTGCTAGTTTCTACATGTTATATTTTTTCTCAACTTCCACGTTTGTTTTTGCTCACTTCACTTCACCTCCTCATCATCTTTCTGTTTTCCTTTACATTTGTCAGTCTTATCTTCATTGCAATCCTGTATTCTGTTTTTCCTTTTTACTGCTTTTATATAATGTCATTACTTATTGGTTTTTATCAACAATCCATCTCTTCAATACACTTCTTACACTTATACTTTCCAAAAGCTTTGGAAGAGAAAATAAGTTCCATTCTGCTTCTTCTACAAAACATCTACTGAATGTGTTCATACACATTGTATTTCTAATCAGTGTAATACATGAGTGCAAAAACAAAAGAAAAAGATTGACATTCAGACTCTTTTCACATAAATGTAAAATCTTTCTGAAGACTACACACATTGAAGGGATAATAAATTATTATCCTGCATCACTTCCATCACTTAACTTCTATTTCCTTAGTCATGTTCACACTTTCCTCAATTATTTTTGTAATACAGCTCAGCTCAGTCACTCAAAGCTCTTAGAAATCACACCCACCTTGTTTAGTCTCTATCCTGCATAAGGAACAGCAATTCAACTGAAGAAACAGCCTCAAAAATTGCTCTTCAATCTTCAGAATCATGCATATCAGCCCTAAATACACCTAATACAAGTCCATCTGGCGTGTTCATTGTTGCTTACCTCTTATCTATGCTTGCAAATCATCTGCAAGACCATAAAATTTGGAAATACGTTTCATCTCCAGCAAGGTTTAAAGCAATGCTTAGGTTTCTGTATGCAGTAGAATGAATTGAGGATTTAAAAAGTTAAGATTTCAGCTAAGGTTTAAGCAATTTCTATGGATTAGGATTTAAGAGATGAAGTAGAAGAGTTAATAATTATTAGATGCTTAAGCTAGAGCATAGGTAATATATTACTTGCTCATTTTCGTTGTGCTTGTAGAAGGAAATTAGATGGACCATTGTGATAATAGGAGAAACCATGACTGCACCTGGACACAGAAACTAATTGGAACCAAGCAGGAGAGCTTGGACTATGCCAAGAGGTCACGCAGCTTGCCAGCAAGATGAAGATAAAAAGGAAGATGTCTCTGGCTTCATCCTTCAAGACCACTGACCCATTTCAAAGACCACTGACCCAATTAGAGAGAAGAATTGCGCAGGCAAAGACTTTGGGCTCATTTTAATAGGAAGCAGGGATAGGTGGTGCTAGGATTATACATATGTACAAGCATTTTTGAGTATGTAAGACTTTTGTAAATAAATAGAGGGCTAGAGCTTTGTGATTTGCACACACGCCCTTAGGAGGCGACTGCCGTGCTGCCCGACATGGAAATAAACCAGACCACTTTCTAACTTCAACTAGTTAGAGAGTCTTTTGTCCGCGATCTTATCAATTTTATGCAAATTCAATAGGATGCAGGACAAGATTGTTCCTGGCTAATTAAAGCTAGGAACTGAGATAGAAGGATGCTGGGGAGCTCTCCAATCCTATACTGTAGAAGACCCCTAAGCTAATTTCAGCAAGGTGCATGAACACGTCAGCAGAGCTCTTCTGCTTATGGGAGAAATGCATCTACTGGGTTTTTCCATGAAGATACAGGAGCTCACTCAGTGCCAGCTCAGCTCTCTCCAATCAGCCCTTTAGCTCTTTCCTTTGCACTCATGTGCAGACAGGCCGAGAGAACTGGAGCTGTTCAGCCTGGAGATGAGAAAGCTCTGGGGAGGCATTCTAGGAGCCTTCCAGTCAGTACCTAAAGGCTCCTACAACAAAGCTGGAGAGGGACTTTATACAAGGGCGTTTAGTGATGGCACAAGGGGAAATGGCTTTTAACTGAAAGAAGGCAGGGTTAGATTAGATTGGATGTGAGGAAGAAATTCTTTACCTGGAGGGCAGTGAGGCATAAGAAGAGATTGCCCAGAGAAGCTGTGAATGCTCTATCTCTGCAATTGTTCAAGGCCAAGTTGGACAGGGCTTGGAGCAATCTGTGGAAAGTGTCCCTGTCCATGGCAGGGGGTTGGAACTAGCTGATCTTTAAGGTCCCTTCCAACTCCAACAATTCTATGATTTTATATCTAGCAGAAGTAGCATTGTGGCACAGGGGTGATTTCATACATCCCTTATTCAGTCTGGCAGCCACAACCTGGCTTCTTCTGAAAACTTTCCAGAGCAATAAATAAAAAGGATTTCTGCTTGCAAACCCTGCTGCTGTACTTTGGAAGGAGTATCTGGAACTTCCAGCAGCAGATGGCCCTTGCACATCTTCAGAGTTACTTGGTGGACCTTTGATCTTTCTAAAGTTGTTTCAATAAGCCAGCTGAGTCTGAATCAGAAAAAAAAAATCTAAGGCTCATGAAGTTTAATGCATCCTAACAACCCAATCTTATGACATTTAAAACCCTCCTGTCATTTTTATATTCAATAACAAGGTAGAAATTTTTTGCCATCCAACTTCATTATTGCTTCCAAGGCTTTTCTGGGAGCAGGATAACCATTTTCCATGTGCTGCAAAGGACCTGAATTAGAAGTGTGCTGGAGCTACTCTTCTCTCCCATGCCTGCAATGTGTGTTCTTGAGTGCTGCTGTAACTGGTGCAGTTCCACAAAGCCACTGCGGACTTTTCTCAAAGACAGCTGCGTCCCACTGGACTAGTCCTCTGTTCCAGAGAGGAAACATTGAGTTGTTTTTGAAGATAGTCATCTTCAAGTCAGTGAAAACAGCCTAAAACATGCCTGCAGTATGTGTTTACTTCCCTTGCCTGCCAAATAAAGAAGTGGTGGAAGACTTCTGGAGGGTGTGCAGGAATGGCTTAGTACAAGGGCACAACAAGAACAGGGAATGGCAACTGTGAACTTGCTCTTCTGATTTGACTGTCCTTCCATGTTGTTATCTCAGTACAAAAGTCTTGGAATCACCAATTTAAATGCACTTAATTATTCTTTTTTTTCTAGAGTAATTAAATGTTCCCTTCCAACTCATCATAGAGGCCTTCAGTCCAAGGCATGTACATATGTATCACTGTAAGCATTTGGCTCTTGCATAAAAAGCCTTGCAATGTGAGCTGCACATACTTCCCAGCTTTCCCTGTCTCACATTAGCATTGGTTAAAAGGGAAACTTCAGAGGGATAGTGCTCCCCTCAGAGCTGCTGAAGCACACAAATTCATCCAGTTAGTTGAGCAAAGGGAGAGCATTTACATAAACTGTCTACTTTCTGTCAGGACTGAGGGTCTAGGAATTTCCACAGATGTTTCTCACTTTAGTACAGTGCAAAGTGGAATTCCTTTTGTCTAACTTTGTGCATATTCCCACAGTTGCCCACCCTGAAGGGAGAGAAATGGTCACCTCCACAGGTGGTCTTACCCATGGGTTTCATGGTTTGCTTTGACAGCAAAGGGAGACCACTGATTTATTTTTGTATGTCTGCCATTAAATGAACTGAAAATATCCAAGGAGTGGCTCCCATTTCTACTGCCACAGCTACCACATTGCCAGCCTTTGTTGAAAACATCTCACATGTCTTTTCCTTGTGACCATCCCAGTCTGCTGCACCTCCTTATTCCATGGAACATCCCTTTCATGTCCAGAACTGTGGAGAAGGCTGACAACATGCTGTGTCAGCTGGTAGGTTTTCTCACACTGCTTATACTACATGGGCAACCATATCACTTAAGAGCAGGAATGAAGACCTTGAAAAGGGTGGGCACATGCAATCTACTTTTACTAATGATGGACTAAAGGAAAGGGCATACCTGAGATCCTGCTCAAGTTATGAGAAACTATTCATGTCTGATCTGTATCTTTTTCCATTTTTTTACAAATCAAAAGTTACATTTCACAAGCAAAAAATCAGGATGCGTTGATCAGAGAACTGTTAACACCAGAGACTTATTAATAGTAACTACAGTACAAAAGCAGCTGTTTCCAGCTTTTATACAGCATTCCATTTGCTTGATGCAGATAAAGAGAAATTACTCATGAGGCAATGGAAAGAAAGGTGTAGGAGAGTGAATCACATTGGAAGAATAGGAAAAAATGAAAGTGGGGGCACATTTTTTTAAGCATGCTGTGTCATCTCCAGTAAAAAGTAATTTGCTCTATCAGTGGAATGCTATTAACTCCTGCTTGGTTGGGCATAATGCATGGTGGAGGAGGGAATATTTCAGTCAAATTGAATGATGGTAATTTTGGGGGAAAGAGAATGACTCTCATTACTTTTTTTTCTAGAAGGAAACTCATTGGCATCCTCACATCTAATTCTGATTTGCAGGCAATTAGTGCACAGTTGCACAACTGGAGCCAAACTCTGGCTATTAGCAGAGCACAGCCCAATTGTCTAAGGCTGAAAAGAAGTGAACCCAAGAAGACTGCAAGTTTTCTTGAGAACAGGATGACAAAGGTTTAGTGAAAACATGTTTTATCTGTTAAAATTGTAGTTAATTTTAGGTGTGTTTCTTTTTTTGATCCTACGACCACCATAATGTCATTGAGATTACTCTTTGGAACAGGACTAAGGAATGCTCTGGAACAATCTCTACTTCAGGGATATCAGCCTATGTCAAATTAGAACAAACTAATCTACTATAATCTGCATATTACACAGGATTAACTGTCACATTGGATTTTTATGCAAGTTTATAATAAGAAATACTGCATGTGTCACTCTGACTGCTTTTTTTCAGGATGATATCTTCCATTTCCTCTGCCTAGGGAGACCTTTTTATTCCATAAGCAGAGATCGGAAAACAAAGATAGTCATGTCAAAGTCAGACAAAAATATAATAATGTGCCACAGAAGTAAAAATTAAGGACTTAACCCAGACACAAAAAGTGAGGTGGCTTACAGGCACACTCTAGTTTTCATGTGCAGTTTGTTTCCCCTTTGTGCTGCCAAGATCTCTGCCGCCTCCTGGTGTCCAAAGGGCTGCTCCCAGCAAAGAGGGCAGTAATCTGGGCTCTCAGGGCCCCTTCATATTAAGTCCTCCACTACCCTTACTGAAACCTTTCCTAGCACCCAGTCTGAGTCAATACACGAAATGAGGTGGCAAGTTGCAAAATTCATCATCATCCCATGAAACCTTTCACTATTTCTTTCCCATTTGTGGGGCACAAAACAGTCATGTGGCTTATCTAAGGGGAAAAAAATCCCCAAATTGTCCCATTTCCTCAGTGTTATGCAGTTTTGGGGTACATAACCCATGACTATGTTGCAATGTTTTTCAGGTATGTAGAACAGGCAGGGCACCCCAGGCCCATTTCCCTTTGCACCAGGCTGGATCTCCAAGAGCAGTGGTGAGGGAAGCCCCAGGCTGGGTGCTTCCATCACAAGGCCAGGACCACGTTCCCACTTCTTGTTTCCCCTCCTGAATTCTCCTCCTGAAATACTGCTCAGCACAGTAATTCCACAGCAGATCACTTGACCATTTCACTGCAGCAATCCAAAGGACATCCAAATCCTTTGCACAAATATGGAGAGGAATTTAATGGGGAAAATATTACTCACAACCCTTTACACTCTCCAGCTGATAACTTGTGCCCTTCATTCCCTTCACTTCCACTACAGAGGTCAGTATGACCAGGTCACTCCAACTCCCTGACGTGCTGCCGAGTGATCTATTCCTTTGAGTTTTTCTCTGCTCTTACTCTGCTCCCACTGCCTCTAGCCACATCCCAGGGTGTGCTTTGGGACACAGATGAAATCTTTGTTCTATCACAGGAACACATACTGCCCTTGAGCAAGTTGTTCTCAATTTAGGCTCAAGATTGTGACTCCTCACATTCTGCCACAAACTGCCCCTTTAATGCACCACACATCTCACTGTACTTCTCCACGCCTTCTGACAGGTCTGGAGAGATTTGCTGAGGTGTTCATATCCAAGTATACAGTATTTCACACTGAAGATATTTCATGCACAAATACCTTTGCAATGACAAGAAGGTTTTAGTGAGGAGGAAAGTGTTGGCAGCACTGGAAGGAGTGGGTCTGATCAGCTTCTCGTTTCTCCATGCTACAGTGAGTACCACACTTGAGATTGAGACCAAAAGACTCCAGCCAGAAGGGATTTAAGAGGAGGGACAGGAAACGAATAATTATTTTAGTTAAAAGAAACAATATTACTTGACCACAAGCCTCCAGGCAATGAAGAAATTTATTTTTTAGCTAATTAATGAGAAATTACACCTCATTAACATCTGAACAGGAATGCAGTCGACTGAAAATAATTCTTCAAGAAAGGATGTCAGAAAAGACTAGGAAATGCATAAAATATTGCACACCACTGCAAAAAGGGCAATTTTGCTGAGAAACCATTAGAATTCGATTTAGAATAGTCCAAACTCATCCCAGCAATGGTCATGGAAGATGCTGTATGTATGTAATGTAGCTTTTTCAGTGGCAAGATAGGGCTTTCCTCTTTTTCTTTTTCTTTTGTTGGGTTTTTGGCGGGTTTTTTTTTTGCTTTGTTGTTAATAACTAGCTATTATTCCAAGATCAGTCTATAGCTACATTTATTAAAGAACTGTATTTAGGTCCTGTAGGATGGGAGGACCCAAATCTGTGTTATTTCTGAAGGACTTTAAAGGGCACTTCACTACATAAAGGCAGTGTAACCAGTTTCCCACCTGCATCAGAAAGTGGTATAAGAATCAAGTCCACATAAAGCTAGGAAACTAGGAGCCTTTTCAAAAACATCTCTCTAAACAATTGCCCTTCTCTTCAAGAAATTGCGGATGCCTTGAAACTAAGCGAGAAAATTCTGACAGTGATAAACTTCAAATTTGAAGAGTCTAGAAAAATAAGGGGAAAAAATAAATAAATAAGGAAAAAGAAAGAAGGGATGCTTATAACAGCCTCTGTGGGTTTTTAGGAGAACTCTGTTCTTTTGCAAAATGGTAGGGCAGACTGGGGAACATGTGCATGTATAGCAGGGCCTTGCCCTGACTGCATGCCAGGTGCCCACCAAAGCTGTTCTATCATTCCCCTCCTCAGCTGGCCAGGGGAGAGAAAATATAACAATAGGCTCATGGGATGAGATAAGGGCAAGGAGAGATCACTCACCAGTTACCATCATGGGCAAAACAGGCTTGCCTTGGGAAAAACAGTTTGATTTATTACAAATCAAATCATAGTGGGATAAAGAGAAATAAGAACAAAACTAAAAACACATGTTCCACTCACCCCTCCCTTCTTGGGCTCTGCTTCACTGGTGATTTCTCTGCCTCATCTCCCACAGTGGCACAGGGGGATGGGCAATGGAGGCTGCAGTCACTTCATCACACACTGTCTTTGCTGCTCCTTCCTCCTCACAGGCAGGACTCCCTTCCCTGCTCCAGCCTGAGGTCCCTCCCAGGAGACTTCATGAACTCCTCCAGCGTGGGTCCATTCCACAGGGCGCAGTCCTTCAGGAAGAGGCTGCTCCACTGTGGGTCCCCTGTGGGATCACAAGTCCAGCCAAGAAACATTTTTGGAATATGGGCTCCTCTTCATGGGGCCACAGGCCCTGCTAGGAGCCTGCTTCAGAGTGGGCTTCCCATGGAGTCACAGCCTCCTTCAGGCATCCCCCTGCTCTGGCTGGGATCCTCCAAGGGCTGCAGGTGGATCTCTGCTCCCCCATGGAATTCCTTGGGCTGCAGGGGCACGGCTGCTTCCCCAGGGGCTGCACCACGGGGAGGGGCACCAGGGGAATCTCAGCTCCAGAGCTTGGAGCACCTCCTGCCCCTCCTTCTGCACTGACCTTGGTGTCTGCGGGGCTGTTCCTGTCCCATTTTCAAACTCATCTCTTTTGGCTGCTGTTCTGTCCTGGTTTGATCTGCCCCAGGAAGTGAGAGAGAGTGTTGGTTCAGAGGTTGGCACCCTGTGGACCAGTGAAAGGTCATTTCATCTCTGTGAGCACACATTTCAGTCTGTGGGGGGGGTGGAGTGTCCTCTTTCGCCTTCCGCCTCCAGAGAGCACACAGGTCTCCCTCCTCCTCCTGGCTGTGGAGGGGAAGGGGAGGCCTCCCCTGGCCAAGGCCAAGGCCTGCCATGCGGCCTGGGCTGGGGTGAGCCTGGACAGCAGCTATGCCGGCTTGCTGGCACTGCTGTCTGAGCCTCGCTGCTGTTGGATCTGGGCCAGCACAGCTGCCTGTGAGCTCTGGCCTTGGCTGGACCTCCCTCCTCCAGACCGGTGGAAAAAGGAGAACTGTCTAGCCAGCCAGGCCGACTGAGGCTGGAGGGGTGGAAGACTCCAACACCTGGGATGTCTTTGGGTCTTGGGTGCCGAGCCCACGCTACTCCCCTCCCCGGAGTGTTGGACCAGCTGCTTTATCAGAAGATTCATCAGTTGTGGTTTCTGTAAGTGATGGAAGAGATGGCCAGGGACTTGTGATGCCAGCAGAAGATAAGAAGAAGAGATGATGGAGTGGCTTTTGGCCGGACTTTCCTTGTAGTGGCCATAGAGACTGAATCATTGCTCCTGTAACTTATGGAAACTGTGTAGGGGGATGCAAGGTGGGCACTGTGTAGTGGAAATGCCAGTGCCAGAGTGAGTGAACAGGGGAGGATTGAGAGGGTGTGGTGGTACCCTCAGAAGAGGCTTCTGTTCTTGGAACCCTTTACCCCGAGGGAGTTATGGGGGGGACTTGTGTCCTAGAAGCATCTTTAAAAGAGAACCCTACGGGCAGTTTTTAGTCCCTGGGTGGTGGTGAGAGCACCGTCCATTGGAAAGGAGGACTTCTCAAGTGTACATTTCCTCTGTATGGGGTGGGTCATTTGTGAGGAGTGTAGACCACAAGAGACTGTGTTTCTTGTGGGAGTTTCTATAGGGCACAAGGAAGACTCCTCTCCCTTAATATTTTAAGCTGGAAGTTCCAGGTTTCGTCTCAGAAGGTTTTGGTGGGGGGGGAGGAGGCGTGGTTTGGAGGTTCTTTTCACTTCTGATTCTGTTTCTTCCTATTCCTCTTTTCTATATAGTGTGAGTTAATAAAGTTTTCTTCCCATTTCTAAGTTGGAGCCTGCTCTGCTTTATTCCCAGTCTGTCTCACAGTGTTATTTTAAAGAACTATAATCTCATGGGTGCGCTGGCATCAGGCCAGCGACTCAAACCCATGACAAGTATCAAGTTTAATTTGAGCAGCATAAAGCTGCTAGCATAAAGTTACAATAATTCTTGATAAAAAATAATATTGGTTCTAATACATAAGCAAATTTGATACCGCGGGGTACATGGGCAGAACCTGTCTAGTCCCATGTACAAATTATGATGTCTAATCTAGCCCTTTTTATGCCATATGTCACCTCCTATTCCCTCCTATTTTCGATTCATAACACCTGTGTCTCCTCCTTTATTACCGCCCATTTCCGCCTCTACTGCGCAGACCATTTTTGGTTGTCTTCCCCACCTTCGGCGGTCGTGAGGAGGAAGGCCCTCCTCTTCCTCTTAGTGCCCTTCCAATGAACCCACTGGTTACACATGTGCACTAACTTGTTATTGCATTATATGGTCTATATATGTACCTCCGAAATTGTTTCATAGTACTCTAAGACAATAAATTCATTTTTAATTAACATTTACTTGGACTTAGTCTTAAAATTGTCCCATCCTGGATAATTTTAGCTTCCTCAAGGCCAAATTACCTGGCTATCGTCCCAAAACTTTCCCATGCTAGATAATTTTAGCTTGTTTGTTTCCTCAAAGCTGAACATCTGTTGAAGAAGGGGGATTTCCACCCCCTCCCCCCTTCCCTCTTCTCCTAAGAAGTTACTACTTTAAAATATTGATTACTATTTGATTTTACTGTTTAAATTTTATCAGCACAAATCATACGTATTTATTACATAAGGTTGGAAAATATTGTCTGGGGTCTGTTGAGGTCATGCAGCTACTTCAAGTGTTTGCTGCTGATTTGCTGACACCTTACGACATCCGAAGTCTGGCTCATGTTCTTTTTCAGCCTGTAGAATATGACAGTTTTTGAGTCTAAATGGACTCAGTTGGCAGTCAGAGCAGTGGAGCGGAATGCTACACTGGGTCCACAGGATCCCAGGCATGTGATTGGCACTGATGTGCTGCTGGGAACAGGCCATTATCCTGGTCCTCCTAATGGGCAGGTTGTCTTTGATCCCCTTGTGCTTGATCAGTGCCAGACAACAGGCATGGCAGCATTGATCCAGACTATTGAAATGGCTGCTCCAAAGGAGTCCTTTGTGACCATTGTCCAGGGGGCTGATGAGTCTTTTCTGCGATTTGCAGACAGGCTGACTGCCTCTGTGGAGAAGCATGTGGGAGATCCTGAGGCAAGGAAGCTTTTGCTTAAGCACCTTGTGAGACACAATTGCAATGCTGATTGTAGGAGGATCATAGAGGCTCTCCCTGGTGATCCTTCTGTCCCCCAGATGGCAGAGGCCTGTGCAAATATAGGCACTTTGGGTCATAAGTTGGCTGCTGTGGCTACTGCTGTGCAGCCTGCCATGGCTACTGCTGTGCAGCTGGTGTGGACAGTGCTGCAGGGCAGCCAGCGATACCAGGGGATTCCCCAGGCCAGCAGGAAACAGGGGAAGAAAGCACAGAAAATCACAACTCCCTTGTTCATGTGTGGTCGGTGTGGAAGGCCGAATCATCTTGCAAATGCCTGCAAGGCGATTGTTCGTGTTAATGGCCAGGCTTTGTCGGGCTCGGGAAATGGGAAGCGGAGCGCGAAGGGGAGACACGCCCAGACACAAACTTCTCTCAAGGCCCGGAGCCGATGGATGTCTGCTTAGCCGGCTTGTATCCAGCACCTGCAGCTCAGCGGGTGTTGATGTCTGCACAGCAGCAACGGTTGTTTTAGAGTCAAGCAAAATACACAAGGTCCCTCTAGATGCCTTTAGTCCCTTGGGTGACAGCATGAGTGCTCTCCTTATGGGGAAATCTAGTGCCACCCTACAGGATATCGTGCACAAGGGGTTCATTGATGCGGATTTCATGGGGTAGATTTGTACCATGGTCTCCACACCCACCCCCCCGTCACTATCTCAGAAGGGATGAGGCTTGCTCAACTTGTGCCCTTTAAGTCTTGTGTTTGCAGGACAGTTGACCAGTCATGAGGAGACAGCAGCTTTGGATCCTCTGGGCCTCCTCAAGTTCACTGGACCACTGTCCTGACCAAGGAACGTCCCAAGATGCTGTGTACCCTTTCCATCCCTGGCGCGACACTGCCTGAAATTTGCCTCTGCGGGCTGATTGACACTGGCGCCAACATCACGGTCCTCTCCCTTGCTGCCTGGCCCCCGGAGTGGCCCTTGGATCCAGTGGAGACGCCTGTCGCAGGATTGGGAGGAACGGCACAATGCTATGTGAGTCAGCATCCCATGCTAAACACGAACTCAGAGGGACAGATGGCCATGGTCTGGCCTCATGTAACTTCAACTGTTGCTTACCTCTGGGTCAGGGATGTATTGGCCACGGGGGGGGTGCACATTGGGATGGATTTTTGATGGGGGCCACTGCAATGAAGGGCACAGAGTGTCCTATGCCTCCTTTACGGTGGCTGGTGGACAAACCTGTCTGGGAGAACCAGTGGCCGCTCACTCAAGACAAATTAGTTGCCCTTCGAAATCTAGTGCAGGAGCAGGTGGACCAGGGTCATCTGGAGCCTTCTACCAGTCCCTGGAACACTCCTGTCTTCTGCATCAAGAAAAAATCTGGGAAATGGAGGTTGTTACAAGACCTCCGAAAGGCCAATGCTGTGATGGAAAGCATGGGAATGTTGCAGGCAGGCATGCTGTTGCCCACCATGCATCCCGCAAATTGGCCAATCCTCATTGTGGATTTGAAGGATTGTTTTTTTACAATTCCTTTACATCCAGATGACAAACTGAAATTTGCCTTCTCGGTGCTAGCAATTAGCAATGCTGAGCCTGCACAGAGATATCAATGGAAATTTTTGCCTCAGGGCATGAGAAATTCCCCTGCCGTATGCCAGTGGTATGTGGCCCATGTCTTGTCTGGAGTTCACAAGCAGTTTCCTGATGCCCATGTTTTATCACTGCATGGACAACATTTTGGTGGCTGCACCCACCCATAATGAGCTGCTGAGGATACAGCCCAAGTTTATGATGCTTTGCATGCTCATAGGCTGCAGGTGGCTCCAGAAAAGGTTCAACAACAACCTCCTTGGAAGTATTTTGGGGACAATCTCACACCAGGAGGTGAAATTTGTGTATTCGGTGAAAACACTGAATGACGCCCAGAAATTAGTGGGTGTCATCATGTGATTGAGTCTGTACTAGGGACTGACCAATGCACAACTGTCTCCTCTGTATGATTTGTTAAAGGGAGACATCGATTTAAAATCACCTCACACATTGACCCCTGAGGCACGACAAGTGCTGGAGGAATGTCAGCAAGCTGTTTCTGCTTGCCAGGTTTATTGCATTGATCCTTCTGTTGATGTCACTGTGTTCACTACCACTCCAGATTTGCATCCCACAGGTATCATTGGCCAATGCAGTGACAAATGGTCTGACCCCTTGCACATCTTGGAATGGGTCTTCCTGCCCCATCAGCTGCAGAAGATGGTGACCACATTATCTGAGCTGATTGCTCAATTGATAATCAAATGCCAGCAATGGTGTTTGCAATTGATGGGAGCAGATCCCGCAAGATCATCATCCCGGTTGAGCGGGAAAACTTTGACTGGAGCTTTGCAAACAGTGTTTCTCTGCAAAGTGCTCTAGAAAACTTTCCAGGGCAGATCACTTATCATCTGCCCAGCCACAAGCTACTTCAAGTTGCAAAAGTAACAGAAATTTCTTTGCGGCCCAAACTTAGCCAGGAACCAGTGCAAGGACCCACCATCTTCACTGACGGTTTGGGGAAAACAGGAAAGGCCATTGTTTCCTGGAAGGATAGATCTTAGTGGCAGGTCCTGGAGTGTCATGAGGATGGGTCAGCCCAATTGGTTGAATTGAGGGCTGCTGTCATGGCATTTTAGAAAATTTCCCAGGAACTTTTCAGTTTGTCACTGATTCCGCCTATGTGGTGGACATAGCACAGCGGTTGGGTCATTCAGTTTTGAAGTCAGCAATGCTGCTTTGTTTCATTTGCTGAAAATCTTGTGGTGTGCCATTCAGACCTAGGTCCATCTGTATTACGTTCTACATGTTAGGAGCCATACTGATCTGCCGGGGTTCATAGTGGAAGGTAATGCCAGGGCTGACAAGCTGGCTAGCCCTGCATGGGTAGCACCTCAGCGTGACACACTCGCACAGGCCAAGGCATCGCGTGGGTTTTTCCATCAGAACGCACATACTTTGCAGAAGCAGTTTCAATTGACACCAACTGAGGCTTGTGACATTGTCGATTCTTGTGATGACTGTCACTCACTTACTGTGCCTTTGCCGGCTCAGGTAAACCTCAGAGGCCCCAAAGCCTTGGAGATTTGGCAGACAGATGTCACCCAAGTTGCCAAATTTGGCCGGCTCAAGTATGTGCATGTCACAGTGGACAAATTCTCCACTGCCATGTGGGCTTCTGCTCAGGCTGGAGAAAAGACCCATGATGTCATTGCCCACTGGAGGCAGGCTTTTGCCATTCTAGGCATACCCTCTACTGTGAAGACCAACAATGCTCCTGCTTATGCCTCACAGAAGGTGCAGCAGTTCCTGCAATCGTGGGGTGTGTCACACAAGTTTGATATTCCACATTCCCTGACCGGTGAAGCTATTGTTGAATGCACTCATGGTACTCTAAAGCAGGTTCTTCAAAAACAAAAATGGGGAATGCAGGGTGAAACCCCACACGGTTGGCAAAAGCCTTGTATACAGTCAATCATCTTATGGTGCCACAGAATTCAAATAACCATGTTGTTTTGAATCATCACCTTTCGTTGCAGGCTTCAGACGAGACACATCAGCCTCAAGCGAAGGTTCATACTGCCTCCCCTCCCCATTTAACAGGTTCGGGTGCAAGATTTAACCACCAAGGAGTGGGAAGGCCCATATGAGCTTATCTCTTTGGATTGTGGGTATGTGTCTGTATCCACAGATAGTGGGGTATGCTGGGTACCTTCAAAGTGTGTTCGTCCTGACTTGCTACTGCAAAGGCAGAATCGAGCCAACAGGCAACCTGAAAACCATGATCAGAATGAAAGTCATCTGTTGCCCTGTATCCTCTTGGGCTTCAGATTTTTACTGCTGGCTCTTTCCCATGGGAAAAAGCCAGCAGTAAAAATCTGAAGCCCAAGAGGATACAGGGCAACAGTCATCAAGTGGAAGAATCTGCGAGTGATGACTCAGATGCAGATGATGCAAGTGATCACTCTTGGATGGTCCCTCCGCAAGCAGACACTAAATACTTTGCATTTTTCTTTTTTTTTTCCTTTCTTTTTTTAAACCAGAAAAGGGCAAGATGTAGCCCTGATTTCATGTCTGAGATGTTTTGGTTTTCTGAAATTCTTTCCCAGGAAACTTCTGTAAACAAAAGAAATGTTTTTGTAATGGTGCCAATGTTATTCATTCCTTCTCACAGGAGGGGCTTCCTCTTGATGTCCCTCTGTTTTGACCAATGTGATTGAAGAGGTTTGCCCTTGTTTCACCACTCATATTGGTCTGTGTAAATAGTATAAAAAGGGAGATGCATGCCAAAAATAAATGAGTCATTTTTAGCCTTCTGAATTTTGGAGTCTGTTTTGTTGGTGGTGTAAAACAGCATCATTCAGGATTTTATAGCGGAAAACAAGAGTCCATACCTGGCGAACAGGATCTTCTGGTACTGAAGCCCATATTGTCATATCCCCAGTAGCATTTCCAATCCCCCAGAAGGGTGGGGTGGGGTGGGGGGTGGGGATCCATGTGGCACTCTCCTTCGCCTACTGCAGCACATTCCACTGCCTGCAGCAATATTCTGCTGCCTTCCACAGCCCCACTGGCTGCTCGCACCAGTTCTGCTGCCCACAGAAATATCCCACAGCCCCTGTCTCCCCGCAATACTGCGGCAGCTTGTCATAATTGTGCCGGGTCACCAGTCACTGTGGTGTTGGAGACAGGGACGTGACACTATCACACTGAATTCATGCAGCAACAACGCCCGTTTCCTGTCTGGCAGCTCCTTTTAAAGGGCTTTCAAATTTCCCGTGCTTACAAACATGATTGGTCAAGGGTCTTAACTCCGCCTAGCTCACTGGCTAAGGATACAGGTGCATCCGTGCTTCAAAGGGGTTGGCTGAGGTCCTCTGTTTGAGTTTGAATCTGACCTATCGTCATCAGGTCTGGGGAATTGCTTACGTGAGCTAGGCTGGTCAAGCTGGTATCTGTTAAGCCAAATTATCTGTACAGCTATAGACCAGCTATCTGTCACAGTCTGGTATGGAGATGACATTCTGAGGACACTGAAATTCAATAGCAATGATGGGATCAGACTCTGGCATTCTGGAATTTTCTGAGACTAAGTATACATAAAGTACAAATAGTCCAAAACATAGACAGTGACCTGTCTGGGGTCCAAAATGGGCCAGAGAAAAAGGAGGTTGGGACAGGAAGGAAAAGAAGCATTTGCCAACTCAAGTCAGAAGCAGAGAGAGTTGTGGGCATTTCTCAGGAAGGTGGGATGGTGTCGGCTGTGGATCAGCAATTATGGGCTGCTGGTAAAGCCTCTATGGGAGCTCCTGAAGGCAGCTCAGCAGGCCTTTAAAGTCTGGACTGTGATTCATGGGCTTCCTTTTCACAGCTCCACCGAGCCCTCCTGCAGGCCCTGCTGTGGGGCTCCCAGACCCCATGGACCCGTTTGATCTGTTTCCCTGAGACAAAACCCAGCACTGGGAGTGCTGTCACAGTTCCTGGGAACTGGAGCAGGGCTGTGGCCATCTTTTCACAGCAACCAGACAATGTCAGCCAGGGCTGGCTGGGCTGGCTGAGGGCAGTAGCAGCTGCTTCTCTCCTGATCCAGGAATCTCAAGCACTGACTTTGGGACAGAGAATTGTAGTTGAATTTTTTTTTTTAATGCACAGCTCAAGATGACAGCTCCTGAGGATTTGAAGAAATCTGGACCAAACTTCCTTCATGCTTATCCAGCTGGACTTGGTTAGAACATCTGTTTTTAATGGTCACCTGAATAATTGCTGTATGGGTTTAGCTTCCATCAAGATTAAGTGTTGTAGTGCCCTATGCAATAAAATGAGATTGATATATTGGGAGATTAGTGCCCATAAGGAACTGAGCTTTAGGAAAAAGAGGGACTTGATGAGGACTGTAGAACAGAACAGCCTTGGAGAAACAGGTAAAGGATGTAACTCACACAAAACACAAGCAGGATGCCAGCTCAGTTCTGCAAAGCTGACAAAGCAGATGTTATGCAAAACAATGATACTGGCCTTACTGAAAAGCAGGGGTTGAGGAACAGCCACCTGAAAAAGGACACCAGGTGTTGGAGACAGACCCCAAAGAACCACATAAGGACATCTGATAAGGCTTGCAATTATGTAAAGTAATACCTTTCCATCAAGTAAACAGGGATAGTTCAGATTATGTAATCAGTGTGTCTGATAAAAACTCTGTTCACATAAGGCTTGGGCACTCAATTAGAGGAAGTGTCCTCTGAGTGACCAGCACTGCAATAAAGAATGGCTGCTTTCTGAAACTCAAAGCTGTGCTAGAAAGTTCTATCTGGCCAATTTTGGTTTCAAGGCACATGCCCGTAGGAAGATGGGAGGTTTTAGGATCAAGAGGCTCAGGCTCCCCTGTATTTCCACCTTGTGAGTACAGACAACTCTCAGTAGAGACTGATGACGATGAAGCCCTGCAGTGTCACAGGGTGCCCCTGATTCCATGAGACTCTGCAGTGTCACAGGGGCCCCTGGGCATCAAGAGTGTCAGGAGTGTCACATGGTCCCCTTTGCTCCACGAGGCCCTGCAGTGTCACAAGGTTCTGTTGGTTCTAAGAGGTCCCACAATGTCACAACTGACCCTTGATTCCGTGTGCCCTCACAGTTTCAAAGTGGCCTCTTGGCACCGCGAGGCCCCGCAGTGTCACAGTGTCACCTTGGTCTCATGTGTCATTGACACCAAGGGAACAGCACTGATGGGTTCTCATCATCTCATTCCTGTCTCCAGGGAAGGCCAAGGTCATTCTTGTCTGCTCTCTCCTGGTAGGAGGGCTGTGAGGAAGAACATTTCCGGCTGTCTTAGCTGCTAAAAAACCTGTGTAAGAGGTTCACAGAGTGGAGACAAGCAGTGTATCAGCCTCTGAGTATATTTATATTTCCTAAATGTGTTTTGTCAAGGTAACGCTGCCATCTGCTAAAAGGCAATGGCACTCGTGCCTGCAGAGCCCCTTGTGACTGCACAGGAGAGATGCTCCCCAGACAGGGCTGCCTTCCCGGTGTGGTGTGACAGGCACAGGCAAGAAAGGCAGAGGAGAGAGAGAGATGTCAGGGAGAGACATTTGCAAGGGCCCCGTCCAAGGCAGGTGAGATGAAAATCACTGTGACACTGGGGCTTGTTCCTGGAGTCACAGCCAGAAATGTCAGGGCTCTGTCAGGTGCCCACCCCTGAGCTGGGCTCATGCCCTGCTCACAGCCCCAGGGCTGTTCAGGGACACGAGTCCTTCCCTTGCACACACACAGACAGTTCATTGCAGCACGAACAGGCTCTCCCTGGGCTCTGCTGCCAGTGCCAGAGCCTGACAGGGACCTCAGCCCTGTGAGTGTCACCCTGCCCTGCCCTGCCCTGCCTGAGGCGCCCCACAGCCAGAGGGATGGACACCAGGAGCTCTGTGCACAGGAGATCATGCAAGCCCTGCACTCAGGGGGTTCCCAGTGGACAAAGGAAACTCTCTGAAAACTCCAGGAACAGCTGAAGGTGTTTGTGCTCACTGGGTTTATGTCCCCTCACACACACAGGATGTTCAGGGCTGTGTCTTGTCTGTGCACTGCAAACACAGACTCCTGACCTGGTCACTTGATGTCCCTCCCTGGAGGGAAGAACGACCTCTCTGACCTGGGGTGAGAGGCCTCTGCTGTAGCAGTGCTGGCTTTGCAAGGGCACTGCTGGGACAGCCCCCACCCTGAACACTGCCACACTTCTGCTGGTCACTGCTGTTTTCCTCTCCAGGTTGCTGTGTTGGGCACATCCTTGAGAGCAAACTGGGAAGAAGATTGAAGCTTTCAGGCTGTGCACTGAGAAGATGCCCTTGCATGATGGAAATGCTGTTGCAGAGCCCAGCTCTGTCCCAGCAGTGCCCATGGCCTGTCCCTGCCTGCAGTCCCTGGACAGTCACACAGCAGGACTGGGACTGAGCTGACAAGAGCCATGAGGTCTTAAACCTGAACAGGGGCTCTGAAGGGCAGTGTGGAAGTGAAGGAAGGGGAGGTAATGGAGAGCAAGCCCTGGGGCTCCCTGGCAATGAGATGCACTGGGGTTCCCTTTTTTCCCTCAGCTCTGCCCAGAGGCACCAAGCCTGCAGCTCCAGAGAAGTCACAGAGGAAAGATGTCAGGCACACATGGCAATACAGAATCACAGAATTACAGAATCACAGAATCACAGAATTTCTACCTTCAAGAGTAGAAGAGACCTTCAAGATCATCGAGGCTCACCCAAAAGAATACTTTATGTGGTGTGAGCACAGATGTAGTACAGCTCGTTGGTTATATGATCTATTGGTTTCCTAGAAAAGCAAATACTGAACTAAAAATTGTATAGTCAAAGATATTTGTGGGAATAAATTCTCAAAAGTGTAACACCTTTTCAAGGAGAAAACAATACAGGACACAGAGTGAGCACAAATGAGTAACACAGTAAGAGCTATGCAGAAGAAAAAGAGTTTATTGCTTCTGAACACCACACATGATCATTTTCCTCAGGGCATCCTTGAGCTCCTGGTTCCTCAGGCTGTAGATGAGAGGATTCAGGGCTGGAGGCACCACCAAGTACAGAACAGACAGTGACAAATCCAGGGATGGTGAGGAGATGGAGGGGGGCTTCAGGTGGGCAAAAATGCCAGTGCTGAGGAAGAGGGAGACCACAGCCAGGTGAGGGAGGCAGGTCGAAAAGGCTTTGTGCCGTCCTTGCTCCAAGGGGATCCTCAGCACAGCCCTGAAGATCTGCACATACGAGAAAACAATGAACACAAAGCAACCAGAAGCTAAACATGTGCCAGCCACAATAATCCCAAGTTCCCTGCGGTGGGAGTGTGAGCAAGAGAGCTTGAGAATATGTGGGATTTCACAGAAGAACTGGCCCAGGGCATTGCCATGGCACAGGGGCAGGGAAAAGGTATTGGCCGTGTGCAGCAGAGCGTAGAGAAAGCCGCTGGCCCATGCAGCTGCTGCCATGTGGGCACAAGCTCTGCTGCCCAGGAGGGTCCCGTAGTGCAGGGGTTTGCAGATGGACACGTAGCGGTCGTAGCACATGACAGTGAGCAGGGAGAGCTCTGACCCACAGAAAAAGATAAGCATAAACACCTGTGCAGCACATCCTGCATAGGAGATATTCCTGGTGTCCCAGAGGGAATTGTGCATGGCTTTGGGGACAGTGGTGCAGATGGAGCCCAGGTCGGTGAGGGCCAGGTTGAGCAGGAAGAAGAACATGGGGCTGTGCAGGAGGTGGCCGCAGGCTACGGCGCTGATGATGAGGCCGTTGCCCAGGAGGGCAGCCAGGGAGATGCCCAGGAAGAGGCAGAAGTGCAGGAGCTGCAGCTGCCGCGTGTCTGCCAATGGCAGCAGGAGGAAGTGGCTGATGGAGCTGCTGTTGGACATTGGCTGTCTCTGGACAATCAAACCTGCATAAGGAGGAAAGACAGTGACATCTGAGGGGAGATTTCTCAGACAAGAGTGAAAGCCCTTTCGCATAGACCATTTTCTGCCGCCCCTTGTTTATGTCTAGAAGAACTTCCTTTTCCTTGCTTGCTGGAGCCCTGATTGCTGCTGGCCAATGTTCAGTGAGGACCCAGACTTTGACCTGCAGGACACCTGGGAGTCAGCCTTGACCCCCAGTCAGTGCAGGGGAACAGTGAGGGCAGGGGACAGTCCTGATGTTTGAACTTGACTAAGAATGACCTCCTAAGGCACAGGAGCTTCCAGGGAAAAGGGATTGGGGTTGCCGGAGTCAGAATGAGAGATTCTGCTGCACCTGGGGAGAACAGAGAGTCCAGTGAGGCAGGAGGATTGTCTGAGCCTTAGTGCAGACTGTGGGGAGCTGCTCTGTCTCTACGACCTGTTCCCAGCTGCCATGGACTTGCACTTGAGCTCCACTCTTGTATTACCCTGGAAAGCCAGGAGGCACTGCTGGGAGCAGAGGGCTCCCTGGAACACAAAGTGGCTCCTCCTGGCTTTCCCAAAGTCAGGGAGAGTCGGCTCATTCCCAGCCTGCCAGCCTGCCTTGCCCAGGGCTCCCCAGGGCAGAGGGAGCTGGGACACCCCATTGCTGTGCTCAGCCTGCACAGGAGGAGCCCAAGGGCTGGGCCTGAGCCTGCAGCTGGAACTGCCATTCCCAGAGAGCCCAGAGTCAGCAATGCCAGGAGCACCTGGGCAAGGCAAGGAGAGACAGAGCCAGGCCCTAATGAAAAGCCTTTCCCTGCCCAGCCCTGCACAGCCCCTGCCAGGCAGCAGCAGTGCAGGACTGTGGCCCTCAGGCCCTGCTCAGCAGGGAATGGGCACATGGCAGGAAAGATGCCCTTCATCTCTGGGGCTGCTCTGCTGGCCCAGGAGGGGACTGAGGGCCCCGAGCCCCCGGGCTGAGGGCTGTGCTGGCTGCCAGGGGACACAAGAGCTGTGCTGCTCAGGGCAGTGTGTGCCCTGCAGGGCAGGGCTGGCAGGTGCCACATGTCCCCTGCAGCAGGGCTTCCCTCAGCACTGCCTCCCTCCCTCCCTGCCCACGGCTCTGCTGCTGCAGCTGTCCCAGCCCGAGCTGTTCCTGTGGCCCCGGGCTCCTTCCCTGCCAGTGCTGCCAGAGCCCAGCCCAGCCCCTGGGCCAGCTCTGCGCTGCAGCTGCTCGGGGCTGCAGGGGTTAAAGAACAGCTCCCCCAGGCCTGGGCACCATGGAAAGGGGATGCTGCATGGATCTGGAAGCTGGGGAGCTGGAGGCACTTGCTGAGGTTCCCAGGAATGCTCAGTGCGATGGTTTAAGAGCCTCAGCCCCTGCTCTGCCCTGCACAGCTGAGTTTCCATTGCCACCAAGCTGAGCCAGGGAAAAGTGGGAGCACAGCTTCAGGAAAGCAGAGACTCAAGCAGGAAACTCCTGCCCTGAATGAGCTCATGAAAAGTCCCCTCAGAAATGACCTGGGCATGAGCTGGAGCTCTGAGCAGCCCTGGCCCACACAGCACCCTCTCCACAGCAGCAGGACCTGCCCTGGCAGCAGTCACTCCTTGCACCCACAGCTCCCCTCCACCATCCATGGGAGCTCCCAGGCAGGCTGAGAGCTGCCCCTGGCAGGTGGCAGATCCCCTGGCCTGGCCAAGAGCCCTCAGGGCTGCAGGAGCTGCTCTGCACCACAGCCCTGGGCACCCCTGGCTGCAGCCCCAGCTTCAGCCCCTGCAGCCGTCCCTGGCAGCAGGAGCCGTCCTGCCCTGTCCCTCTGACGGTGCCCAGGGCAGCCCCGCTGTGGAGCACATCCTCCCCCAACCCAGAAAGGGCAGCAGAGCCATCCTTACAGTCCTGTCAGTGCTGTCCTGAGTCAGCTTTAGGAGATCCCTGCAGCCAGAGACTGACTGTGTCACAAGTTGTGAAGATTAGTGCATGAGGAAGCTCGGAATTGTCCTTCCAGTTTCCTTAAGCCTCTATCTGCTTCCCTGATCTCAGGTGCCTGCAAGAAATGCCCTCAGCCCTGCTGGGCTGGGAGTGGAGCTTGTCCTCAGGATGTCTTTTTGAATCTCTTCTTGATTGCCAGGAGCTGCCTCTGTGCCAGGTGCCTTACCCAGCTCATTAGTGCAGAAACTGTTCCAAGACTTTAATTAACCCCTTGAGGCTTTGGTGTTGTTTACGGTGGTGTCAGTCCCTTAGAGAGTGTTCAAAAAACTTTTCAAGAACTCAAAGTTCAATTGAAACACTGACGTTTCTTGAAGTTCTAATGGGTCCCATAGAGAAACACAACTGAGGAAGTGTCCCCAGGTTCCAGTTAGAGCAGAACACTGCAGGCAGTCATGACAGGTGGGGACAAACAAGGTAAAAGGGTCTCTGATGCTGAGAAAACCTGGATGTGTTTCAGGAATGCAAAGGGCCAAGGTCTGAGCCTCAGCTCCTGGCAAGGCACATCCTGTCCCTCCCTCCTTGCTCAGGGCTCTTCCCAGGCCACTGGGATGTGGGGATGTGCAATGCCAAGGGCAGCACCATGGGGCGGCCCCTGCCAGGCTGCTGAGCAGGGACAAGGAGGCAAGGAGGCCCCACTGCTGCCAGGCTCACTTGTCTCCTCCTCCTGGCTCAGCAACAGGGCCAGCAGCCATGGCCCAAGTGCTGCAGGAGTTGTCTGTGTCAGGGCCTTTCAGCTGCTGCCCATGCCTGTGCCCTGTCCAGCCCAGGCTGTCCTACGGTGTCCATGCCCTGCGCCTCTGTCCCTGCAGGCTGTCGTCATCCCCCGGCTGCCCCACCTGGCTGGCCCCTTTCTTTTGCTGACAGCTCTGCGTCCTGCCTGCCTCTGCCTGGGCACACAAAGCTTTTGGCTTCATACCAAAAGGGTTAATTTAATTTTTACTGTGTCTGTGGACTTTCAGCAGAGAAACAAGGCATGCAGGGCCTGCTTTCCCAGAGACATTGGTTGGAAAAGAAGAAGACATCTCGCTCAGGGATGCAGTGATAGAGAAAAGGAGGAGTGAATCTGTGAAGTTCGGGTGGGTTTTATGGAAATGGGAAAATTCTAATACACATTTATCGACTGTATGTAAGCAATATACTTGTAGAATCTCATGTCCATATAAGGTTTGGAGTTATCCTATGGAAAACCTCAGGCCTGTTTAAATGATACCTTCTTGAATGCCAAATTAGTGTTAAGGAGACTTATTCTGATATTTTGGACATATGGTGATGGCAGAAGCTCACAGAACCAAGGAGTCAGCTGTGACACTGAGGAACCTCATGAAAAAATGGTTCACTGTGATGCAGTGGAACCCCATGGAACCAAAGGTCCACTGGGTCAGAGCAGGGCCTCATGGAACCAAGGAAACCATTGTTGACTGTACGGAAGCTCATGGAATTATGGGGTCATTGTGACAATGTGGGACTGCATAGAACCAAATGTGACACTGCAGAACCTTCTGGAATCAAGGTGATCGTGTTATGCTATGGAACCTCATGGAACAAAAGGATTCATGGTGACACTGCACAACTCAGATAGTGTAAAAGCTCATTGAACCAAAAGTCCATTGTGACACAGCAAGGCCGCGTGGAAGCAAGGGTCCGTTGTGGCTCTGTAGGGCTTCACAGAACCAAGGAGACCATTTGGACACTGTGGGACCTAGTGGAACCACCTGCCACTGTGACATAGCAGGGCCACATTGAGCCAAGGGGCCATTGAGAAACTGAGGAACCTCATGGAACCAAAGGTCCATTGTTACACTGTGGGGCCCTGTGGAACCCAAGGGACCACAGTGACACTGTGGTACTCCATGGAACAAAGGGGCCATTCTGATTCTGCTTTGCCTCATGGAACTAAGGGGGGCCACTATGACACTGCAGGGCTTTGTGGAACTAAGGCAGCTGTGTGACACTGTGGACCCTTGGAACCAAGGGTCCCTTGGGATATTGTGAGACCTCATGGAACACTGGAGACCATTATGATCCTTTGGAACCCATTGGAACCAAGTGACCATTGTGACACTGCAGGGCGTTGTATAACCAAAGGGTACTTTTAGCACGGCAGGGCCTCATGTAATCAAGGGCACAACAGTGACATTGTGGGGCTCCAAGGGACTAAGGAGGCATTCTTATAGTGCAGAATCAAGGACACCATTGTGAAACTATGGGGCATCATGGAACCAGAGGTCCATTGTGACACAGCATTACCACATAAACCATAGAGGCCATTTTTACACTTGGAAACATTGTGAAACCAAAGGGCCATTGTGGCACTCTGTGTTCTCTTGGAACCAATGAGTCCACTGTGATACTACAAGGCCTCATGGAAGCAAGAAGTCCATTGTGACACTATGTGGCCCTGTTGGGCCAAAGGGCAATTGTGGCACTGCGTGACACCATTGAACCAAGAAGACAATTGTGACACTACAGGGACCCATGGAACTAAGGATTCATGGAACAAGGTTGGACTCATAGAAACAAAGGTCCATTGTGACATTGCAGGGCCTCATGGAATGCTGGAGACGATTGTGACACTTCAAGGACTCATTGAGCCAAGGGTCAATTGTGATACTGCGGTACCAAGGAGATCACTGTGACATGGCCAGGCCTGATGAGAGCAAGGGGGGACACTTGTAACACTCCGGGGCCCAATGGAAGCAAGCAGCCAGTGTGACACAGCTGGGCCTTGTGCAGCAAAGGGGCCACTGTGATCCTGTGGAGCTCAACAGAACAAAGTGACCAGTGTGACACTGCAGGACTATCTAGAATCAAGGAGACCATTGTGACATTCTGCGACCTAATGGAACCAAGGGGGCTATTGTGTCGTTGTGCAGCTCCATGGATCCAAGGAAATCATTGTGATATTGTAAAGGCCTCATGGAAGTAAGGGACCATTGTGACACTCTGGGGCCCCCTGGAAAGAAGGAGCCAGTGTGACACAGCAGGGTCCTGTAGAATAAAGGATCCTATATGACACCAGCATTGTGACAATGCAGGGCCCCATGGATCCAAGGGAACAAGTAAGAGGTCTGGTTGGCTTTGCCTGATTGGCTCAACTGATGTCTGCATTTTTGGGATCCCTTCTATGTGCCCCTGAAACACTGGGGCTCTGGACATTACTTTCTATGGAAAAGAACCATCCCTTCTGCCCAGGCACTCATGGCCGAAATTGGTACTTCTTAAAAATTCACTGCATGCAAGGGATTCTCCCAGAATAAAGTTACCAGGACAGACAGCTCTGGCTCACCTTGGACTCTGGTGGTCACCTCTAATCTGCCCTGGAAACACTGAGGCTCTGTGCTTTCTTTCCTGTGGGAAAGAACTGGCCTCATCCAAACTCACTGGGCTGAAATTGAGATTATGCCCCCAAAACTCTGTTTATCTGACATACGGAATCCATGATATTTTTTCCATTGCTCCCAGATGAAAGCTGCCAGGACAGAAAACTCTGCCAGGCCTTGGACTCTGGTGGCTTCCATTCATCAGCCCCTGAAACACTGGGGCTCTGTGCTTTCCTTCCTATAGAGACCATGGTGACACTTCTGGACCTCCTGGAAAAAAGGGGTCTTTGTTAAACTGTGAGAATTTGTGGAACCAAGGAGATCATTGTGGCACTGTTGGGCCGCGTGGTCCCAAGGGTCAGTGTGAAGCAGCAGGGCTTGGTGGAACCAAGAGGCCATTGTTGCATTACAGGGTCTGGTGGAACCAAAGGGCCATTGTGATCCTCCAGGGCACTGTGGATCCATAGCGACCATTGTGACATTGGAAGGCCCCACGGAATCATGGATGCCATGGGGACACTGCAGGGCCTGGTGGAACCAAAAGGCCATTGTGACCCTGCTGGGCCTCACAGCAGCAAGGGGGCCATTGTGACACCTCAGAAGCAAGGAGAACATTGTGACACTACAGGGCCTTGCAGAACGAATGGGAGATGGAACAGGTCTTGCTGGTTTGGCCTCCCAGGGGCCACCTGAAGTGTCCAGCTGATCTTGGAATGCTGAGGGCTGCCTCTCATCAGCATCTAGAGAACTGAGGGGCTCTGTGATTTTCTTCCTGTAGAGAACAACCATCCAAAATTCCAGGTGCTCACGGATAAAATTATTACTCCCCCTTGAAAATTTCCCTCTATGCAAGGGTTTTCCCAGACAAAATCTGCCAGGACAGAGAGCTCTGGCTGGCCTTGGCCACTGGTGGTCACCTCTGATCTCCAGGAAGCCATGACGAAAGGATTTGAACAGGTTTGATGGCTGCAACATCAATGAGTCTCTCATCCTCTGAAAAACTCAGATGCTCTTCTGATCTTATGAAGATATTTCTCATTGCATAATATGCTTGAAATACTATTTTTAGCTAAAAAATCTTATTCTTATCATTCTACCAGTGTTATCTGAAATAAAACACCTTCTCTACATATGGATCCAGGTCACCTGTAGAAGCAAACACAAGAAAGAATCCAGCAAGAATTCTTTGTCTCTGCTCCCATCTGTCCCATCTCCTCTGCAGCTGGAGGTGCAGCCCCAGCACTTGGCAGGGCTCAATTGGTCACAAGCTGAGCTCCCACACAAAGAACTTGTGGACCCTGGGTTGCTTTTCTTGGCCCCTGCACGCTCACACAGGCTGAGATGGACACTGATGGTTTCTCTGCCAGTCTCTCTCAGTCAAGCCCAGCTCCCTCTAAGCTCTGCCAGCTGCCCTGAGCTCTCAGCAGCACCAAGGGCCTCTCCCCAGCACAGCCCAGCCGCCTCTGGCCCCACAGCTCTGCTCAGGCCAGGCTGCTCTGGGCAGGGGCCCCACGGCCTCAGCCCCTCTCAAGGGCACAGCAGCAGCTGCAGCTCAGACAGGACTCAGCCCCAGCCATGGGCGAAGGTGCCTGGCCAAAGGAAAAGGAGGCTCCCTGTGTGCCCTGCTCTCCTCTCCAGGAGATGCTGAGAGCTCTGCAGCCCCTGCTGCCATCCCATCTGCCCAGGCCAGCACAACAGCCGTGGCCTTGTGGCCCTCAGGAGCTGTTCCTGCTCCAGGCCCAAGGCCCATCCCAGAGCTGGGGCAGCCAGAAAGCTGTGCCCATTTCTGTTCATTGCTGCCCTGATGGGGATGGATCCTAAGATCATTTGGAATTTGGTGATGAATTTTACTTTTCCAGAGGCCTCTTCTTTTTTGAGCTGTTCAGTTGAGAAATTCAGTGAGAAAAGGTCATAAACATTTGTTCAAAACATTGAAACAAGAAAAGCCTCTGAAAAAAAAAGTTTTCCTTTCTTCACTGGTTAATTAGAAAGATTTCAGAAGTTCAAAAAACTTCTCATGAACTCAAATCAAAACAGTGAAGTTTCTTGAAGTTTTAATGGGTCCCACTGAGGGACAAGACTGAGGAAGTGTCCCCAGGTTCCAGTGTGAACAGGCAGTGATGATAGGCTGGGACAAACAAGGCAAAGGCGTCTCTGATGCTGACCAAACTTGGATGTGTTTCAGGAATGCAGAGGGCCACAGCCTGAGCCCCAGCCCCTGGCAAGGCACATCCTGTCCCTCCCTCCTTGCTCAGGGCTCTTCCCAGGCCACTGGGATGTGGGGATGTGCAATGCCAAGGGCAGCACCATGGGGCGGCCCCTGCCAGGCTGCTGAGCAGGGACAAGGAGGCAAGGAGGCCCCATTGCTGCCAGGCTCACTTGTCTCCTCCTCCTGGCTCAGCAACAGGGCCAGCAGCCATGGCCCAAGTGCTGCAGGAGTTGTCTGTGTCAGGGCCTTTCAGCTGCTGCCCATGCCTGTGCCCTGTCCAGCCCAGGCTGTCCTACGGTGTCCATGCCCTGCGCCTCTGTCCCTGCAGGCTGTCGTCATCCCCCGGCTGCCCCACCTGGCTGGCCCCTTCCTTTGCTGACAGCTCTGCGTCCTGCCTGCCTCTGCTGGGGCACAGAGAGGCTTGGGCTTGAAATCATGACAGTTAATTCCATTTTTACTGTCCCTGTGAACTTTGAGCACAAGAACAAGGTGTGCAGGGCCTGCTTTCCTTGCAAGGATGGTTGGAAGAGAAGACACCTGGCTCAAGGCTACAGTGACAGAAAAAAACCAAGGATTTAGTCTGACAAGTTTGGTGGGTTCTTATGGTAGTGGCTTAATTTAAATACACATGTAGAGACTGTATATAAGTAACATTTTAAAATCACATGTATGTTTATGAGTTATTGCACGTTGGACATCAAGCCTGAATAAAAGACGCAGTCTTAAATACAAAATAAGTGTTAAGGAGTCTTATTTCTGTATTCTGGAGATAAATCCTTTGTGACACAGCAGGGCCTCATGGAACCAATGATCCATTGTGATACTGCAGATCCAAGGAGACCATTTTGACACTCGGGAACCTCATGGAATCCAAATTGCATTGTGACAGAGAAAGGCTTCATGGAACCAAGAGTCTTTTGTGACACAGCAAGGCTTTGAACAATGGACCACTGCTGATAGTACAGAAACTCATGAAACCATGGGGCCACTGTGACAAACCAGGTCTGCATGGAATGAAAAGTCCATTGTGACAATTTGGATCCAAGGAGACCATGGTGACACTGTGGGGCCTCCTGGAACCAAAGAGGCAGTTCTGACACAGCAAGGCCTTAAAGAACCAAGGAGGCTATTGTGACACTGCTGAACCTCACAAAACCAAAGGGACCATGTTATACTGTGGAACCTCATGGAACAAAGGGTCTGTGGTGGCACTGCAGAACCAAGGAGACTCCTGGTGGCAGTATGAAAGCTCATGGAACTACAAGCTGTTGTGACACAGCAAGGTCTCATGGAACCAAGGGGCCGTTGTGACTGAGGAACCTCATGGAACCAAGAGTCCATTGTTACATTCTGGGGCCCTGTGGAACCAAGAGGACCACAGTGACATTGCAGGGCCCCATGAAACAATGGAGACTATTCTGACACTTTGGGACCCACTGGAACCAAGGGGCCATTACAGCATGGCGGGGCCTGATGGAATCAAGGGGACTACAGTAAACACTGTGGGTCTCCATGGGATGCAGGGTCCGTTCTGACACCTTGGAACCAAGGATATCATTGTGACATCATGGAACCAAAGGTCCATTGTGACACAGGAGGGCCTCATGAAACCCTGGAGGCAATTTGTACACCTTGAGGCCCTGTGGAACCAAAGGGCCATTGTGGCACTTAGGGGCCTTGTGGAGTCAAGGGGACCATAGTGACACTGTGGGGCTGAATGGAATCAATGGTCTGTTGTGACACTGCAAGGCATTATGGAATCATGGAGACTATTGTGACACTAAATCCCTCATTGAACCAAAGGGCCATTGTGACACTACAAGGCCTTATGGAAGCAAGGAGACCTACCTGACATTGTGAGTCCCCATGGAACCGAGGGTCCATTGTGATTTTGAGGCACCAAGGAGACCCCTGTGACACTGCCAGGCCCTATGGAAGCAAGGGACCATTTTGAAACTATGGAGCTCCATGGAAACAAGGGGCCAGTGTGACACATCTGGGCCTCATGGAACCAAGGATCCAATATGACATGACCATTGTGACACTGCCGGGCCCCATGAAAACGTAGGGCCACTATGACATTGTGGGGCCCCATGAGTCCAGGGGAACAGGTAACAGGTCTGGTTGGCTTGGCC
Source organism: Acrocephalus scirpaceus scirpaceus (assembly GCA_910950805.1). Taxonomy (NCBI): domain Eukaryota; kingdom Metazoa; phylum Chordata; class Aves; order Passeriformes; family Sylviidae; genus Acrocephalus; species Acrocephalus scirpaceus. Next base: position 495,988 of record CAJVGK010000046.1, on the reverse strand, counting down.
TGACTGGTCCAACTGACCTTGGAATGTTGAGAGTCTCTTCTCATGTATCCCTGTGACACTGGGGCTCTGGGCTTTCCTTCAAATGGAAAAGAACTGCCCTTATTCAAGCCTCCATGGCCAAAATTGGATTCCCTCTGTAAATTTCCCAATATCCAGGGATTGCTCCCAGACAAAAGGTGCCATTACAAACAAGTCTGGCTGACCTTTTCTTCCTGAGAGCTGGGCCTCACCTGCCTTCAAACACTGAGGTTCTTTTCTTTCTTTCCTGTGGAAAAGAACTGTCCCAACTGCACAGGCACCCATGGCCAAATTTGGACTTCTCCAAAATTCCTTTATGCAAGGGTTTCTCCCTAACCAAAGCTGCCATTACAGACAGATCTAGCTGGCCTTCGCCTCCTGAGGTCTGTCTCTAACATGCCTTCGAAACACTGGGGCTCAACTTTGCGTCCTTTGGAAAAGAACTGGCTTTTCCTCCTGGCAAAAAAGGACAGCAATTGGGAGTTAACATTCAAATGACAAATATGCAAGGGTTGCTCCCAGACAAACATACCAGGACAGACAGGTCTGGATGGCCTTGGCCTCTGGTGGCTGCCATTCATCAGCCCCTGAAACACTGGGGCTCTGTGCCTTCCTTCCTATAGAGACCATGGTGACGCTTCAGGGCCTCACAGATCCCAGGGACAACTGTGACACAGTGGGACGTTCTGGAACCAAGGGGCGATTGTGACACTGTGGGAATTCATGGATCCAAGGGGATCATTGTGGCACTGTTTGGCTGCATGGTCCCAAGGGACCATTGTGAAGCAGCAGGGCTTTGTGGAACCAAGAGGCCATTGTTGCATTACAGGGCCTGGTGGAACCAAAAGGCCATTGTGACCCTGCTGGGCCTCACAGCAGCAAGGGGCCATTGTGACACCTCAGAAGCAAGGACAACATTGTGACACTACAGGGCCTTGCAGAACGAATGGGAGATGGAACAGGTCTTGCTGGTTTGGCCTCCCAGGGGCCACCTGAAGTGTCCAGCTGATCTTGGAATGCTGAGGGCTGCCTCTCATTAGCCCCTGGAGCACAGGGGACCCGTGCTTTCCTTCCTGTGGAAAAGAACCATCCAAATATCTAGGTGCCCATGCCACCAAAATTCACACTCCCCCTGAATAATTCCCTCTGTGCAAGGGTTGTCCCAGACAAAAGCTGCCAGGACAGAGAGCTCTGGCTGGCCTTGGCCTTTGGTGGTCACGTCTCATCTCAAGGAAGCTCTGAGGAAAGGATTTGAAAAGGTTTGACTGCTGGAACATGGTCACTTTGGTTCTGTGATGTTCAGCAGTGTCACAATGGCCTCCTTGGTTCTGCAAGGCCTTGCTGTGTCAGACTGGCCCCTTTGGTTCCACGAGGCCCCACATTGCCACTTGTCTCCTTGGATCTGCATTATCACGTTCATTCCATGCAGCCCCAGTGCATCACGGTGGCCCCTTGGTTCCATGAGTTTCTGTACTATCAACAATGGTTCCATTGTTCAAAGCCCTACAGTGTCACAATGGACCCTTGGTTTCATGCAGCCTTTTTCTGTAACAATGTAGTTATTCTTCCATGAGGTTCCCGAGTTTCACAATGGTCTCTTTGGATCTGCAGTATCACAATGGACCCTTGGTTCCACATGACCCTGCTGTGTCACGAAGGATTTATCTCTGGAGTATAGAAATAAGACACCTTAAAACTAATTTGGTGTTTAAGATGGCATCATTTATTCAGGCTTGAGGTCCAACGTGCAGTAACTCATAAACATACATGGATATGTGATTTTAAAAGTGTTACTTATATAAAGTAGCTACATGTGTATTGCAATTAAGCCATCACCGTAACAACCATCGGAAGTTCCCAGGTAAAATTCTTGTTTTTTCTGTCACTGCCTTCTTGAGCCAGATATCTTCTCTTCCAACCATCCCTGCTAGGAAAGCAGGCCCTGCATACTTTGTTCCTGCGCTAAAAGTTCACAGGCGCAGTAAAAGTTGAATTAACCCTCCTGGTTTCAAGCCCAAGGCTCTGTGTACCCAGGCAGAGGCAGGCAGGATGCAGAGCTGTCAGCAAAGGAAGGGGCCAGCCGGTGGGGCAGCCAGGGAATGACGACAGCCTGCAGGGACAGAGGCGCAGGGCATGGACACCGTAGGACAGCCTGGGCTGGACAGGGCACAGGCATGGGCAGCAGCTGAAAGGCCCTGACACAGACAACTCCTGCAGCACTTGGGCCATGGCTGCTGGCCCTGTTGCTGAGCCAGGAGGAGGAGACAAGTGAGCCTGGCAGCAATGGGGCCTCCTTGCCTCCTTGTCCCTGCTCAGCAGCCTGGCAGGGGCCGCCCCATGGTGCTGCCCTTGGCATTGCACATCCCCACATCCCAGTGGCCTGGGAAGAGCCCTGAGCAAGGAGGGAGGGACAGGATGTGCCTTGCCAGGGGCTGGGGCTCAGGCTGTGGCCCTTTGCATTCCTGAAACACATCCAAGTTTGGTCAGCATCAGAGATATTTTTGTCTTGTTTGTCTCCACCTGTCATCACTGCCTGTTCACACTGGAACCTGGGGACACTTCCTCAGTCTTGTCCCTCAGTGGGACCCATTAAAACTTCAAGAAACTTCACTGTTTTGATTTAACTTTGAGTTCATGAGAAGTTTTTTGAACTTCTGAAATCTTTCTAATTAACCAATGAAGAAAGGAAAACTTTTTTTTCCCCAGGGGCTTTTCTTGTTTCAATGTTTTGAACAAATGTTTATGACCTTTTCTCACTGAATTTCTCCACTGAACAGCTCAAGAAAGAAGAGGCCTCTGGAAAAGTAACATTCATCACCAAATTCCAAATGATCTTAGGATCCATCCCCATCAGGGCAGCAATGAACAGAAATGGGCACAGCTTTCTGGCTGCCCCAGCTCTGGTATGGGCCCTGGGCCTGAAGCAGGAACAGCTCCTGAGGGCCACAAGGCCACGGCTGTGCTGGCCTGGGCAGATGGGATGGCAGCAGGGGCTGCAGAGCTCTCAGCATCTCCTGGAGAGGGGAGCAGGGCACACAGGGAGCCTCCTTTTCCTTTGGCCAGGCACCTTCGCCCATGGCTGGGGCTGAGTCCTGTCTGAGCTGCAGCTGCTGCTGTGCCCTTGAGAGGGGCTGAGGCCATGGGGCCCCTGCCCAGAGCAGCCTGGCCTGAGCAGAGCTGTGGGGCCAGAGGCGGCTGGGCTGTGCTGGGGAGAGGCCCTTGGTGCTGCTGAGAGCTCAGGGCAGCTGGCAGAGCTTGGAGGGAGCTGGGCTGTGCTGAGAGAGCCTGGCACAGAAAGCATCAGTGTCCATCTCAGCCTGTGTGACCGTGTAGGGGCAAGACTCAGCCCAGGCCTTGTGAGGCAGGGCCAGCCCATGTGGAAGGCTTTGAAAAAAGGCAAGCGCCTAAGAGAGGAGGCTGCTCTGCATCCTTGGCACTGTGGACAGAGCAGGAAGGCGGCCCAGGACATTTGTAACTCCCTGCTTCTGTCTTCAGCCATTCCAGGCTGCTCAGCCCAGGTTTGTGGGACACTTTGGCTGTGGCTCAGCTCCATCCTCCTGTGGGGCTCAGTCCTGTTCCCGGCCATGGCCGGCCCTGCGCGGCCTCTCTGCTGGCCCAGAGCCCAGCAGAGCCTGGGGCAGGGCTGTCTGTGCAGGCCCACAGGTGCCCCGGGCTGTGCAGGAGCTGGCAGAGGCTGCCCAGCAGGGAGGCCATGGGGCACAGAGCCCCAAGGCTGCTGTGGGCACCACGGCACAGGGGCCCTTCCCAGCCGCAATGCTCCTGTCTTGCCCTGGGCCTGCACAGGGGCTGTGGCGCCATGGCTGGGCCAGCGCCGCACAAAGGGGCCACGCAGCCGCTGCCGGGGCTGACAGCAAGGCCAGGCACACACAAGGAATTGCTGGGCATGGCCTGCAATGCTGGGCAGGACTGACTGTGGGAAGGGCAAAGCTCAGCTGGCCTTGGTGGCTGCAGGAAAAGTCAAGAGCCAAAAGAGGCTCCATGGCTGTGCTGGTGACCAAAGCTGGAGGAGGAAAATGCAGGGCGCAGGCAGGATGGGGAGGGAGATTTCATTCTTGCAGATATCAATGTGAGGCTTTGGAAGGCTTGGGGAGAAGAGAAACTTCACAAGCCTCAAAAGCGGGTATGTTACCAGATGTAAAACCATCTGCACCTGGTGAGCCCAAACAATGCTTCTTCTTCAAAATCCACTTGCCCATGGAACTGCACAATGCCCACTGTGTAAGAAGAATTGGAAAGTGATTGGCTCCAGTTGTGTCAACATTTAACAGTCCACCAGGCAGTCAGGTGTGACTCTGGCATCACCAACCACCAGGGACCACCAAAAACATCCCCAGGACAGAAGAACACATCTATGAAGGGGAGGGAAAACATGTTAATGATTTCAGGGAAATGATTATCATATATACGATTATTCTGTGACAATCACTGAATATATTTGTAAAATCCAGTCTGTAAGCAGGAACTTTCCTGTACTCAGCTTGCACACTTTTGGGAGGAGCTATTCCCCCTTGTTCTGAATAAAGAATGCTACTTCTTACTGCTCCCTTGGTGTTAAGCAGTTTCTTTCATTTTTTCCCCATATTTGATAGCAGTGTCACAATGGCCCCTTGGTTCCATATGCCCCATCATGTCACAATGGTCACTTTGGTTCCATGGGGTCCCAAAGTTACACAATAGCACCTTGGTTTCATGAGGCCCTGGAGTGTCATAATGATCTCCTTGGCTCTGAAATGTCACAATTGGACTCCTGGTTACGTGAGACCCCAAAGTGTCGCAATGGATCCTTAAGGTTTCCATAAGGTCTCGTGTCACAATATTCTCATCAGTTCAGTCAGGCCCCACAGTGTCCCAATGACCTACTTGGCTCTGCAGCTTTAAAATGACCCTTGGTTCCATGATGCCCTGCAGTGTCACACTGGGCCTTGGTTATACAAGACCCCACAGTGCCACAAGGATCCCTCTGCTTTCATGAGACCCTGAAGTGTCAAAGGCAGAGCTCAGCTGGCCTTGGTGGCTGTAAGAAAAGTCAAGAGCCCAAAGAGCCTCCATGGCTGTGCTGGAGACCAAGGGTGGAAGAGGGAAAGACAGGACTGCTGTGGGATGGGGAGGATGATTTAATTCCAGCAGACTCTGATGTAAGGCTGACGGACTCAAGGGCTTCTTGGCCTGAGCCTTTCCTGGAAAGGTCTCTCAGGCCCCTGAGCTCATGAAGAGCTCCAAGGAGGAGGAGAGCTTATCTTGGAATGACCCTCTTGGAAACCCAGAGGGAAAAATGCCAGTTTCTGGCCCGCTAGGGACTGCCCCTGGCAATGGCCCAGGCTTGAGCTGTGGGCTGGGAGCAGCCCTGGCAGAAAAGTCTTGGTGGGCAGGAGCTGGGCAGGAGGCAGCTGTGTGCCCTGGCAGCAAGGCAGGCCAGGGGCAGTCAAGGCTGTGTGACCAGGACATCAAGAACAGGGATTGCCCCAGTCACTGTGGCCTCGTTTGGATTCCCCAGGGCAGGAAAGATGTCTGGCAGCTGGAGCAGGGTTAGGGAAGGGCTTCAAGGTGGGGCTGGGGCCCTTGGGCTGTGAGGAGAGGCTGAGGGAGCTTGGCTTGTCCAGCCCCGAGCAGGGAAGGCTGAGGGGTTCCTCATGCCAGCCTGGCAGTGCCACCCAGGAGGTGATGGAGAACACAGAGCCAGGCTCTTCACCGGGGGGGCCTGGTGGGAGACAAAAGACAATATGTGGATGGGGAAAGAGGGGAGCTTCAGCCAGGAGAGGAGGAGATGAAATGAGTCCGGCTGGTTTCAGCATTTTCTCAACCCCATAATCAGCCTGACCCCCTTCTCCATCCACCACTGACATGATTGCACATCAGGAGTTTTTCAGGATGTTTTATTCCTACTTCATGCAGAGCATTCTGATTCAACAACTGAACTGTTTTCAAAACTATCACAGAATCATCTTTGTCTAAAACTGGTTTGGTACAGAAATCCATGGTGAATGGTGGACATGTCAGATGTTGCTGGGATGTCTCACTTTGCTGAGGGAAGAGTTTCAATATTTCTTACATCATGTTTATATTTTTATATGTGCAATGAAGAGACATTTTCTGTGCCTCTGATTTCCACCAGTTCCTGACCCCCAAAGAACACACACCTGATGAGTACTGGTTAACACTTGCACCTCCCTCAATAGCCACAGCAGAGCTCCCTTGTCCCAGAAAGTCCCTGGCAATGCAGGGATGAAGGGAACAGGACAGGCTGTGGGGATCAGGGGCAGGGCACGGCCAGGGATTTGGGGTGGTTGTGAGCCCAGGGCAGGACCCGGCCCTTGGCCTTGGGGAACCTCACCCAATTGTCCTGGGCCCATGGCTCCAGCCTGTCCAGATCCCTCTGCAGAGCTTCCTGCCCTCCAGCACAGCCACACTTGCACCCAGCTTGGGCTCCCTGGGAACTGACTGAGGGTGCCCTCAATGCCCTTGTCCAGATCATCCATCAAAAGCTTTAACTGCCCTGGCCCCAATCCTGAGACCTGAAGACACCCCTGGCTGTGACTCCATTCCTCAGCTGCTCTGAGTCCCAGGGGTTGGATGAGGGAAATGGTAGGGTGGGGGTAGGGACAGAGTGTGATTGATTGTCAGCCATGAAATACAGTCTTGATTTTCAGATCTATTCAGACTGCATGAGGAGGTGCTGGAGATCAATATCAACTGGGGATTGCTGATATCAATCTTTAAAAAGGAAATAAAACTTAACAGGACAAAACAATTCTCTCTTCATTGTTTCAAAATACTATATTTACTTTGAATACACTTCTGAAATCTGTTTAATTAACCACAGAAGAACTGAAGACTTGAGTTATTCCCAGAGGCTTCTCTTTTTTGGTTGTTTTGAACAAATGTTAATGAGCCTTTGTCCCTGAATTTCTCAACTGAAGAGCTCAAGAAAGAAGAGGCCTCTGGAAAAGTAAAATTCATCACCAACCTCCATGTGTCTGAGGATCCATCTTCATCAGGGCAGCAATGAACAGAAATGGGCACAGCTTTCTGGCTGCCCCACCTTTGGCATGGCCCCTGGGCCTGCAGCAGGAAAAGCTCCTGAGGGCCACAAGGCCGTGGCTGCTGTGCTGGCCTGGGCAGATGGGATGGCAGCAGGGGCTGCAGAGCTCTCAGTGTTTCAGCGGCTGATGAATGGCAGCCACCAGAGGACAAGGCCAGCCAGACCTGTTTCTAATGGCAGCTTTTGTCTCTGAGAAACCCTTGCATAAAGGAATTTTGGAGGAGAAGTACCAATTTTTGCTACGGGTGCCTGTGTTGTTGTGACAGTTCTTTTCCACAGGAAGGAAAGCACAGAGCCTCAGTGTTTAAAGGCAGGTGAGGCCCAGCTCTCAGGAAGAAAAGGTCAGCCAGATTTGTTGGTAATGGCAGTTTTTGTCTGGGAGCAATCCCTGGATATTGGGATATTTGCAGGGGAAATCCCATTTTGGCCATGGATGCTTAAATGAGAAGGGCAGTTCTTTTCCATTTGAAGGAAAGCCCAGAGCCCAGGTGTTTCAGGGGTACATGAGAAAAGACCCTCAACGTTCCAAGGTCAGTTGGACCAGTCAGGCCAAGCCAAGCAGACCTGCTACCAGTTCCCTTGCATTCATGGGGCCCCGCAGTGTCACAATGGCCGTGTCATATTGTATCCTTGGTTCCATGAGGCCCAGATGTGTCACACTGGCCCCTTGTTTCCATGGGCCCCTGCAATGTCACAATGGTCCCTTGCTTCCATAGGGCCTGGCAGTGTCACAGGGGTCTCCTTGGTGCCACAATATCACAATGGACCCTTGGTTCCATGGGGACTCACAATGTCAGAAGGGTCTCCTTGGTTCCAATGGGCCCTGCAGAGCTTCTTGATTCAAAGAGGCTTCAAAGTGTCATAATGGCCTCCAGGGTTCCACGAGGCCCCGTAATATCACAATGGACCTTTGGTTCCATGGGGTACTGCACTGTTCCATGAATCCTTAGTTCTGTGGCACCCCGTAGTGTCACATTTGTCTCCATGGTTCAATGATGCCACACAGTGTGACAACTGCCCCTTTGCCAAGGTTCCATAGTGTCACAATGGTTCATTGCTTCAATGAGACCTTGCAGTGACACAGGGGCCCCTTGGTTCTATGAGGGCTTTAGCGGCAATAGAATCCCCATGATTCCATAAGGCCTTGCAGTGTCACAAAAGACCATTGATTCCATTCATCCACACAGTGTCACTATGGTCCCCTTGGCTCCACAAGGCTTTGAAGTGCCACAATGGCCCTTTGCTTTCCCAGGGCCTCAAGGTGTACAAATGTCCTCCAGGGTTCCATGATGCCCCATAGTGTCACAATGGTATCCTTGGTTCTAAGGTGTCAGAATGGACCCTGCATTCCATGGAGACCTACAGTGTTAGTGGTCACTGTAGCCCCCTTGATTCCATGAGGTCCTGCCATGCTGTAATGGCCCCTTATTTCCACTGGGTCCCAAAGTGCCAAAATAGTCTCCATTGTTTCATGAGGCCCTGCAATGTCACTGTGGTCTCCTTGGTTCCACAGGGCCCCAGAATGTAACAATGGACTCTTGGTTCCATGAGGTTCCTCAGTTAAAGTGGCTCCCTGGCTCCCTGTGGCCACGCTGTGTCACAATGGAGTTCTGGTTCCATCAGGCCCAACAAAGTTTCAATGGACCCTTGGTTCCAGGAGACCTTGCTGTGTCACAATAGAGTTCTGGTTCCATGAGCTTTCATACTGCCACCAGCAGTGTCCTTGGTTTTGCAGTGCCACCACGGACCCTTTGTTCCATGAAGTTCCACAGTATAACATGGTCACCTTGGTTCTGTGAGGTTCAGCAGTGTCACAATGGCCTCCTTGGTTCTTTAAGGCCTTGCTGTGTCACACTGGCCCCTTTGGTTCCATAAGGCTTCACAGTGTCATCATGGTATCCTTGGATCCACATGGTAATGACGGACCGTTCATTCCATGAAGCCCTGGAATGTCACTGTGGCCCCTTGGTTCCATGAGGCCCTGCGGTGTCCCAAAGGCCCCTTGATTCCCTGAGTTTGTGTACTATCACCAACGGTTTCCTTTCTAAAACCAGGCCTTGCTGTGTCACAATGGACTTTTGGTCCAATAAAGCTTTTCTCTGTCACAATGTACTTTTGATTCCATGAAGTTCCCGAGTTTCACAATGGTCTCCTTAGATCTGCAGTATCACAATGGACCCTTGGTTCCATGTGGCCCTGCTGTGTCAAAAAGGATTTATCTCCAAAATATAAAAATAATACTCCAAAAGACTTTATTGCTGTTTAGGAGGACATCATTGATTAAGGCATGAGGTCCAACATGTGGTAGCTCATAACCTTACTTGGACATGTGATTCTACAAGTGTAAACTTAGATATAGTCACTACATGTGTATTACAATTTAGCCATTACCATAAAACCCAACCGAACTTCCACAATTCACTCTTTGTTTTTTCTATCACAGCACTCTTAAGCCAGATATTTTCTTCTTCTCTTCCAACCCTCCACATTGGGAAAGTAGCCTCTGCATGACTTGTTCCTCTGCTAAAAATTCAAAGGCATGGTAAAAGTTGAATTAACCCTCCTGGTTTCAAGCCCAAGGCTGTGTGTGCACAGGCAGAGGCAGGCAGGACGCAGAGCTGTCAGCAAAGGAAGGGGCCAGCCAGCTGGGGCAGCCGGGGGATGACGACAGCCTGCAGGGACAGAGGCGCAGGGCATGGACACCGTAGGACAGCCTGGGCTGCACAGGGCACAGGCATGGGCAGCAGCTGAAAGGCCCTGACACAGACAACTCCTGCAGCACTTTGGCCATGGCTGCTGGCCCTGTTGCTGAGCCAGGAGGAGGAGACAAGTGACCCTGGCAGCAATGGGGCCTCCTTGCCTCCTTGTCCCTGCTCAGCAGCCTGGCAGGGGCTGCCCCATGGTGCTGCCCTTGGCATTGCACATCCCCACATCCCAGTGGCCTGGGAAGAGCCCTGAGCAAGGAGGGAGGGACAGGATGTGCCTTGCCAGGGGCTGGGGCTCAGGTCTTGGCCCTTTGCATTCCTGAAACACATCCAGGTTTGGTCAGAATCAGAGACACCTTTGCCTTGTTTGTCTCCACCTGTCATTAGTGCCTGCAGTGTTCGGCTCAAACTGGAACCTGGGGACACTTCCTCAGTCTTGTTTCTCTGTGGGACTTATTAAAACTTCATAAAACTTTGGAGTTTTTAATCTGACTTTTGGTTCTTGAGAAGTTTTCTGAACGCTCTCTCAGGGACTGAATCTGAAGTAAACAACACAAAAGCCACAAGAGGGTCATTAAAGTCTTTGTGCTGTTTCTATACTGCTCAGCTGGGCTAGGCCTCTGGCACAGAGGCAGCTCCTGGCAATTAAAAAAGCTTTAAAAAGACATTTCTCCTGAGCAGCAGCTCGTCTCCCAGCCCAGCAGGGCTGAGGGCATTGCCTGCAGGTACCTGAAAGGAATGAAGCAGACAGAGGCTCAAAGAAACTGGAAGGACAATTCTGAGCTCATTCAGGGAGAAATCTTTACCACTTCTGACAGTCAGTCTCTGGCTGCAGGGATCTCCTAAAGCTGACCCAGGACAGCACTGACAGGACTGTAAGGATGGCTCTGCTGCCCTTTCTGGGTTGGGGGAGGATGTGCTCCAGAGCGGGGCTGCCCTGGGCACCGTCAGAGGGACAGGGCAGGACAGCTCCTGCTGCCAGGGACGGCTGCAGGGGCTGAAGCTGGGGCTGCAGCCAGGGGTGCCCAGGGCTGTGGTGCAGAGCAGCTCCTGCAGCCCTGGGGGCTCTTGGCCAGACCAGGGGATCTGCCACCTGCCAGGGGCAGCTCTCAGCCTGCCTGGGAGCTCCCCATGTCACTGTGGGGAGAAGTTGGAGGTGGAAGGAGACACCCCCATCAGGGCAGATTCCTCCTGCTCTGGAGGTGCTGCTGAATGGCCAGGGCTGCTCTCAGCTTTCTCATAAAGGAAAGGGAAAGGGGCTGTCTTGTTTGTCTGTGTCACTGAGACTCCTGCACTGTCACCCTGGGGATCAGCAGATCTGCCTCAGAACTCCCTCAGAAAGTGCCTCCTCACCCTCCTCTCCCACAGATAGCACCAGCAGTACCTTGGCTTGCAGCATCTCAGCTGTCTTTAAGGCCCTGCTGCCAGGGAGATGCCCCTGGGCAGTGGCCTGTGCTGGGAGAGGTGTGCAGGGCAGAGCTGAGCCCCCAGGGCTGGGCTGGGCTCTGGGAGAACTTGCAGGGCCAAGGCTTGGATAGAAGGAAAAAGCTCCCAATAGGCACAACTCCAGGCAGCAGAGAGCCAGACCAGCCCTGGATATCCTTTCCTGTTCAGGAAGAAAAAATAAAAAAAAGGGGAAAAAAAAAAAAGGCGGGAGGGGAGAGAAGAGTTTAGAGTATTTTATTTTGAAATTGGAGCTTTTAAAACATCCACTTTATTTTTCAAGAAAATTTTAAGAGCTATCACTTTGAAATTGAGCGAGGTGTAATGAGCAAAGTTCACCTCTGTGGGCACCAGATGGTCTGACTGCACGGGAGCAGGAGAATCTGTTTTCTTACAGGGCTTCCCAGTTTTAAGGCTGAGAGCAATGCTAAAGATGAGGCAGGAACTCTGAAGCACAAACCTAAACTCCAAAACAAAAATGCTAGGTGAAATCCCACTCAGCGAAAAAAACTTGTTTGGAGGGAATTCAAAAAAAAATAGCATAAGATTGACTCAAAAAAGTTTTTCCCAGCTTGTCAATGTCTTCTTTCAACAGTTCCCCATGGCCAGAGTGAAGAAATGTCCAACAGCAGCTCCATCACCCACTTCCTCCTGCTGCCTTTGGCAGACACGCGGCAGCTGCAGCTCCTGCACTTCTGCCTCTTCCTGGGCATCTCCCTGGCTGCCCTCCTGGGCAACGGCCTCATCATCAGCGCCGTAGCCTGCGGCCACCTCCTGCACAGCCCCATGTTCTTCTTCCTGCTCAACCTGGCCCTCACTGACCTGGGCTCCATCTGCACCACTGTCCCCAAAGCCATGCACAATTCCCTCTGGGACACCAGCACCATCTCCTACACAGGATGTGCTGCACAGGTTTTTTTCTTAGTGTTCTTTGTCGTAGCACAGTTTTCCCTCCTGACCGTGATGTGCTACGACCGCTACGTGTCCATCTGCAAACCCCTGCACTACGGGACCCTCCTGGGCAGCAGAGCTTGTGCCCACATGGCAGCAGCTGCCTGGGCCAGTGGCTTTCTCCTTGCTCTGCTGCACACAGCCAATACATTTTCCCTGCCCATGTGCTATGGCAATGTCCTGGGCCAGTTCTTCTGTGAAATCCCACACATCCTCAAGCTCTCCTGCTCCAAATCCTACCTCAGGGAACTTGTGCTCATTATTCTAAGTGCTTTTCTATATTTTGGCTGTTTTGTGTTCATTGTTTTCTCGTATGTGCAGATCTTCAGGGCTGTGCTGAGGATCCCCTCTGAGCAGGGACGGCACAAAGCCTTTTCCACCTGCCTCCCTCACCTGGCTGTGGTCTCCCTCTTCCTCAGCACTGGAATTTTTGCCTACCTGAAGCCTCCCTCCATCTCCTCCCCATCCCTGGATCTGTCAGTGTCAGTTCTGTACTCGGTGGTGCCTCCAGCCCTGAATCCCCTCATCTACAGTCTGAGGAACAAGGAGCTCAAGGCTGCAGTGTGGAGACTGATCACTGGCTGGTATCAGAAAAATTAAACTGCTGGCCAATTTTTGCAAATCACTTCTATTAAAAGTAGTCTTTGATATTTCTTGCTGGTTTCATTTTGTAGGTTCTTTTTATTTTTTTTTACTTTTTAAATATTGTCTACAAAGAAACATCATTGGTTTTCCCTTTCTCATTTGGTTTCTCTCTACCTTTGCTCTGGCCCAAGACTGTGTCAATAAGGGGCTGTGCTTTCTGTGGCTTTAAATGAACAAAATGATCTCCTGGCAGAGTTGTCACCAGAGATCCCCCTTTGGTTCCCTCCTCTGGAGCTGCAGCAGCAATGTCTGTGTGCAGAGCTGGGGGCACATCAGTGCTGGCACAGCAGCTGTGCCCAGCAGCAGCAGCAGCCCTTGGTGTTGCCAGTGCTGCTGCCGTGGCCCTGCCCCGCTGCCCTGCTGGCCCTGGTGTTGCTGTAGGGCCTGAGTGCTCTCGGGGCCGGGCACAGTGCTGGGGGTGGCAGTGCCAGGGCTGCAGCAGGGACAGGCCATGGGCACTGCTGGGGCAGCGCTGACGCCTCAGGCCAGGCCCTGGGGGCTCCAGGCTCCTTGCCCAGGCTCTCTCAGGAACACGCCCAGGCCAATGCTCAGCACAGAAAAGCCCCGGGAGCAGCCCCAGGGTGGCCATGGGCAGGCTGGGGGCAAACAGCATGGCTGGGGCTCTGCAAGGTCCCTGGGGGAGACAAGGGGAAGGAGCAGCAGAGCAGGGCCTGATCCATCCCCACTGCACTGGACACCCCAGGCCAGCGTCCCACAGCATCCTCATGCACCTGCCAACAACATCCCCCCTCTGCAGCCCTGGCCTCTCCCCCAGCTCACACAGGTGCTGCATCCTTGCAGGCACAGACACGGCAGCACTGCCTCAGGAGCCCCTGTTTGCACTGCCCAGAGCAGGTGTGAGCACCCCCATGGTGTTAGTGTGGGGAGATGAACCTGAGGGAGCACAAATGCCATCAGCCCCTGGGGCCAGGAAGGGCTTGGGGACAGGAGGGAAACTACTCAGGTTTGTGGTGGCCTCTGAAGTCAGCCAGGATGTTTTTTCCCATCAGCTGTGAGTTTCCTGTGCCACTGAAGTAGTGGTTGTTCAGAGCCAGTGCTGAACAAGTTCATATTGGCTTTCTTTCCTCTTTCCCGATCCAGATTTCTTGCTCTGGCCCATCCCTTTCCCCTCCCCTGCAAACAGCCTATCCCTGTTTGCCCTTTCCTCTCTGGCCCCACTCCCCATTTCAGTTCCTGAGTTGGCACCATGGGAACGTCCCTTGGGGAGCAGGATCATCCTCCAAGTGCTTCAGGAATTGTCTGCAGGCTCCTGCAGTGCCTCCTGCTGCTCCCTTGCCAGAGGCACCACAGGCAAGGGGGGCACATCTGGGCTGCTGTGTCTGGCTGTGGGGCTCCCTGTTCTGGGCAAGGAGGAGGGGCTGCAGAGGCTCTGCAGGACTGACAGGATGGGCTTTGGGGCTGGGAGGAGAAGCTGAGGGACCTGGGCTGCTGCACCTTCTGAAGAGGAGGCCCAGGGCTCATCCTGCAACTGCTGCAAGGGTGGGTTCACAGAATCACAGAATCAACAGAGTTGGAAAAGACCTTGGAGATCATCAAGTCCAACCTGTGCCCTGACACCACCTGGTCTCCCCTGAGCCTACTCTTCTCCAGGATAAACAACCCCAGCCCCCTCAGCCACTCCTCACAGCACTTGTGTTCCAGACCCCTCACCAGCCTCGGTGCCCTTCTCTGGACACACTCCAGCCCCTCCACGTCCTTCCTAAATTGGGGGGCCCAGAACTGGATACAGCACTCGAGGTGCTGCCTCACCAGTGCTGAGCACAGGGCAAGAATCACTGCTCTGGTCCTGCTGGCCACACCATTCCTGATCCAGGCCAGAGGCCATTGGCCTTCTTGGCCACCTGGGCACACTGCTGCTGCCTCATGTCCAGCCCGGTGTCCAGCAGTGCCCCAGGTCCCTTTCTGCCTGGCCACTGTCCAGCCACTCTGTCCCCAGCCTGTAGCACTGCAGGGGTTGTTGTGGCCGAAGTGCAGGACCCGGCCCTTGGTCTTGTGAAACCTGACATGGTTGGATTTGGGCCCTGGATCCAGCCTGTGCAGGTCCCTGTGCAGAGCCCTCCTACCCTCCAGCACATCCACACTCACACCCAGCTTGGTGTCATCTGCAAATCTGCTGATGCTTGACTCAATCCCCTCATCCAGATCATCAAGGCAGATATTGAAATCCACGCTGGCTGGCTCTGATCCCTCGGCCATCCTGTGGGCGCCCTGTGATGGCACTCAAGGTGATCTGTTCCATAACCTTGCTGGGCACCGAGGTCAGGCTGACAGGCCTGGAGTTCCCCAGATCCTCCTTGCAGCCCTGCTTGGGGATGGGCTCACATTGGCACCTCCAGGCCTCTGGGACCTCCCTGGTGAGCCAGGCCTGATGAGAAAGGATGTAGAGCAGCTTGGGGAGCTCATCCAGCAGCTCCCTCATGCCCCTAGGATGGATCCCATCTGGTCCCAGATACCCCTGTGAGCATCTGAGTGGCTCATCAGGTCCCCAGCTGCTTCCTCCTGGATGACAGGGGGGCTCTTCTGCTCCCTGTCCCTGTCTACCAGCTCAGGAGAACACTTGTCCTGAGGACAACCTGTCCTTTTGTTAAAAACTGCGGCAAAGAAGGGGTTAGGTGCCTCAGCAGGAAATTGGAGGCTGGAATGACAGGTGTGGACAAAGAGAAGTCAAGTCCTTGTGCCTTTGGGACCAAGGGATGTGGGGGGGATGCTGAGGGCAGGACAAGGGGGTGACACTGCCCAGCCAGGAGGCCCGAGTGCCTCAGGACAAGGTGTCCCCTCACAGCCCTTGGTGGCACAGACCCTGCTGTGCACAAGGGCACCAAGACTTGATCCTGGGGACACTTTCTCAGTTGTGCCTGAATTTCCTTGTGCTGAGCTGGAGGCGAGTTCACCCGTGTGATGAAGCAAGCTGCTCTCTTTGAACTTCATTTTATGAGGTGAAATACCAACAAATTAAAACTAAAAACATCTGCAGATGATTGCATTTTTTTGATGGATTTAGACTGCAGGCCATAATTCAGTACTTAATCTGCCTAAGCCTGTCAGCACAGGGAGCTGAGCCTTAACCAGCTACTGCATGTGATCCTCCTCAGGAAACCAAGGCTCTTGGCAGCTTCTTGTTTCTATATCATCAATCACCACAGCAGGCTTTAACTAGTCTGTGCCTGTGACACCAGCTGTTGCAAAGCATTATTTTGGAAATGCATTGGTCATCCCACTGCAGTGTGATTGTTAGTGATTGTTATCTTTTTAAGGGCATTATTTTTTAATTTACTTCTGATGCGTTGCAGCAAGCTCACAAGTTATTTATTATTGTGTCAGTAGTAATAATAGAGTACATGCCATATGCTGTAGCTGCTAATCATACTCAAAACCTCTGCTTTTCACAGCCCAAAATAAGTAGGCCAACTCAGATACTTAAAAAGAACATGAGAATCCATGTATTTGCTTTTTGTGAAAAACTTCTAACATTGTGTGAAATCAGTGTGGCTTCCCATTTGAAAATGGCTAAAATTTCTCTGTGGAATAAAGCATTTTGTCTTGTAAAGTACTTAGCACTGCTGTTACTTAAATAATATGATGTGTAATCTGAAGTTATCAATAAGCAGGAATTAATATATTTTAAGCCATTTTGCATCAAGATACCATGAAGTATTACTGTTAAAATATCAAATTTAATCCAGTTTTGAATCAGGATTAGAAATTATTATGCAAATTAATGTTTACTTAAATGTCAGCTCACTTTCAACACTGGTACCTTGTGATACAGGGACATATTTAGATATTAGTGTTGTAGTGAGCGCATTATCATTTTCTAGGTTTAAAGAACATAATTCATGTAATCTTAAGAGATCGTTGTGTGTTTTTATCAGTTACAGGAAGCTTTGACTTTCCCTACTACCTGTAGGATTTTTACTAGCCTTCAGGTAGAGCACAACCCATTAACAACTATTGTTTGGTCCACTGAAGTGTTTTTTACTTACCTGTTTTCCCTCCATTCAGACACGAGAATATTGTGGCAGACAGTGTCAAAGACCTTTCTAAAATTGAGGTAAATGATATCTGCTGTTCTCCTCCCATCCATAAATCCAGACATTGTATCAAAGAAGGCTATCAGGATGGTCAGACATGATTTCTCCTACATAAATCCATTAATTTTCTGTTACCAGATACCCTTCTCTCCTTCATGTGCCCTGAAATACGCTTCAAGATTACTTGCTCCATGATTTTTCCAGGGACCAAAGCAAATATGACCTGCCTGTATTTCTCTGTATTATTCTTTTGGCCTTTCTTGACAACATTTAATTTCCCTTGTCCTTAGGGATTTCCCCCAAATTTCATGACTTTTAAAAGACAGTACAGTGTGGTGTTAGAAGGACATTGGCCAGTTCTCTTCAACACTCTTGAATGCTACCCTTCATATTCTGTATATACTTATGGTTTGAGTTGCCTCAAGTAATCCCTGATTCAATCTTCATCTCCTGATGGAAATTCTTCTCATTGAGGTCTTTCACTGACACCAGGGGCTGGGAGACCAAGGTGGCACTGGATACTCCATCCAGGAGCAGGCTCACTTTCCTGCTTTCAGCCTTTTGTTATCAGCGTGGTTGTAAAATCTTTTCTTATTGCCTGTAGCATCCCTTAAATGTGTCTGTTTAGTAGAATTTTGTCTTTCCTGAGACCATCCAGACTTGTCCATGTGATGTTTCTAAATTTCTCTTTTGTAGTATTGTCTTGGGTTGGGTAGCCAAGAGATTTGTATTCTATTTCATGTGTTATAAAAGCAGATATTTGGGGTTCGGGGGGATCACGGTGCTCAGGAATGGGGCTTTGGGGTCCTCTGGAATGGGCGATCGAAGAATTCCGGTGCCAACGCGGAGCCCCCAAGCCCCGGCAGCATCTTGGGGGAGCAGCCAGCGGCAGCTCCGGGGTGGGAGGGGCAGGATCCGGGAAAGGGCGGCGGCTGCTGGGAAGGGACTGGACTGTACTGGGACAGGCTGGGATGGACTGGGACACTGGCATACACCAGGATACACTGGGATACACCGGGCCCAGGACTGGCACCCACTGGGAGCAGGATCAGAGCACACTGGGGCCAAGCAGGACCAGAGCTGGGGAACAGGGATCATCGTGGGACCAACTGGGATCGACTGAGAGTGACTGGGATCATACTGGTGGAAACTGGAATGTTACTGGGCCAAGTGGATGTGACTGAGTATAACTGAGTATGCCAAGGGTAACTGGGATATACTGGGAGTGTCTGTAACCATACTGGGGGTCACTGGCAACACACTGAGAGGGACTGAGAGTGACTGGGTCTACCCTGGGGGCAACTGGGAGTGACTGGGACCATGCTGGGAGAGACTGGGTTTATACTGGACTCATACTAGGATCATACTTGGAATGACTGGGTCTATGCTGGGGCCACTGAGAGCAACTGGGATCAGACTGGGAGGGACTGGGAGCAACTGAGACTATACTGGGGGACACTGGGATCATGATGGCATCAGAGTAGGAACATACTGGGAGTGACTGGATCTATGCAACTGGGATTACACTGGGAGGAACTGGGACCATGCTGGGGACAACTAGGATCATACTGGGAGCAACTGGTACCACACTGAGAGTGACTGGGGTCATGCTGGAATCCTACTGGAAGTGACTAGGAGCAGGCTGAGGGCAACTGGGACCTTGTTGGGGAAACGGGGATATACAGGGAGAGACTGGAATCATGCTGGAGTTGACTGGGAGTGGCTATGAGCAGGGAATCATGTTGGAAGCTACTGGGAGATACTAGGAGTGAGTGGAAACACTGGGGGCAACTGGGATATACTGGGAGAGACCAGGAGTGACAGGGATCATATAGAAACCATAAAGGAAGTTACAGGAAAAATACTAGGAGTATCTGGGAGTGACTAAGATCATACTGGCAGTGACTGGAACCATACTGGGTGACTGGGAGAAACTGGGACCATACTGGGCGCAAATGGCACCATACTGAGAGTGACTGGGTTCATACTGGAATCATCCTGGGAAGGACTGGAGCCGTAAGAGGAGTGACTGGGATAATACTAGGGATAATTAGAACCATACTGGGAGTCCCTGGAAGTATAGAAGGGGTGAATGGGAACACCTGGGACCACGCTGAGGTCATAGTGGGTTCATACTATGATGAAGCCACTATGATATGGGATGATATTGAGATCATAGGGAGTAACTGAAAGTGACTGGGATCATACTGGGAGTGACTGGGAGCCACAGGACCCATACTGGGAGTGACCTGGACCCCCCTGGGGGAACTGGCCCAGCCCCCAGGGCCACCAAAGGCACTCCAGCAGTGCCCTCCTGCCCCGGGCAGGGCAGGAAACGCCCAAGGAAAGGCTCGTGCTGGGCTCAGGGCAGGGACAGGGAACTCCCCTGGCGCTGCCACAGGCACAACAGAGCCGGCCTGGGGACAGGACTGGGATTTATGTCCCATGGAATTCCAGCAGGGATTGCTTCTCATTTCACTGCTGTCATTGGATTGGTCATCAATTCAAATAATTTCCTTATGGAATTCCCACGGCAGTGAGCTGAGGGAGAGATCCATCCATGGAATTCTCACCTGTCTGAGATGAGAGTGAGATCCAGTCATGGAAATTCCATGGGAATTCCTGTATTCTTAAGTCCGCCCATTTCTGAATCCCACATTCCCATGGGAATTCACCTTCCCCTCCCACACCCACCTCTGTGCTCCAGAGCATCCTGACCATATCTGATGTATTTTGGGGCCCTTGCACACAGGTGTGTCCCAAGTAGTGCTTTGTCTGCTCCACCATGATCCCTTTGTATTCCCAGCACCTCTGGGTGATCCAGGTGGCACTGTCAGACACTGCAAAGCTCCTGGATCCCAGCTGGAAGGAGATGAAATCCCACCCATTGTAGCCACACTAGAGGGATCCATGGATTCTCCGTTGGACAGGAGGTCACAGCTGGAAACCACCTGCACCCTGTGGCTCTCTTTGCCATGGGATTGCTTTTCCCCTGCAGCCTCCATGGGCAAGGGCTCTGTGGGAGCAGGGGCCATCACAGCCTGGGACCTGCACACAGAGCCAGGAAAAGGAGCAGATCCTGCTGCCCTCTGCTGCTGCTGATCCCTGCAGCAACTCCCCTGTGAGTTCCTCCAGGGATCTTCACACCAAGGGCTTCCATCCTTGGAGTGGCTGTGAGAACTTGGTGCTTCCCAGTTCTCCAGCATCCTTCTGGATTCTGGAGCATCTCAGCACAAGTGTCCACGACCCTTTCCTGCATCCCTGGTCTGCAGCAGTCACAGTCATTGTTGCCTCCCCTTTGCTGCAGCTCCTTTGCCCAAGTGCTGCCAAAGGCAGCGCAGCTGGCTCAGGATCCCTGTTGGCTTCTGGAGTCCAGGATGACCTTCAGAGGGACACTTGGAGCGCTTCCTAAAGAGCTGCCCATGCCATGGGGGTGGATTTGTCCTCCCTGGGTGGCTCTGGTTGGAGTTGGACGCTCCGTGCAGTCCCGCACTTTTCTCAGCAGGCCTTTGCAGCCAGTTCTGAGCCAACGTGTGGCTCTGCTGCCATCCCAAATCTGCGCTTTCCTGGGCCAGCCTGAGTGCGAGTGGGGCATGTGCTGGGCATGGCTGGAGATTTTCATGGCCCAAATCCTCCAGCATTTCCATCTGCTCATTGCTCTGGATAGCACCAATCACAAAACACCCAGCACAGCTGACAATTGTAATTTCTTGCAGATTGCGACAGCTGCACTGCTGATTGACAAAGACACAAGAATTGATTTCACATTAAAAATGTCATTTATTACAAATTGCTACACCCTTGCTGACAATATAGAACTATGCAGATTTCAATTTAAGTTAAAAAAGGAATTCATTAGATTTTTACAATAATTCTATGTAAACATATACAAATACCAACTTCAGTTAACAAAAACTGAATTTATTGACAACCTCTACAACAACTCACTATACACAAAGATCAATTAGGTGTGAAACAACTTAATTTATTACATATTACTACAGCTTAAAGCCCTTCTAGGAATACAAAAATATCAGTAGCTCTATCTAAATAGCTTATAGAAATACCAATATACCTCTTAAAGAGCCATATAACTACAACTACATCAATAGAAACACCTACATTACTGTGTATGTAGGAAATAGAACTGAACACAGATAAAATAACACACTTCTATATACATATACTTAGATAGAATATATACACATACATGTAATTAGAAACGTGTATGCATGTATACATACACATATATACATAGCATACATCTATAAATATAACAACAAACATATTGAAATATTCCTTTACAAATAGCAACCCACATCTATACATATCCATATAATTATCCCTCTCTCTGTTCAAGTCCATCTATCTTTAAACAGAATTCTAAGCAGAGGGATTCCAGCCGGCCCATCTTCAAAGCCTTTCACTCCATCCTGTTGCAATAGGACACAAAAGGAAGACACGGACTCTGTTCCAGTGCACAGGGCAAAGACCCTCTGACCTCTTTATTCTCTGACTCAAACATATATAGTATTTCCACCCAGACCATGGATTGGAAATTAAGGTTGCCACCTTTCCAATCACACTAGTCAAACCAAAATCCATCAATTGTTCCCTCCTCAGAACACAAATGAAAACATAACTAGTATTTACATCAACATTATTTCTGTTTATGACACTTGCGTGAGAAAGAATTCAAAAGCTATAAAAACATCAGAAGGCTAAAAAAATCAAGGACCATCCTTGCTTCCTCCCCTGCAGAGCCGCTCTCCTGGACAGGGACAGCAGATGGGACACCTGGGAAGCAAAGGGAACACTGAGTCAGGATCAGGACTTTTCCCTTGGCAGCAGCTGCCCTTCAGTCAGGGAAGGGAAAATCTCAGCGCCTCCCCAGGAGGGTTAGAAAGAAAAAGTTTGGCCAAAGCCCATGGCCAAAGCCCACGCCACCCTCAGCCCCACCCTGCCTCAGCAGCCCTGTGGCCTCACCGGGCTCTCGGCTGGCAGCAGCAGCTCCCTGTCCACTGCTCTTGCTGGTGGCCTTCAGCTTCTCCCTGCTGCCTCCTGTCAGTCTCTGCCTGTCCTCAAGGTCTTCAGGAAGCTGTGGCAAAAGTGGAGGCTCTGCAATTGGTTCCCAGGCCTGGCAGAGCTGCAGTCCCAGAGCCCTCTGTGCTCCCTGCTGGCCCCTCCATCCCCTCAGCCCCACCGTTCCCTGGGCAAAGCCCCGGCCCCCTTCAGTTTCTTCAGCCCCTCACAGTCCTCTCACCCCACTCAATCCCTTCTGACCCATCCCGTCCCCTTAGACCTGCCACCCTCCTCAGCCTGTGCCACTTCCCTGTCACCTCAGTGCCACCATCAGCCTCTGCTGCCCCACACCCCTCAGTCCCCCCAGCCCCTCAAGGTCACTGTCCCTACAGTGTCACCGCCTCCTCAGCCCCCTCAGGCCCCTCTGTCTCACCGTCCTTCAGCAGCTCCTCAGGGGACACTGCCTGGGGCCACCGGAAGCTCCACCACTCCAGGGACCCCCGGGGCTGGAACTGCTGCCCCGCCCGGCCCCGCCGCCAGCTCGGACCCAGCACAGGAACAGGGACAGAGGGGCACAGGGGGAAAATCAAGAGAGGGCAAAAGGCAGCCGAGGGGGGAAAGAGGTAAAAATGCCACCTAGGCCTACACACACATCACTCTATCCATCTGCATCAATTCACAGACCAACGCAGAGCGTTTGCTTTGTGATGTCAGGCCATGGTTGCCACGCCGTCCTGGTGACATCACAAGGCTGCCTTGGTGACATCACCAGGTTACCTGGGTGCACGGAAGCCTCAGTGCAGAGCAGCTCTTGGGCTTGCTCAGTGCAGGAGCTTCCCCTCCTGCTTGAGGCTTTTGTCAGTGGGCAGCTGCACACTGACAGGAGCCTGGTTTTTCTCTTGTGTTAGAACACAGTCTAAAAACTTGCACAGCAGTGCCACAGTGATTGGGCACCTTGCTGCTGCAATTTTCACTGTTTATGGCGCTACTTACACCGGCTATTACCTGAATAACCTGGCACGTAAGTAGAGGTTTTCCCTGGGTGTAAGCTAAGCTGGCTTTTGTACGTCTTCCTGCTCTTTCTTAGTGACTGAGGTGATTTGGAAACAGAAAGACCATTTGGATGCCACTTGGCTAAAGCTCCTGTCAATACGTTCAGCTCAAAAGGAGGTGTCTGTAGCCAGGGCTCTGCGGGCAGCATTTGCAAGGGAACCTGCAGGGGTTGCGTTCCCTCCATGGGAGAGTCTGTGGCAGCAGTCTGTCATTTCTTCAGTTTGCTGGGTCAAGCAGGAAACCTTTGACAATGTAGACTGGGAGCCCTTCTGGGAAGACCTTCTAAAAACCATGCTCGAGTTCTCTCCAATTTTCTCTAAGAATCTGCTTCATTTTCCCTTATCCATTGCAGGTCACCTGACCCATGTGTTCAGAGGTGCTGATCCAGAGGTGAGTGAGCAAGGAACGTTTGATGTTCCTGATGTTTAAGAATTGTGCAGCAAGCTGTGAGCTTGGCCTATGGCAGTAGAGTGTAGAGGGCCAGCTGAGTAGGCTGCAAAAAAATCCACTCCCATGTCTGCAGCAGCAAGGGCAAAGGCATAACTGGCTATTTGCTAATTTTCCATTTCAGAGCTTTAAAAGAACTAACAGCCCAGTTTTGCAGAGTGAACATTGCTTCCTGACAGTAGCTAGGAGGAATATCTTATTTAGAGCAATTTGCAGTATACTTGAATCAGCCCATTTGAATTTAGTCGGAGTGACTTAGAATCCCATTGCTATCAAAGCTGATGATTTGTGCTTAGTAGAGCTGTGTTCTGGTTTAGGGCAAATTTGGGAGAAACCTCCCAAATAGGGTCCCTCTGGGAAGCACACCCAAATGGACCCTCCCCCAACTGGTCTGGGAAAGAACTTCCTCACAGAAAAGTGGAAAAAACCCTATTTCTTTAACACACAAAGTGCCCACAAGCACGAACATCAATAACATGAAACAACAAAACCTCTCGCTGCTCCAAAGAGAAATGGCAAAATTGAGGAAGTCCTTGCTGTGGGTGAAACTCAGCTGGCTCAATCTCTTATCAGCCCAGATTGGTTTTCCCCTATGCTGCCAGTTGGCCTTTTTTCACCTTTCCAGCCAACCCCACAGAGCATTGGCTACCATCCACAAATCAGTGTAGAGGTTGAGCTTTGGCCTCTTCTCTCTTTCAGCAATGTCCAGGGCCAACTGAACAGCTTTGAGTTCAGCAAGTTTACTTGACCCACCTTCTCCTTCAGTTGCTTGTCCAACCTGTCATGTGGGGCTCCATACGGCTGCTTTCCACTTATGTTTCATCCCTACAACACAACAAGAACCATCTGTAAAAAGAGCACAGCGTGTTTCTTCTGCTGGCAGTTGGTTATACGGTGGAGCTTCTTCAGCCCATGTAACTTACTCTTGTTCCTCTTCATCAGTGAGACTAAAATTTTCACCATCAGGTCAATTTGTGATTATCTCCAAAATCCAAGGGCAATTCAGTTTTCCAAAATGGGCACGCTGTCTGATGAGAGCAATGCACTTACCCCATGTGGCACTGGTGGCATGGTGAGTAGAGGGAACCTCTGCTTTGAGCATCCACCCCAGCACAGGTAGTCGGGGTGCCAGGAGGAGCTGTGTTTCAGTGCCTGTTACCTCTGAGGTGGCTCAGACTCCCTCATAGGCTGCTAAAATTTCCTTCTCTGTTGGAGTGTAGTTGGCCTCAGACCCTTGGTAACTTTGACTCCAGAATCCCAGGGGTTGGCCTTGAGTCTCACCAGGCACCTTCTGCCAAAGGCTCCAGGACAGACCATGGCTCCCGGCTGCAGAGTAGAGCACGTTCTTCACCTCTGGTCCCATCCTGACTGGGCCAAGGGCTACTGCAAAAGCGATCTCCTGCTTGATCTGGGCAAAGGCTTGCTGCTCTCCAGGGCCCCAGTGGAAATCATACTTCCTGTGGGTGACCAGGTAGAGAGGGCTCACAATCTGGCTGTACTCAGGAATGTGCATTCTCCAAAAGCCTATGGCACCTAGGAAAGCTTGTGTTTCCTTCTTGCTTGTTGGTAGAGACATCGTGGTGATCTTGTTGATGACATCAGTGGGAATCTGATGCCTTCCATCTTGCCACTTTATTCCCAGGAACTGGATCTCTCGAGCAGGTCCCTTAACTTTGCTCTTCTTGATAGCAAAACCGGCTTTCAGGAGAATCTGGATGATCTTCTCCCCTTTCTCAAACACTTCCATTGCCATGTTCCCCTGCACAATGATGTCATTTATGTACTGCAGATGTTCTGGAGCCTCACCCTTTTTCAGTGCAGCCTGGAACAGTCCATGGCAGATGGTGGGGCTGTGTTTCCACCCCTGGGGCAGTCGGTTCCAGGTGTACTGCACTCCCCTAAACGTGAAGAAAAACTGAGGCCTGCACTCTGCTGCCAGAGGAATGGAGGAAAATGCATTGGCAATGTCAATAGTGATGCACCATTTTGCTGCCTTGGACTCCAGCTCATACTGGAGCTCTAATATGTTTGGCATAGCAGCGCTCAGCGGTGGAGTCACTTCATTAAAGCCACGATGGTCCACAGCCAATCTCCATTCTCCTTCAGATTTGCACACAGGCCAGATGGGGCTGTGAAGGGTGAGTGGGTTTTACCAACCACCCCTTGGCTCTCCAGCTCCTGGATCATTTTGTGGATGGGGATCACGGCATCTCGAGTTGTTCTGTACTGTTGGCGATGCACTGTTGAAGTGACAATCGGTACTCGTTGCTCTACTACTTTCAGGAGTCCTACTGCAGATGACATCTCTGATAGTCCAGGCAAGGTGTTTAATTGCTTAACACCCTCTGCCTCTACAGCCGCTATCCCAAATGCCCATCTGAATCCCTTTGGGTCTTTGAAATACCCATTTTCGAGGAAGTCTATGTCCAAAATGCATGGGGCCTCTGGGCCAGAAACAATAGGGCATTTCTTCCACTCCTTTCCAGTCACGCTCACTTCAGCTTCCACCAAACAAAAATCCTGTGATCCCCCTGTCATGCCAACAATAGAAACATTCTTCCCCCACATATCTGAGTCTGAGAGCAAAGGGGAGGGAGAAGCGCAGTTTGTTTTTTCAGAAAACTCTGCTCCTCCGAGTGGCCTTGAAGCGACAGAATTCAGCAACACACACAATGCCGGACAGAGCAGCTCTTCTTTTTTTCTTTAGCCGAGGCGGAGAAGGTCCTTCAGGGACAAGGACTCCATAGTGGCTCCTGATCTTGTGACAATTGGTTGGGCCAAGGATCTCGTGCTAGTTGTTTGGACTCCTGATCTTGTCCTAATTGGTTAGACTCCTGATCTTATGCCAGATGGTTGGGCTTCTGATCTTGTGGTAGCTAGTTGGACTCCTGATCTTTTGCCAGTTGCTTCAGCTTCTGATTGTGTCCCAGTTGGTTCAGCCTCTGATTGGGTGTTGGGAAGCGTTGAGGGTCCTTCACCTGGATCACTGTCCACTGGTCGATCGGTTTTGCCCGTGTGCTTCTTTCCCTTCTTTGCCACAGTGACTGCCAGTGTCTCAGGCTCCCTGTCTGGTTTAGCTGCTGGCTTAGGCTCCCTGTCTGGTTTAGCTACAACCTGAGTAGCTGGGGTGTTGGCTGCAGCCTGAGTGATTGGGGTAGCTGCTGATTTATCTCCCTGCCCACCTGCCTCTGTCTGCTGCCCTACAGTATCTAGCAGCATGTGATAAGCATATGCCAGGGCCCAGCTTATTGCAATGAGCTTTTTCTCCTTAGTGTCATCACGGCAGTTCTCCTCTAGATGTTTCCCACCTCATCTGGGTTCTGAATTTGTTGACATAAAAATTCCCAAGCTGGGGGATCAGAAAATTCTTTCAAGGTTCATCCCATTCTCTCCCATTCTCTACACAACTCAGGATTTCTCACACTTGGGTCTACCTCTGGATCCACTTCTGGGTCAGCAGTCTCATCAGCCCCTCTGGAAATCTCACACCTCACTCTAGACAAGCTGCAGACTGTATAGAGGAAGCTGACCAGATTAAATACCAGTAAGGTGGTCTCTATCATTCAGGAGAAACTGACCATTCTCCAAAAGTGATGTAAGCAATTCAAAAGAGAAGGAAAGGAAAGACTCAAAAGCTTCATCCCCTACTCCTCCTCTGACAAACTGGGTGCAATTATTAATAAATCCCCAAACCATGCTGCTGGAACTAAGACACAGGGTAGGACGAAGAGACCATAAACCAAACATACCTGGCACAAACTCCAGTACCTGTATAAACTTTCTATAAATCATGATCACTGAGCCCAACAAAATAGCAATCCTAATCCATGCACCTCTAGTGTAAAAAACAATGTCAGGGACAGCACTGGAGCTATTCCAGGATAAGAAAATGAACCCAGGGACCAGAATGGTATCAAAACCTCAAAAAAGCCCAGGGAACAGAAACACAAGAAGGACTCCATTCCAAGAGACATTATGAATTCAAGAAGCAACATGGCTATTGACTGTTCTATCCCTACACAAAATACAACCCAAAATGCAATCAGTAATCAATACCAGTTTTTTCCACTCTCTCGAGCCATGCAGATGAGCACCAATAAAAATGTGTATGTCCTGGTTTAGAGTGAACTTGGGAGGAGACCTCTGAATGGGGTTCCTCTGGAAAGCAAACCTAAGTGGCCCCTCCCCCTCAACCAGTCTGGGAAAAAAGAACTTCCTCAGAGAAAAAGAGGAAAAAACTGTTTATTTAACCAACAAAGTGCCCACAAGCACAAAGAATGAATACTATGAAACAATTAAACCTTCCATTGCTCTGAAGTGAGATGGGAAACTCAGAAAGTCTCTGCCATGGGCAGCTCAGCTCTCAGTTCTTTGTCAAGCCTCCTGAGGTCCAGGCCCAGGTGGGCCGCAGGTGTGAAAGCCCTGGGTGCTCCTCTGGGTTTTTCAGTCCAGAGCAGGTTTAAACAGTCCGAAGAAAATGAAAAAAAAAAACAGTTCAGGGAACTTCTCTGCCCTAGCGAGCTAAAACTAACTAAAAAGCACAGGAGATCTCTGTCCACAGTCTGTCTGAGGCTCGGTTGAACACACACACAGTCCTGAGAAGAGAAGAACTCGTAGGAGTCAGGCAGTTTCTCAAAACAAACTGTGCACTTCTTCTTTCCCTGTTTTGCTCTCAGAATCAGTTGTAAAGGTACAGAACACGATATACAGAGCAGACGATTGGGGATTACAAGCATCATAAAGTCACCCTAGGACACCTAGCGATATCCTTAAACAGTTCCTGACTTTCCTGCTCCTCTGTCCAAAGGTGTCTTGGACAAGCACTGTCTTTTTTCCCCAAGTTCCTGCAAAAGCACCATGCCCAGCCATGCCTGTCATTTTCCACTCTGAGTCCACATAGAGACAGTTTATCTTGCTCCTTCAAGATTTATTTCTTGAAGTGTGTGTATCTTAGCTGGACTCCTTTGTTTTTAAGGGCTGTTTCGCTTAAAAAGATCAGTACCTGTTTCAATACTCCTCAAATCTGCATCCTGACTAGGCCAAAGTCTCCTCTCTGAAAGTCCAGTGCAGACATTTGGTTGATTCCCCTCCTTCTTGCAAAGAATATTTAAAAACTCAATATTTTCATGATCACTGAACCCCAAACAGTGGGAAGGGAAGGAAATCTCCCCAAAGTGCAACTTGGAAGGTTCAGATGGGAGGGGAGGAAAAAAAAAATACTCCTTGCCAGGGTAGAATTTTGGTGCAGGAGGTGTCCCAGCCCAGGTGAGCCTGGGCCATGGCCTGGCTCTGTGTGCCAGGAGCCGGCAGCGCTGGGTGCAGGGAGCCCAGGGAGGGCCCAGAAATGCTGGGCTGAGAAATGCTGGGGGCACAGCCAGATGGGCGTGTGCAGCTGGCCAGGGCACAGCAGCAGCACGCACAGGGGGCACAGCCTGCAGGACACATGGCCAAGGGCTGGGCACGGCTGGCACGGCCACAGGCACCCAGGCCTTTGTCCCCTGGGCTCTGGCAGCGCCTCTGGAGGCCCCACTGAAGGAACTTTCCTTGCAGGGGCTGCACTTTGCTTCTGCCTCGCCCCTCCCTGAGGAGGCTGGCAGGGTCCCACAGCTTTAGGACATTTGTCCTTGCTGCCCCTCCCATCCCACTGCCCCACCAACAGCCCCGAGCCACCCGGGAGGGACAGGCCCTGCTGTGCCAGGCCTGGGCTCAGCCCTTGGCCTTTCTGCTTCCTCCAGCCAGCCCAGGCCTGGCTCAGCATTGCAGTTCCCTGCTCACAGCCTTGGGCTCCCTGCAGTCCTGGCCTCAAGGATCTGCTCTCACCAGTCCCTGCGGAGCCTTTGGCACTCCCTGCCCTCACTGGGGCCCAGTGATGCTCCAAGGGCCTTGGAGTTTTGCTTCTGACTCCTTGAGCAGCTTCTTCAACCTTCTCTCAGTGCCTGAGGGTCCTGGACTCAGCCCCAAATCCACCGTGGGTCTCATGAAAATACAGAATACACCCAGGAGCTCCTCATCTTCCTTCAGTTGTCTTTGAGTCTTCAGGGCTTGTGCAGCTGATTGGAGTCAGTTTGGATTTCTGCTAAGGAGCAGAATTTTGAAGTGCACCTCATTGGTTTGTTTTTTTTTTTTCTTTTAATCAAGTGAGTATTTTTTTCACTTTTCATTTCAGAGAAGAGCTGATAGAAGCATTCCCCAAGTGATCTTGATGCTGAATGTGCCCTTTGGAGGTCTGGGCACAGAGAAGAATGAGCCCCTTGAGGGCTGACCCTGTTTGGACAACCTGCTCCTCACCCCCAACCTTACCTTGTCTGACATTGCCCACCTGGCACTGACATCCCCTGCATCAGAACCTTGTCCCCTGAGCTCTGCAGCTGGGTGTCCCAGCCCATTGCACCCTGTCCCACCTGCTCTCCTCAGGGCTCTGCCTGCACACAGGCCCAAGAGAAGTTTTCCTGTTGGTAAGGAAGAATGGAAAAGCCTGAGCAGGTTTCCTAAACAACAAACTCCACTCAGGAACCACATGCTCAGTACAGGCTATCTCAAATGATGTCACCTTTTTCCAAGGAACAGTGTGAGCAAAAATGATCTCTGTAAGCGGAATTCTCTGAGTCTTTCGGCTGAATTCTCTGTCCTTGTCCTTTCCCTGGATCTCTGTTGCAGATGGAATCTGCTGGTGCCATTCACACCTTTAACCCTTCTTTTGAGGCAAACAGATGTTCCCGGGTGTGTTAAGCAAAGGTTACTCAATGTTTATGCAAAGCTGTTTTTTCCTCATGGAACCAATGGTCCATTGTAACACTGCTGATTCAAGAGGAGCACAGTAACACTGCAGAACCTCATGCAACCATACACCCATTGTGACACAGCAGGACCTCATGGAACCAAGGCTCCTTTGTGGCACTGCAGATCCAAGGAGACCATGGTGATGCTATGGAACCACATGGAACCAAGGGGCCATTGTGACACTATGGAACCTTCTGGAATCATGGCAGCACTTTGAAACCACATGGAATCAGGGGGCCATTGTGACACAGCGCAACCTTCTGGAATTAAGGCAACACTTTGGAACCACATGGAACCAAGGAGCCATTGTGACACTGTGGGGCCCCACAGAAACATATTCATTGTGACACAGCGAGGCCACCCGTAAACAATTCTCCATTGTGGTACTGCAGATCCCACGGAGCATGGTGATACTATGGAAGTTCATGGAACCAAGGGGCTGTTGGGACACACCAAGGCCCCATGGAACCAAGGTCAGCATTGCGGCAGTGCAGAACCAAGGAGGCCATTTTGACAGTACGGACCCCAATGGACCCAAAGGTCCATTGTTATACAGCAGGGCCTCATGGAACCAGGGAGCCATTGTGAAACTGTGGGGTGTAATGGAATCAAGGACACCACTTAAACTGAAATCTGCTGGATAGAAACCATCTCACACAGTTTTGAGTATTTGAAAGAAGATGTTCTTTATTACAGCATGGTCGTCACTTGGGGGATCCTTCATCCATCTCAGTGCACTGAGCATCAAGTGAAAAGAGCTTTTATTGGACACACTGATTATATATTCATGAGCTATCCCCACTTCCTTTGACTTTATTGGACACAGCTCTACCCCTTATCCAAAGTCCTTATATGTTTCTTTGGGGTCTGTCTCCAACACCCAGTGTCCTTTTCAGGTGGCTGGTCCTTGACTCCTGCTTTGGAGTAAGAGTAATATTGTTGTTTTGCATAACTTCTGCTTTGTCAGCCTTGCAGAGCTGAGCTGGCATCCTGCTTGTGTTTTGTGTGACTTACATCCTTTATCTGTTTCTCCAATGCTCTGCTGTCCTGTCCTACTGTCCTCATCAACTCCCCATTTTCCTTGAGGCTCAGTTCCTTATGGGCACTAGTCTCTCAATATCTCTATTTCATTTTATAGCATAGGGCACTATAACACTGAATCTTGATAGAAACTAAAACCATAACTTAATTATTGTGGTGACCATTATAAACAGATGTTTTTACCATCTGCTCTGCTCTTCTCCATGTCTAAAAGCAAAACATGAAAGCTGAAAGGGAAAACACCAGTCTTTACTGCATATATTTTTTTCACGCTTCTTTTCTTAAGTGTATATTTTGTTATAAAAATGGAGAAACTTAATTAGTCAATCAGGGATTTGAGGCTTGAATAGTAAGTTTCATCTACTCCCCTGCAGGCACCCAGGAGAATTTGTTTTCTCCAGGTTCCCTTTGTAGTCAGTGGAGACAGGAGAACACTCTGGAGGCTGGGTGCTCCATGCTGGCACACAAAAGAAAGGTTACAAATCTCTTTCTGGCATTTTTCTCTTGCTTTTCACTCGGATTATTTGATAGCAATAACAATGAAGGACTGCATGGCAACAGGAGCATTTTGGTGCAGACAGGTGACAGCTCAGATTGTGACATTCTGTGTGGATCCATAATAAATTCCAGTCCTCATTCAGAGTACTAAAACAACAAGTTATACTTGGTCCCTGTTCTGTCCTCCACTTTCCTTTCCCAAAGAGCCAGAGAGGAAAAAGCTGTGGAAGAAAGCAGAGGGTTGCAAAAGAGATACTTGTGATTGCTTATTTTGGAGTCAACAGATCCTCAGGGACTCCTGGTTCACAGGCAAGTACTGAAAAGTAGAAACAAGGGATTTCAATGGACAGATTGGATGTAATTTCACAGGTTAGTGTTTGTGCTGTAGATGAGAGGTGTTTGGCACAGGGGTGTGACAGATGTTTGCTGTAGGTCTGAGTGAGCTGGGAATTTCCCAGGAATGGGGGGAAATAGCCAACAGCTTCTTTAGAATCCTCTCTTCTGGTGAAAGAATTCTTTGGGAGTGTTTGGAAAAGGTAGGCAAAAGACAATAAAATCTCTAAGGATTCTACTGGAAATGTGAAACAGAACAATCAGGGTGTGAGGATTGTTTGCAGCACAATCTCTGTGCTGTATAGCAAGACTGCAGGAAAAAGAAAGAAGCAGAGAAGCAAGGATAGAAATGTTTGTCCAGACTGTGAAATTATCACACTTGTTTTTGCCATGTTCCTGTCTCTGCAGGATGAGCTGGAATTCAGGATGGCACCAGAAAATGCAACAGCAGTTACTGAGTTCATCCTGGAGGGTTTCCCAGAGCTTGATCCAAGACTGCAGCTGTTTTTCTCTCAGGTCCTTCTGCTCATGTACCTGACAACAGTGATGGGGAATGCAACCATCATTTTCCTCATGTGTGTGGATCACCACCTGCAAAGCCCCATGTACTTTTTCATCAGCAACCTGGCCTTCCTGGAAATCTGGTTTACATCCTCCACAAGCATCAAATTATTTGTGATGCTGAGTTCTGGCCAGAACACTCTCTCACTAAGCAGCTGTTTTGCCCAAAACTATTTCTATTTTTCCCTGGGCTGCATAGAGTTTGTCCTGCTCGTTGTCATGGCCTTTGACCGCTATGTTGCCATCTGCCACCCTTTGCTCTACGCTGCCATCATGAAACCTCAGCTCTGTGTCCACCTGGTTGTTGCTGCTTGGGCCCTCAGCTTTGCCCTGATGAGCTACCGGCTGCTCTTCCTCTCTGAGCTGTCCTTCTGTGGCTCCAAGATCCCCCACTTCTTTTGTGACAACTTCCCCTTGTTCAAACTGTCCTGCACTGACACCAGCCTGCTCTGGAAAATAGACTCTGTCTTCTTATCATGTGTTGTGTTGGGTTCCTTATGTTTGACTCTGGCATTTTACATCTGCATCCTTTCCTGTGTTCTGCATCTTCCAGCAGC
Organism: Acrocephalus scirpaceus scirpaceus; assembly: GCA_910950805.1. Lineage (NCBI taxonomy): Eukaryota > Metazoa > Chordata > Aves > Passeriformes > Sylviidae > Acrocephalus > Acrocephalus scirpaceus. The sequence continues at coordinate 462,822 of CAJVGK010000046.1, read as the reverse complement.
CTCTGGGAGGAAGAAAGCTTTGACCACATGTTCTTCCCATCTCATCACCTTATCCATTGTCTATGGGAGCTGCATTGCTCTCTACATGTGTCCTGCAGAAGATGTTTCCTTGAGGACCAACAGAATTGTAGCTCTGCTGAACACAGTCCTGTACCCTTTCTTAAATCCATTCATCTACAGCCTTCGGAACAAATCTGTCATCCTGGCCCTGAAAAAATCCATTGCTAGGGCAAGAACAAAGCTTTTCCCCTAACCATGGGGCATTTGTGGAAAGCCATCCCAAGAATCTGGTATCATCTCTTACACAACACCAGTGCCTGTGTGTGCAGCCTCCAAACACGGCTGCCCCAGGAGATTGATGCTCTTGCTGGGTTGTGTCAGGTTAAGGGATAAGAGACTCATCTGCACAACCAGACAGGGCAGCAACAATGGCAGCAGGAGAAACTCAGTTCATTCTCTGCCTTGGCTGCTCCTGGGCCCATCACTGCAGAGCCACCAGCTCATTAAGGGTCCATCTCCAAAACAGAGAAGAGCACAGAGGAACAGTGGCAAGTGGCAATCCAAATTACAGCTCCTGAGCAATGGACACCTGTCAGAACCCAGGACATCTCTCTAGATGTCCTGGGTCGTCTGAGACCCCAGGAGGGGTTTCTGACCCTGGGACAGTGACAGAAACACCAGTGCCTTTGGTTTTACCCCTTAGAAGCGATTGCCAACGTTATATGAAGAATTACAAGTCACAGGTGTGTGATTGGGATGATAGTTAGCTTATGACTGAGTGATAATGTGGGATTTTGGGGGTTCACAAAGGAGGCTCAAGTAGAGCCCCCTTTGGGCTCAAGGAGACAAGATGGAGGGATTTGGGTGTGTCTCTGTCTTTCTTCTTCTTCTTCTTCTTGTCCTCCATCTTCTGGTGAGCTGATGGCATTTTTGGATTGGTTTAGTGTGAAAGTAGACAGTTCAATAAAGGTGATGGGTATTGGTATAATATATTAAACACGTGGCATGCAACAATTAGTATAAGAGATAACGACCGCCCTTGAGCGGCGCAGTTAGCCTCGGACAGGGGTGTAGGTAGCATCCACGCTGGGTGAAAAGGAATGTATATAGATAAGAGAAAATAAAAATCCATGAGAAAGAAACCGATGCATCCTGCTTTTCTCTTCTGGCAACGGGGGCTTGGGAAAGGCTTTTATCTGCAATCTCGGAAGGCTATCAAGCCCGGGATCCGATATACACTTTGTCCCAGTTCCTCTCCTGGGACAGCCATCAGCCCTGGTGCCCGGGTTTGAAACCCCAAAGTCACTGAGAGCAGGTCACCATTTGGTCTAAGGGGATTGCTGCCCTGGCGTGTAGGACACGTTATGGGATAGTGGGGAAGAGCAGGTTTGGATAGCACAGGACATGTGGGAAGGTGAGAGGAGGACCCCAACCAGAGCAGTCTGTCCTGTCTTCTCATTAAACTTAAATTCTACCTCCTGTGTGAGCAAATCTCTGTTCTGCCTGAGCACAGAGCCTGGGGGTGTGAGGGCAGCTGGGGGAGGACACCAAACAACCCATCTGCCAATAGCTCTGGCCACAGAGTGACCAGAGGAACTGGACTGAAGGGTTTGGGGCTGTGGGGTGTGTCTGGTCTGCACCAGCACCTGGGATGGGACTGTGGCCTCAGGGCTCAGATATCCAAAGGCCTCAGCTGGTGACACTGGAGTCCAGGGGAAGCTGCTGAGCAGACAAGTGTTTGAGCACAGCTGCTGCAGGGATCCATGAGCAGGTATGACTATGGAATGGGATAGACTGGACTAGGATAGTCATGTTGGGAATGATCTGCAGTTCAGAGCAGAATGATGGTCTGGTCCAACTGCCGGAGCCCTCCAGGGCTGACCAAAAGTTCAAGCAGTCATTAAGGGCACTGTCCAAATGTCTCTAAAACACTGACAGGCTTGGGGCATCAACCACCTCTCCACGGAGCCTGTGCAGTGTTTGATCACCCCCTCAGTAAAGAAACACTTTCTCCTGTGCAGTCTAAACCGTCCCTGGTACAGCTTTGAGCCATTCTCACATGTTCCATCACAGGATATGAGAGAGAAGAGAAAGGGAAATGCAGGGCAGAGCCAGGGGGGCAGCGAGATGGGAGTGTGCACCTGCAGGGACACAGCAGCAGCTGTGGGACAGCGCAGGACAAGCTGTGCTGGACATGGCCAAAGGCCCTGGCAGGGCTGGCAGTGCCCAGGAGAAGCCAAGGCCTGGTGCCCTGGGCCACAGCAGCCTCTGTGCCACCAAGAGCTGGGAGGAGACACCTTGTCCTGAGGCCCTGGGGCCTCCTGGCACAGCCCCAGCAAGGCTGGGCACTGTCACCCTCTTGTCCTGCCCTCAGCGTCCCCCCTCCTCTCAGGACCTTAGGTTTAAGGACTGAGCACCAAATGCACCATGGGGCTCATTGGGATCAAACAAGTCTGCCTTGATTTCCCTCTGGTCTGGTGCAGTTCATTCGGAAGGTTTCCTATCATTGTTATGGAGAAAGATTTCAAAGAGTTTCTAAGAAATACACATTCCTGTTATAAAGGGTGTATTTAATGACTGCTCTCATTGCACAAGAGGTGGTTACAGCATTGTGTAATTGATACTGATCCAGGGCCTCTGCTCAGGAGGTCTGGCCTGCTCAGAGAAGCTGTGCCTTGAGGTCTGACCCAGTGTGGACAACCTTGCTGCACATTCCCCAAGCCCATCCTGTCTGTCCTCACTCCCCTGGCACCTGCTTTGCTTGCAGAGCTGCCTGCACTCAGGCAAAAAGGGGTTTTCTATTTCCTGAAGCAATGTAAACCTCCTAATTTTCCCCACTGCACACAGACCCACTGCTCAAGTGTGTGCCAGCCCAAGGGGCCACCAAAAGCACTGCAGCCCTGCCCTGGGCCAGCGCTGAGGGTGGATCATCATCCCAAGCTGCCCTGGGCCACTGCAAGGGGCTGTGCCCATGGACACTGCACTGACCCCACTGCTGGGTTTGGGTGCCACGGCAACCGGGAGCAGTTCCAGTTTTCTTGGAAACACTGGGGAGGACTGGGACATAGTGGGGAACACTGGGAACACTGTGGGAGTCACTGGGACATACTGGGAGTGACACTGGGGAGGACTGGGACAGCCTGGGACCACGGGAAGTGCTGAGGGAGAATCTGGGCAGACTGGGATAGACTGTGGAGGTACACTGAGACATAGTGGGACATACCGGGACATACTGGGATAGGTACTGGGCAATACTGGGGAAAACTGGGGATACTGTGAGTGATACTGGGGGATACTGGGACAAACTGGGTACACTGGGAACACTGTGAGGAAGGCTGGGGGACACTGGAGGTAACTGGAAGGGAATGGGAATGAACTCAGGTGTATTGAGAGGGACTGGGCTGTACTGCATGGGCCTGGAGGGGCATGGGGGATGTACTGGGCTGTACTAGGGATGAACTGGGCTATACTGGGAGAGACTGGAGGAGTTCAAGGGGGTGTTTCCACCTCTGCCTCCTCCCATTTGCTGAGGATCCCGCCCATCACCGCCTGCAGCCAATCAGCGCCAGGGATCAGGGCCCCGGGGGTGGTGCCTGGTATCTGCGCCATCTTTTCTTTTTGCCTACAACTCCCGTCATGCCCCGCGGCCCGGTTGAGCCCCATTGCAGCCGGGACTACAACGCCCGTCATGCTCCGCGCTCCACAGAACCCCCGGTGTCCGCTTCCCATATGTCCGATATATCCCCCCAGACCCTCCAGGGTCCATAAGTGTCTCCTCAGCGCCCATTCCGAACCCCCCAAAAGCGTCCTAGGATCCCCTAGGTTCCCCTAGGAAGGCTCCCAACCCCATACATGCCCGTTATGGGCACTTCTGGGAATTCATCTCCTATCATCCTCCGCGGCTCCAGAGCCCATCATATCACAGTTCCCCGCCTGAAGCTCTCGCCGTGCCTCGCACCCTAAAGAGCCCGGTGAGAGCTCCCCAGGCTCCCCCCAAATGCTCCCGAACCGTACACGTTCCCCTCTGAGGACCTGCACTCGCGGCTCGGATGCAAAAATACCCCCCAAGTGCCTTCCCGGTCCCCCAAATGCCCCCCTCGAACCACTTCAGGGACTACAGCTCCCAGCATGCTCCGCGGCGGACAGGGAGCGCTATTCCAGCCGTGACTTCATCTCCCGTCATGCCCCGTATTCCAACTAAAGCCTTTGGAGCTGCGCCTTCAACTCCCGTGATGCTCCGCGGCCCTGTTAATCCATGTTATACCCTCGCCTACAACTCCCATCATCCCCCGCGCCCCAGAGAGCCCCGTCAGAGCCCCCCAAGTGCCCTCACGGACCCCGAAGCGCCCCCAGATTCCCCTCCCGACCTCAAAGTTCCCCCTGCACCCCCAAGTGCTCCCCCGGACCCCGAATTGCTCGACAGAATCCATAAGTGCCCCTCCAAGTTGCTACCCGGCTCCCCAAAGTGTCCTCCACACCCTCAAATTATATCCAAATTCCCTCCCCAAACCGAAAACTGCCCCAAATGTGCCCCAGAAATGTCTCCATGGACCCTGAAGTGGCCCCTTTTACCCTATCTGAGAAACGCATAAGAAAGATGACTAAAGCTCAAAAATTAGGGCTAATTAGCATAAAGAGGGAGAAATCAATAGCCAGTAGTGGTCAACTAATAAATGAAGGGAAATTTTATAAATGGAAATCTGTATGTCCAATTCAACAAAACACAAAGTTAAATTTTAGCAACAATTTTAATTTAGATTAAATAATTGAGATTAAATACAATATCAAGTTTGGCAGTGATCAACTGAGTATAATTTAGGTTTGGATAAAGCATAAGCAAAACCGACCGGGTTGCAAACCCGACCGGGGTACGGAGGGGGATTCTCACTCTACCTCACATATGAAACAAAGCACTTCTAAACTAAACTTATATACTATATGCTTATACATATTCATCAATGTTTCCCATAAATTTCCTCCAATTTCCGATTCTGGAAATCTACGTCACTGTACTTCATGGCGCATGCTCCACTTGTTGCTAAGGAGTCTTCTGTCTTCTTTTGGTGGTCTTTCTGATGAAGGCTCCTCATCGTTGTCACTGTCTTCTGGATAACCTTACAAGCTGCGCATGAGTACTAAGCATTGTGTTATGTAAGCAAGCATTATATTCTGCAAAGAAGCTTTATTAAAAACACAACCTAGATTCCATACCTGGAATTATCCCAATTTTGTCCATTTCAAGGCCAATGCTCCAATTTTAGATCTTTACTTATCACACTACTACATCCTGTATCTTGTTTTCTCATGTAACATCTGCAAAAGGGGCCCATTTGTTTTGTAACACTAATTACTTAAACTTTACCTTTTTTCCTTTATAACAATTATTTTCTAAAATATTGATATAATTAGAATTTAATGAGCACAAATCACATCTATTTATAACAGAAATGTGTTACTTAGAGCCAATGACCAATACCTTTACATGATTGCTAAAAATGTATAGATTTTTAAATAAATCTATAAAAATTAGATAACAAAATGCAGAATAATAGTATTATAAGTAGGAAAAATGCCATTATAATTTCATTAATTATTTCAATTTTGTTTATAAGTAAAATGCCTTTTAAAAAAAATGTTTTGGGAGTTCAGTCCCAGGTGGGTGAGGTCAGATATGGTGAGGTTTGCGGTGAGGAGCAGGGAGTCCAAAGAGGGTCAGCCTGCAAGGGGCTCATTCTTCTTTGTGCCCACACCTCCCAAGGAGAAATTCAGCACCATGATCACTTGGAGACTGCTTCAGTCACCTCTTCTGTGAACTGAAAAATTAAAAAATGAGCCCTTGACTAAAAATAAAAAATTAGAAGGTGCACTTGGAAATCTTCCTCCTTAGCAGAAATCCAGACTGACTCCAATCAGCTGCACAAGCCCTGAAGACTCAAAGACAATTGGAGGACAAGAGGCTTCTGGGGATATTCTGTATTTTCATGAGCCCCATGGTGGATTTGGGGCTGAGTCCAGGACCCTCAGGCACTGAGAGAAGGTTGAAGAAGCTGCTCAAGGAGTCAGAAGCAAAACTCCAAGGCCCTTGGAGCATCACTGGGCCCCAGTGAGGGCAGGGAGTGCCAAAGGCTCCGCAGGGACTGGTGAGAGCAGATCCTTGAGGCCAGGATTGCAGGGAGCCCAAGGCTGTGAGCAGGGAACTGCAATGCTGAGCAAGGCCTGGGCTGGCTGGAGGAAGCAGAAAGGCCAAGGGCTGAGCCCAGGCCTGGCACAGCAGGGCCTGTCCCTCCCGGGTGGCTCGGGGCTGTTGGTGGGGCAGTGGGATGGGAGGGGCAGCAAGGACAAATGTCCTAAAGCTGTGGGACCCTGCCAGCCTCCTCAGGGAGGGGCGAGGCAGAAGCAAAGTGCAGCCCCTGCAAGGAAAGTTCCTTCAGTGGGGCCTCCAGAGGCGCTGCCAGAGCCCAGGGGACAAAGGCCTGGGTGCCTGTGGCCGTGCCAGCCGTGCCCAGCCCTTGGCCATGTGTCCTGCAGGCTGTGCCCCCTGTGCGTGCTGCTGCTGTGCCCTGGCCGGCTGCACACGCCCATCTGGCTGTGCCCCCAGCATTTCTCAGCCCAGCATTTCTGGGCCCTCCCTGGGCTCCCTGCACCCAGCGCTGCCGGCTCCTGGCACACAGAGCCAGGCCATGGCCCAGGCTCACCTGGGCTGGGACACCTCGTGCACCAAAATTCTACCCTGGGAGGGACTTTTCTTTTTCCTCATGTCCCATCTGAACCTTCCAAGCTGCACTTTGGGGAGATTTCCTTCCCTTTCCATTGTTTGGGGTTCAGTGATCATGAAAATATTGAGTTTTTAAATATTCTTTGAAAGAAGGAGGGGAATCAACCAAATGTCTGCACTGGACTTTCAGAGAGGAGACTTTGGCCTAGTCAGGATGCAGATTTGAGGAGTATTGAAACAGGTACTGATCTTTTTAAGGGAAACAGCCCTTAAAAACAAAGGAGTCCAGCTAGGATACACATACGTCAAGAAATAAATCTTGAAGGAGCAAGAGAAACTGTCCCTGTGTGGACTCTTGAGTGGAAAATGACAGGCATGGCTGGGCATGGTGCTTTTGCAGGAACTCAGGGAAAAAAGAGGGTGCATCACCTTTGGACAGAGAAGCAGGCAAGTCAGGAAATGTTTAAGGATATCGCTGGGTGTCCTAGGGTCACTTTATGATGCTTGTAATCCCCAATCGTCTGTTCTGTATATCGTGTTCTGTACCTTTACGACTGATTCTGAGAGCAAAACAGGGAAAGAAGAAGTGCCCAGTTTGTTTTGAGAAACTGCCTGACTCCTACATGTTCTTCTCTTCTCAGGACTGCGTGTGTGTTCAACCGAGTCTCAGACAGACTGTGGACAGAGATCTCCTGTGCTTTTTAGTTAGTTTTAGCTAGCTAGGGCAGAGAAGTTCCCTGGACTGTTTTTTTTTCATTTTCTTAGGACTGTTTAAACCTGCTCCGGACTGAAAAACCCAGAGGAGCACCCAGGGCTCTCACACCTGCGGCCCACCCGGGCCTGGACCTCGGGAGGCTTGACAAAAAAACTGAGAGCTGAGCTGCCCATGGCAGAGACTTTCTGAGTTTGCCATCTCACTTCAGAACAATGAAAGGTTTAATTGTTTCATAGTATTCATTCTTTGTGCTTGTGGGCACTTTGTTGGTCAAATAAACAGTTTTTTCCACTTTTTCTCTGAGGAAGTTCTTTTTTCCCAGACTGGTTGAGGGGGAGGGGCCACTTAGGTTTGCTTTCCAGAGGAACCCCATTCAGAGGTCTCCTCCCAAATTCACTCTAAACCAGGACATACACATTTTTATTGGTGCTCAACTGAGTGGCTCGAGAGAGTGGACAAAACTGGTATTGATTACTGATTGCATTTTGGGTTGTATTTTGTGTGGGGATAGAACAGTCAATAGCCATGTTGCTGCTTGAATTTGTAATGTCTCTTGGAATGGAGTCCTTCTTGTGTTTCTGTTCCCTAGGCTTTTTTGAGGTTTTGATACCATTCTGGTCCCTGGGTTCGTTTTCTTATCCAGAAATAGCTCCAGTGCTGTCCCTGACACATTGCTTTTTACACTAGAGGTGCATGAATTAGGATTGCTATTTTGTTGGGTTCAGTGATCATGATTTATAGAAAGTTTATACAGGTACTGGAGTTTGTGCCAGGTATGTTTGGTTTATGGTCTCTTCGTCCTACCCTGCATCCTAGTTCCAGCAGCATGGTTTGGGGATTTATTAATAATTGCACCCAGTTTGTCAGAGGAGGAGTAGGGGATGAAGCTTTTGAGTCTTTTCTTCTCTTTTGAATTGGTTACATCACTTTTGGAGAATGGTCAGTTTCCCCTGAATGTTAAAGAGACCACCTTACTGGTATTTAATCTGGTCAGCTTCCTCTATACAGTCTGCAGCTTGTCTAGAGTGAGGTGTGAGATTTCCAGAGGGGCTGATGAGACTGCTGACCCAGAAGTGGACCCAGAGGTAGATCCAGGTGTGAGAAATCCTGAGTGGTGTGGAGAATGGGAGAGAATGGGCCAAACCTTGAAGGAATTTTCTGATCCCCCAGCTTGGGAATTTTCACGTGAACAAATTCAGAACCCAGATGAGGTGGGGAAACATCTAGAGGAGAACTGCCATGATGACACTAAGGAGAAAAAGCTCATTGCAATAAGCTGGGCCCTGGCATATGCTTGTCACATGCTGCTAGATACTGTAGGGCAGCAGACAGAGGCAGGGGGCAGGGAGATAAATCAGCAGCTACCCCAATCACTCAGGCTGCAGCCAACACCCCAGCTACTCAGGTTGTAGCTAAACCAGACAGGGAGCCTAAGCCAGCAGCTAAACCAGACAGGGAGCCTAAGACACTGGCAGTCACTGTGGCAAAGAAGGGAAAGAAGCACACGGGCAAAACCGATCGACCAGTGGACAGTGATCCAGGTGAAGGACCCTCAATGCTTCCCGACACCCAATCAGAGGCCAAACCAACTGGCACACAATCAGAAGCTGAAGCAACTGGCAAAAGATCAGGAGTCCAACTAGCTACCACAAGATCAAAAGCCCAACCATCTGGCATAAGATCAGGAGTCTAACCAATTAGGACAAGATCAGGAGTCCAAACAACTAGCACGAGATCATTGGCCCAACCAATTGTCAAGATCAGGAGCCACTATGGAGTCCTTGTCCCTGAAGGACCTTCTCCGCCTCGGCTAAAGAAAAAAAGAAGAGCTGCTCTGTCCGGCATTGTGTGTGTTGCTAAATTCTGACGCTTCAAGGCCACTCGGAGGAGCAGAGTTTTCTGAAAAAAGGAACTGCGCTTCTCCCTCCCCTTTGCTCTCAGACTCAGATATGTGGGGGAAGAATCTGTTTCTATTGTTGGCATGACAGGGGGAACACAGGATTTTTGTTTGGTGAAAGCTGAAGTGAGCCTGACTGGAAAGGAGTGGAAGCAGCACCCTATTGTGACTGGCCCAGAGGCCCCATGCATTTTGGGCATAGACTTCCTCCAAAATGGGTATTTCAAAGACCCAAAGGGACTCACATGGGCATTTGGGATAGCGGCTGTAGAGACAGAGGGTGTTAAGCAATTAAACACCTTGCCTGGACTATCAGAGAACTCATCTGCAGTAGGACTCCTGAAAGTAGAAGAGCAATGAGTACCAATTGCCACTTCGACAGTGCATCGCCAACAGTACAGAACAACTCGAGATGCCATGATCCCCATCCACAAAATGATCCAGGAGCTGGAGAGCCAAGGGGTGGTTGGTAAAACCCACTCACCCTTCACAGCCCCATCTGGCCTGTGTGCAAATCTGAAGGAGAATGGAGATTGGCTGTGGACCATCGTGGCTTTAATGAAGTGACTCCACCGCTGAGCGCTGCTGTGCCAAACATATTAGAGCTCCAGTATGAGCTGGAGTCCAAGGCAGCAAAATGGTGCATCACTACTGACATTGCCAATGCATTTTCCTCCATTCCTTTGGCAGCAGAATGCAGGCCTCAGTTTTTCTTCACGTGGAGGGGAGTGCAGTACACCTGGAACCGACTGCTCCAGGGGTGGAAACACAGCCCCACCATCTGCCATGGACTGATCCAGGCTGCACTGGAAAAGGGTGAGGCTCCAGAACATCTGCAGTACATCAATGACATCATTGTGTGGGGGAACATGGCAATGGAAGTGTTTGAGAAAGGAGAGAAGATCATCCAGATTCTCCTGAAAGCTGGTTTTGCTATCAAGAAGAGCAAAGTTAAGGGACCTGCTCGAGAGATCCAGTTTCTGGGAATAAAGTGGCAAGATGGACAGCATCAGATTCCCACTGATGTCATCAATAAGATCACCACGATGTCTCCACCAACCAGCAAGAAGGAAACACAAGCTTTCCTAGGTGCCATAGGCTTTTGGAGAATGCACATTCCTGAGTACAGCCAGATTGTGAGCCCTCTCTACCTGGTCACCTTCAAGAAGAACCATTTCCACTGGGGCCCTGAACAGCAGCAAGCCTTTGCCCAGATCAAGCAGGAGATCGCTCTTGCAGTAGCCCTTGGCCCAGTCAGGACGGGACCAGATGTGAAGAACGTGCTCTACTCTGCAGCTGGGAGCCATGGTCTGTCCTGGAGCCTTTGGCAGAAAGTGCCTGGTGAGACTCGAGGCCGACCCCTGGGATTCCAGAGTCAAAGTTACCGAGGGTCTGAGGCCAACTACACTCCAACAGAGAAGGAAATTTTAGCAGCCTATAAAGGAGTCCGAGCTGCCTCAGAGGTAATAGGCACTGAAACACAGCTCCTCCTGGCACCCCGACTACCTGTGCTGGGGTGGATGTTCAAAGCAGAGGTGCCCTCCACACACCATGTCACCAATGCCACATGGAGTAAGTAGATTGCTCTCATCACACAGCACGCCCGTATTGGAAACCTGAATTATCCTGGGATTTTGGAGATAATCACAAATTGACCTGAAGGTGAAAACTTTAGTCTCACTGATGAAGAGGAACAAGAGCAAGTTACACGTGCTGAAGAAGCTCCACCGTATAACCAACTGCCAGCAGAAGAAACACGCTGTGCTCTTTTTACTGACGGTTCTTGTCATGTTGTAGGGATGAACCGGAAGTGGAAAGCAGCTGTATGGAGCCCCACATGACAGGTTGCACAAGCTACTGAAGGAGATGGTGGATCAAGCCAACTCACAGAGCTCAAAGCCGTTCAGTTGGCTGTGGACATTGCTGAAAGAGAGAAGTGGCCAAAGCTCTACCTCTATACTGATTCATGGATGGTAGCCAGTGCTCTGTGGTGATGGCTGGAAAAGTGGAAAAAGGCTAGTTGGCAACGTAGAGGAAAACCAGTCTGGGCTGCTGAAGAGTGGAAAGACATCACTACCAGGGTAGAGAAACTACCTGTGAAAGTTTGCCATGTAGATGCCCATGTCCCCAAGAGTAGAGCTGATGAGGAGCACCAAAACTACAAGCAGGTAGATCAGGCTGCCAAGATAGAGGTGTCAAAGATAGACTTAGATTGGCAACACAACGGAGAGCTGTTCCTAGCTCGATAGGCTCATGATGCCTCAGGACATCAGGGCACAGATGCCACCTATAGGTGGGCACAAGACCGAGGGGCGGATCTAACCATGGACAGTATTTCTCAAGTTATCCATGACTGTGAGACATGTGCATCAATCAAACAAGCCAAAAATGTGAAGCCCCTATGGTATGGTGGGCAGTGGTCCAAATATAAGTATGGGGAGGCCTGGCAGATTGATTATATTACACTGCCCCAGACACACCAAGGTAAGCACTACATGCTCACAGTTGTAGAACCCACCACGAGATGGTTGGAGACCTACCCTGTGCCTCATGCCCATAGCACCATTCTAGGCCTTGAAAAGCAAGTTCTTTGGAGGCATGGTACCCCTGAGAGGATTGAGTCAGACAATGGGACTCATTTCAAGAATAGCCTGATCAACACCTGGGCTAGGGAACATGGCATTGAGTGGGTGTACCATATCCCCTGCCATGCACCAGCTGCTGGGAAAGTGGAGAGATACAATGCACTGTTAAAAACCACCTGGAAAGCACTGGGTGGGGGATCTTTCAAAAATTTGGAGCAGCATCTAGCAAAGGCCATGGTTAGTGAACAACAACAGAGCAGGCCCTGCCCAGTTTGAGCTCCTACCTACAGTAGACTGAGATAAAGTCCCAGTGGTGCATGCCAGAGGTTTGTTAGGAAAGATAGTTTGGACCAAATCTGCCTTGAGTACAGACAAACCCATCCATGGGATTGTTTTTGCTCAGGGACCAGGCTGCACATGGTGGATAATGCAGAAAGATGGAACAACACAATGTATACCTCAGGGAGATCTGATTGTTGGGTGAGAACTATGAGTAAATATCACTATTTGCTGAATGTTACTGCCATTGTCTGTATATAGTTGTATACTGTCTATATAAATATGTATGCGCATGTATAAAGTGTGTGTGTAGAGTTAGAATTTATTTTGTTTTGGTAGTAGTTTGATGATATGGGGATAAGAGGTGGAATGTCCTAGGGTGCATTTATGATGCTTCTTATCCCCAAATCGTCTGTTCTGTAGATTGTGTTCTGTACCTTTAAGACTGATTCTGAGAGTGAAACAGGGTAAGAAGAAATGCACAGTTTGTTTTGAGAAAATTGCCTGACTCCTACGCATTCTTTTTCTCTTCTCTGGACAGTGTGTTCGACTGAGTCCTGGACAGACTGTGGACAGAGATCTCCTGTGCTTTTTAGTTAGTTTTAGCTAGCTAGGGCAGAGAAGTTCCCTGGACTGGTTTTTTTCATTTTCTTGGGACTGTTTAAACCTGCTCCGGACTGAAAAACCCAGAGGAGCACCCAGGGCTCTCACACCTGCAGCCCACCAGGGCCTGGACCTCCAGAGGCCTGATAGGAGACTGAGAGAGCTGAGCTGCCCACGACAGAGACTTTCTGAGTTTACCATCTCACTTCAGAGCAACTAACGGTTTAATTGTTTCAAATTATTCATTCTTTGTGCTTGTGGGCACTTTGTTTGTTAAATAAATAGGCTTTTCCACTTTTCTCTGAGGAAGATGTTTTCCTGGACCGGTTGTGGGGTAGGGGCCGTTTAGGTTTGCTTTCCAGAGGAACCCCATTTGGAGGTCTCCTCCCAAATTTGCCCTAAACCAGGACACTCCCCCTGTTTCCTCTGCCTGGGAGTCACCAGAGGGCAAGGGGGGTGCTCTCCGCCCCGGCTTAGTGGCAGGATGTTTTAACAGCCACTGGAAACCTGATCGGGGCTGGGGCAAGGCATATTCTCCTCCCCTCCCCCTGCCTGGGAGTCACTGGGCCCGGTGGGATTTGGCCTGGGCAGGCCTGGCCATCCTGGCCCCCACATGGAGGGAGCCAGGCCGCCTTCTTACCTCTTCCAAGGCCGGAAGGAAAAGGAATTTTCCCAGGATTCTTCTGATTTTAAAGCCTGTGTGTTCACAGTGACGTATCACTTTTCTAATGACTATATTAGTTGTCAATTTCCATGCCTAGTCACTGATTCATTTTGCTATAACCTTCTTAAAAAAATAATTTCCCTCCTAAACTACCGGATGCGCCATGTGCCTTCTGCCATTTAGAGCAACCAGAACTGGCATCTTAGTAGATGCTTTTGCTTTTTTCTTGGCTTCCAACTGCCCCAGCCAGTCTGAAACAAGTCTCCAGTATTTTATAATGGAAAGAAAAAGAAGAGTCCATACCTGGCAAACAGGAACTTCTGGTACTGAAGCCCATTTTGTCATATTCCCAGTGGCGTTTCCAATCCCCCAGAAAGCTGGGGGGGGGTGGGGATCCACGTGGCTCTCTCCTTGGCCTACTGCAGCACCTTCCACTGCCTGAAGCAATATTCCACTGCCTTCCACAGCCCCACTGGCTGCTCGTGGCAGTTCTGCTGCCCACAGAAATATCCCACAGCCCCTGTCTCTCTGCATTACTGCGGAGGCTTGTCATAATTGTGCCGGGTCACCAGATGTCACTGTGGTGTCTGAGACAGGGACGTGACATTAACACACTGAATTCGTGCACAACAACCCCTGTTTCTTGTCTGGCAGCTCCTTTTGTAGGGCTTTCAAATTTCCCGTGCTTACAGACATGATTGGTCAAGGGTCTTAACTCCGCCTAGCTCACTGGCTAAGGATACAGGTGCATCCGTGCTTCAAAGGGGTTGGCTGAGGTCCTCTGTTTGAGTTTGAATCTGACCTATCGTCATCAGGTCTGGGGAATTGCTTACGTGAGCTAGGCTGGTCAAGCTGGTATCTGTTAAGCCAAATTATCTGTGCAGCTATAGACCAGCTATCTGTCACAGTCTGGTATGGAGATGACATTCTGAGGCCACTGAAATTCAATAGCAATGATGGGATCAGACTCTGGCATTCTGGAATTTTCTGGGACTAAGTATACATAAAGTACAAATAGTCCAAAACATAGACAGTCTCCTGTCTGGGATCCAATATGGGCCAGAGACAAAGGAGGTTGGGACAGGAAGGAAAAGAAGCATTTGCCAACTCAAGTCAGAAGCAGAGAGAGTTGTGGGCATTTCTCAGGAAGGTGGGATGGTGTTGGCTGTGGATCAGCAATTATGGGCTGCTGGTAAAGCCTCTATGGGAGCTCCTGAAGGCAGCTCAGCAGGCCTTTAAAGTCTGGACTGTGATTCATGGGCTTCCTTTTCACAGCTCCAGCGAGCCCTCCTGCAGGCCCTGCTTTGGGGCTCCCAGACCCCAATGACCCGTTTGATCTGTTTCCCTGTGAGAGACAAAACCCAGCACTGGGAGTGCTGTCACAGTTCCTGGGAACTGGAGCAGGGCTGTGGCCAACTTTTCACAGCAACCAGACAATGCCAGCCAGGGCTGGCTGGGCAGTCTGAGGGCAGTAGCAGCTGCTTCTCTCCTGATCCAGGAATCTCAAGCACTGACTTTGGGAGAGAGAATTGTAGTTGAATTTTTTTTTTAATGCACAGCTCAAGATGACAGCTCCTGAGGATTTGAAGAAATCTGGACCAAACCTCCTTCATAGTTACCCAGCTGGACTTGGTTAGAACATCTGTTTATAATGGTCACCTGAATAATTGCTGTATGGGTTTAGCTTGCATCACAACTCAGTGTTGTAGTGCCCTACGCTATAAAATGAGATTGAGATATTGGGAGATTAGTGCCCATAAGGAACTGAGCTTTAGGAAAAAGAGGGACTTGATGAGGACTGTAGAACAGAACAGCCTTGGAGAAACAGGTAAAGGATGTAACTCACACAAAACACAAGCAGGATGCCAGCTCAGTTCTGCAAGGCTGACAAAGCAGAAGTTATGCAAAACAATGATATTGCCCTTACTCAAAAGCAGAGGTTGAGGAACAGCCACCTGAAAAGGAGAGAAAGAGTGTTGGAGACAGACCTCAAAGAACATTATAAAGATTTCTGATAAGGCTTGCAATTATGTAAAGTAATACCTTTCCATCAAGTAAACAGGGATAGTTCAGATTATGTAATCAGTGTGTCTGATAAAAACTCTGTTCACATAAGGCTTGGGCACTCAATTAGAGGAAGTGTCCTCTGAGTGACCAGCACTGCAATAAAGAATGGCTGCTTTCTGAAACTCAAAGCTGTGCTAAAAAGTTCTATCTGGCCAATTTTGGTATCAAGGCACATGCCTGTAGGAAGATGGGAGGTTTTAGGATCAAGAGGCTCAGGCTCCCCTGTATTTCCACCTTGTGAGTACAGACAACTCTCAGTAGAGGCTGATGACAATGAAGCCCTGCAGTGTCACAGGGTGCCCCTGATTCCATGAGACTCTGCAGTGTCACAGGGGCCCCTGGGCACCAAGAGTGTCAGGAGTGTCACATGGTCCCCTTTGCTCCACGAGGCCCTGCAGTGGCACAAGGTTCTGTTGGTTCTAAGAGGTCCCACAGTGTCACAACTGCCCCTTGGTTCCGTGTGCCCCCACAGTGTCACAGTGGCCTCTGGGCACCGCGAGGCCCCGCAGTGTCACAGGGTCACCTTGGTCTCATGTGTCATTGACACCAAGGGAACAGCACTGATGGGTTCTCATCATCTCATTCCTGTCTCCAGGGAAGGTCAAGGTCATTCTTGTCTGCTCTCTCCTGGTAGGAGGGCTGTGAGGAAGAACATTTCCGGCTGTCTTAGCTGCTAAAAAACCTGTGTAAGAGGTTCACAGAGTGGAGACAAGCAGTGTATCAGCCTCTGAGTATATTTATATTTCCTAAATGGGCTCGGTGCTTTGTCAAGGTAACGGTGCCATCTGCTAGAGGGCAATGGCACTCGTGCCTGCAGAGCCCCTTGTGACTGCACAGGAGAGATGCTCCCCAGAGGGGGCTGCCTTCCTGGTGTGGGGTGACAGGCACAGGCAAGAAAGGCAGAGGAGAGAGAGATGTCAGGGAGAGACATTTGCAAGGGCCCCGTCCAAGGCAGGTGAGATGAAAATCACTGTGACACTGGGGCTTGTTCCTGGAGTCACAGCCAGAAATGTCAGGGCTCTGTCAGGTGCCCACCCCTGAGCTGGGCTCATGCCCTGCTCACAGCCCCAGGGCTGTTCAGGGACACGAGTCCTCCCCTTGCACACACACAGACAGTTCATTGCAGCACGAGCAGGCTCTCCCTGGGCTCTGCTGCCAGGGCCAGAGCCTGGCAGGGACCTCAGCCCTGTGAGTGTCACCCTGCCCTGCCCTGCCCTGCCCTGCCCTGCCCTGCCCTGCCCTGCCCTGCCCTGCCTGAGGTGCCCCACGGCCAGAGGGATGGACAGGGGGAGCTCTGTGCACAGGAGATCATGCAAGCCCTGCACTCAGGGGGTTCCCAGTGGACAAAGGAAACTCTCTGGAAACTCCAGGAACAGCTGAAGGTGTTTGTGCTCACTGGGTTTATGTCCCCTCACACACACAGGATGTTCAGGGCTGTGTCTTGTCTGTGCACTGCAAACACAGACTCCTGACCCGGTCACTTGATGTCCCTCCATGGAGGGAAGAACGACCTCTCTGACCTGGGGTGAGAGGCCTCTGCTGTAGCAGTGCTGGCTTTGCAAGGGCACTGCTGGGACAGCCCCCACCCTGAACACTGCCACACTTCTGCTGGTCACTGCTGTTTTCCTCTCCAGGTTGCTGTGTTGGGCACATCCTTGAGAGCAAACTGGGAAGAAGATTGAAGCTTTCAGGCTGTGCACTGAGAAGATGCCCTTGCATGATGGAAATGCTGTTGCAGAGCCCAGCTCTGTCCCAGCAGTGCCCATGGCCTGTCCCTGCCTGCAGTCCCTGGACAGTCACACAGCAGGACTGGGACTGAGCTGACAAGAGCCATGAGGTCTTAAACCTGAACAGGGGCTCTGAATGGGAGTGTGGAAGTGAAGGAAGGGGAGGTAATGGAGAGCAAGCCCTGGGGCTCCCTGGCAATGAGATGCACTGGGGTTCCCTTTTTTCCCTCAGCTCTGCCCAGAGGCACCAAGCCTGCAGCTCCAGAGAAGTCACAGAGGAAAGATGTCAGGCAAACATGACAATACAGAATCACAGAATTACAGAATCACAGAATCACAGAATTTCTACCTTCAAGAGTAGAAGAGACCTTCAAGATCATCGAGGCTCACCCAAAAGAATACTTTATGTGGTGTAAGCACAGATGTAGTACAGCTCGTTGGTTATACAATCTATTGGTTTCCTAGAAAAGCAAATACTGAACTAAAAATTGTATAGTCAAAGATATTTGTGGGAATAAATTCTCAAAAGTGTAACACCTTTTCAAGGAGAAAACAATACAGGACACAGAGTGAGCACAAATGAGTAACACAGTAAGAGCTATGCAGAAGAAAAAGAGTTTATTGCTTCTGAACACCACACATGATCATTTTCCTCAGGGCATCCTTGAGCTCCTGGTTCCTCAGGCTGTAGATGAGAGGATTCAGGGCTGGAGGCACCACCAAGTACAGAACAGACAGTGACAAATCCAGGGATGGTGAGGAGATGGAGGGGGGCTTCAGGTGGGCAAAAATGCCAGTGCTGAGGAAGAGGGAGACCACAGCCAGGTGAGGGAGGCAGGTGGAAAAGGCTTTGTGCCGTCCTTGCTCCAAGGGGATCCTCAGCACAGCCCTGAAGATCTGCACATACGAGAAAACAATGAACACAAAGCATCCAGAAGCTAAACATGTGCCAGCCACAATAATCCCAAGTTCCCTGCGGTGGGAGTGTGAGCAAGAGAGCTTGAGAATGTGTGGGATTTCACAGAAGAACTGGCCCAGGGCATTGCCATGGCACAGGGGCAGGGAAAATGTATTGGCTGTGTGCAGCACAGCGTAGAGAAAGCCGCTGGCCCAGGCAGCTGCTGCCATGTGGGCACAAGCTCTGCTGCCCAGGAGGGTCCCGTAGTGCAGGGGTTTGCAGATGGACACGTAGCGGTCGTAGCACATGACAGTGAGCAGGGAGAGCTCTGACCCACAGAAAAAGATAAGCATAAACACCTGTGCAGCACATCCTGCATAGGAGATATTCCTGGTGTCCCAGAGGGAATTGTGCATGGCTTTGGGGACAGTGGTGCAGATGGAGCCCAGGTCGGTGAGGGCCAGGTTGAGCAGGAAGAAGAACATGGGGCTGTGCAGGAGGTGGCCGCAGGCTACGGCGCTGATGATGAGGCCGTTGCCCAGGAGGGCAGCCAGGGAGATGCCCAGGAAGAGGCAGAAGTGCAGGAGCTGCAGCTGCCGCGTGTCTGCCAATGGCAGCAGGAGGAAGTGGCTGATGGAGCTGCTGTTGGACATTTTCTCTCTCTGGACATTCCAACCTGCAAAAGGAGGAAAGACAGTGACATTTGAGGGGAGATTTCTCATAGAAGAGTGAAAGCCCTTTCGCATAGACCATTTTCTGCCACTAAACACTTTCCCCTTCTTTTTGTCTAGAAGAACTTCCTTTACCTTGCTTGCTGGAGCCCTGATTGCTGCTGGCCAATGTTCAGTGAGGACCCAGACTTTGACCTGCAGGACACCTGGGAGTCAGCCCTGACCCCCAGTCAGTGCAGGGGAACAGTGAGGGCAGGGGACAGTCCTGATGTTTGAATTTGACTAAGAATGACCTCCTAAGGCACAGGAGCTTCCAGGGAAAAGGGATTGGGGTTGCCGGAGTCAGAATGAGAGATTCTGCTGCACCTGGGGAGAACAGAGAGTCCAGTGAGGCAGGAGGATTGTCTGAGGCTTAGTGAAGACTGAGGGGAGCTGCTCTGTCTCTATGACCTGTTCCCAGCTGCCATGGACTTGCACTTGAGCTCCACTCTTGTAATACCCTGGAAAGCCAGGAGGCACTGCTGGGAGCAGAGGGCTCCCTGGAACACAAAGTGGCTCCTCCTGGCTTTCCCAAAGTCAGGGAGAGTCGGCTCATTCCCAGCCTGCCAGCCTGCCTTGCCCAGGGCTCCCCAGGGCAGAGGGAGCTGGGACACCCCATTGCTGTGTTCAGCCTGCACAGGAGGAGCCCAAGGGCTGGGCCTGAGCCTGCAGCTGGAACTGCCATTCCCAGAGAGCCCAGAGTCAGCAATGCCAGGAGCACCTGGGCAAGGCAAGGAGAGAGAGAGCCAGGCCCTGAGGAAAAGCCTTTCCCTGCCCAGCCCTGCCCAGCCCCTGCCAGGCAGCAGCAGTGCAGGACAGTGGCCCTCAGGCCCTGCTCAGCAGGGAATGGGCACATGGCAGGAGAGATGCCCTTCATCTCTGGGGCTGCTCTGCTGGCCCAGGAGGGGACTGAGGGCCCCGAGCCCCTGGGCTGAGGGCTGTGCTGGCTGCCAGGGGACACAAGAGCTGTGCTGCTCAGGGCAGTGTGTGCCCTGCAGGGCAGGGCCAGCAGGTGCCACATGTCCCCTGCAGCAGGGCTTCCCTCAGCACTGCCTCCCTCCCTCCCTGCCCACGGCTCTGCTGCTGCAGCTGTCCCAGCCCGAGCTGTTCCTGTGGCCCCGGGCTCCTTCCCTGCCAGTGCTGCCAGAGCCCAGCCCAGCCCCTGGGCCAGCTCTGCCCTGCAGCTGCTCAGGGCTGCAGGGGTTAAAGAACAGCTCCCCCAGGCCTGGGCACCATGGAAAGAGGATGCTGCATGGATCTGGAGCCTGGGGAGCTGGAGGCACTTGCTGAGGTTCCCAGGAATGCTCAGTGTGATGGTTTAAGAGCCTCAGCCCCTGCTCTGCCCTGCACAGCTGAGTTTCCATTGCCACAAAACTGAGCCAGGGAAAAGTGGGAGCACAGATTCAGGAATGCAGAGACTCAAGCAGGAAACTCCTGCCCTGAATGAGCTCATGAAAAGTCCCCTCAGAAATGACCTGGGCATGAGCTGGAGCTCTGAGCAGCCCTGGCCCACACAGCACCCTCTCCACAGCAGCAGGACCTGCCCTGGCAGCAGTCACTCCTTGCACCCACAGCTCCCCTCCACCATCCATGGGAGCTCCCAGGCAGGCTGAGAGCTGCCCCTGGCAGGTGGCAGATCCCCTGGCCTGGCCAAGAGCCCTCAGGGCTGCAGGAGCTGCTCTGCACCACAGCCCTGGGCACCCCTGGCTGCAGCCCCAGCTTCAGCCCCTGCAGCCGTCCCTGGCAGCAGGAGCCGTCCTGCCCTGTCCCTCTGATGGTGCCCAGGGCAGCCCCGCTCTGGAGCACATCCTCCCCCAACCCAGAAAGGGCAGCAGAGCCATCCTTACAGTCCTGTCAGTGCTGTCCTGGGTCAGCTTTTGGAGATCTCTACAGCCAGAGACTGACTGTGTCAGAAGTTCTGATTATTTATCCACCAAGATGCTCAGAAATGTCCTTCCAGTTTCTTAAAGCCTCTGTCTGCTTCACTGCTCTCAGATACCTGCAAGAAATGCCCTCAGCCCTGCTGGGCTGGGAGAGGAGCTACTTCTCAGTTTGTCTTTTTAAAGCTCTTCTTGGTTGCCAGGAGCTGCCTCTGTGCCAGGAGCCAAGCCCAGCTCAGCAGCACAGACAAAGCACAAGGACTTTAATGACCCTCTTGGGGCTTTTGGTGTTGTTTACATCAGACTCAGTCCCTGAGAGTGTCTTAAAAAAACTTTTCAAGAACTCAAAGTGAGATTGAAACTCCAAAGTTTCTTGAAGTTTTTATGGGTCTCACAGAGAGACAAGACTGAGGAAGTGTCCCCAGGTTCCAGTTAGAGCAGAACACTGCAGGCAGTGATGACAGGTGGGGACAAACAAGGCAAAGGTGTCTCTGATGCTGACCACACCTGGATGTGTTTCAGGAATGCAAAGGACCAAGGCCTGAGCCCCAGCCCCTGGCAAGGCACATCCTGTCCCTCCCTCCTTGCTCAGGGCTCTTCCCGGGCCACTGGGATGTGGGGATGTGCAATGCCAAGGGCAGCACCATGGGGCGGCCCCTGCCAGGCTGCTGAGCAGGGACAAGGAGGCAAGGAGGCCCCATTGCTGCCAGGGTCACTTGTCTCCTCCTCCTGCCTCAGCAACAGGGCCAGCAGCCATGGCCAAAGTGCTGCAGGAGTTGGCTGTGTCAGGGCCTTTCAGCTGCTGCCCATGCCTGTGCCCTGTGCAGCCCAGGCTGTCCTACGGTGTCCATGCCCTGCGCCTCTGTCCCTGCAGGCTGTCGTCATCCCCCGGCTGCCCCACCTGGCTGGCCCCTTCCTTTGCTGACAGCTCTGTGTCCTGCCTGCCTCTGCCTGGGCACACAAAGCCTTGGGATTGATACCAAAAGGGTTAATTCCATTTTTACTGTGTCTGTGAACTTTTAGTACAGGAACAAGGCATGCATGGACCTGCTTTCCCAGCAAAAATTTTTGGAAGAGAAGACATCTGGCTCAAGACTGCAGTGATGGAATAATCTAGGAGTGAATCTGGGAAGTTTGGATGGGTTTTATGGTAATGGCTAAATTGTAATACACATGTAGTGACTGTATATAATACTCTTTTAGAATTACATGTTCATGGAAGGGTTTGAGTTACCGCACACTGGACCTCATGGCTGAGTAAATGATGCCCTCTTGATTGCAATTTTTTTTTAGAGTCTTATTCTTATATTTCATATATTGGGTAACAGTGAGGTCTCACAGAACCAAGGAGTCTACTGTGATACCTTCAGCCTCATGGAACCAAAATCCTTTGTGACACAGCAGGGCCACATGGAGCCAATGGTCCATTTAATACTGCAGATCCAAGGACACCATTGTTACCCTCTGGAACCTCATGGAATCCAAAGTACATTCTGACAAAGAAAGGCTTCATGGAACCAAGAGGCCATTGTGACACAGCAAGGCTTTGTTTGAACAATGGAACCATTGTTGATAGTACAGAAATTCATGGAACCAAGGGGCCTCTGTGACACACCTGGGATAGATGGACTGAAAGGTCCATTGTGAAATTGCAGATCCAAGGAGACCATGGTGACACTGTGTGGCCTTGTGGAATGAAAGGGGCCATTGTGAGGAGCAAGGCCTTGTAGAACCAAGGAGGCCATTGTGACACTGCTGAACCTCACAGAACCAAAGTGACCATGTTATAATGTGAGACATCATGGAACAAAGGGTCCATGGTGACACTGCGGAACCAAGGAGACTGTTGGGGGCAGTATGAAAGTTCACAGAACCAGAACTCCATTGTGACACAGCAAGGTCTCCTGGAACCAAGGGTCCATTGCAACTTTGTTGGGCCTCATGGAACCACAAGCCATTGTGACACCGCATGGCCACATGGAGCCAAGGGGCCATTGTGACTGAGGAACCTCATGGAACCAAGAGTTCACTGTTACATTCTGGGGCCCATTGGAACCAGGGGAACCACAGTGACATTGCAGGGCCATAAGCAACAGTCAAGACTTTTCTGACACTTTGGGACCCACTAGAATCAAGGAGCCAATATAACATAGCAGGGCCTGATGGAATCAAGGGGGCTACAGTGAACACTGTAGGTCTCCATGGGATGCAAGGTCCATTCTGACACTGTGGAACCAAGGATATCATTGTGACACTATGGGGCAACATGGAACCAAAAATCCAGTGTGGCACTGCATGGCTTTATGAAACTGTGGAGGCCATTTGGACACCTGGAGGCCCTGGGAAACCAAAGGGCCATTGTGGCACTTCAGAGCCTTGTGGAGCCAAGGGGACCATAGTGACACTGTGGGGCTTAATGGAACCAAGGGACAATTGTGGCACTGTGTTCCACCATTGTACCAAGGGGTCCATTGTGACAGTACAGGACCCTATAGAACTAAGAATTTATGTAACAGTGCGAGAGTCCATGGCCAAAGGTCCATTGTGACATTGCAGGGCCTCGCTGAATCCTGGAGACCATTATGAAACTTTGAGGCCTCATTGAACCAAGGGCCTCTGTCACATCTTGTGGAACCAATGAGACCATTGTGATACTGCAGGGCCTCATTGAACCAAGGGACCACTGTGACACTGCTGGACTGTCAGGAATCATGGAGACCATTGTGACACTCTGAGGCCTCATGGAACCAAGGGGCCATTGTGTCATTGTGCAGCTCCATGGAACCAAGGAAACCATTTTGACTCTGCAGGGCCTCATGGAAGCAAGAGACCATTAAGATACTAATGGGCCTCATGGAAAGAAGGGGCCAGTGTGACACAGCGGGGCTCCGTGCAACCAAGCATCAAAAATGACACGACTCATTAGTGGCACGTGAGGTCCCTAAGGAACCTAAGGGCCACTGTGACCCTGCTGGGCCTCATGGAAGCAAGGGGCCATTGTGAGACCTCAGAAGCAAAGGAGAACATTAGTGACACTACAGGGCCTCATTGGAACCAAGGGAAGATGGAAAAGGTCAGGCTGGTTTGGCCTCCCAGGGTCCCTCTAACAGGTCAAGCTGATCTTGGAATGCTGAGGGCTGCCTCTCATCAGCCCCTACAGCTGATGGGGCTCTGTGCTTTACTTCCTGTGGAAAAGAACTTTCTGTCTTTCCAGGTGCCCATGGTCGCCAAAATTGATACTCTCCCTGAAAAATTCCCTCTATGCAAGGATTCTCCCAGACAAAAGCTGCCAGGACAGAGAGCTCTGGCTGGCCTTGGCCTCTGGTGGTCACCTCTCATCTCAAGGAAGCCCTGAGGAAAGGATTTGAAACAGTTTGACTTCTGGAATATCAATGAGTCTCTCATCCTCTGAATAAGTAAGATGCTCTTCTGATCATATGTGTCTTTTTTTCTCGTTGTGTCTTATGCATGAAATGTTATTTTCAGGTAAATAATGTTATTCTTATAACTCTTGCGAGTGCTACCTGACAAAAACCACCTCCTCTGTATATGGATCCAGGTCACCTATAGAAGCAAACACAAGAAAGAATTCAGCAGGAATTCTTTGTCTCTGTTCCCATCTGTCCCATCTCCTCTGCAGGTGGAGGTACAGCCCCAGCACTTGGCAGGGCTCAAGGGGTCACAACCACATCTCCCACACTGAGAACTTGTGCACCCTGAGGTGCTTTTCTTGGCCCCTGCACGCTCACACAGGCTGGGATGGACACTGATGGTTTCTCTGCCAGGCTCTCTCAGCCCAGCCCAGCTCCCTCCAAGCTCTGCCAGCTGCCCTGAGCTCTCAGCAGCACCAAGGGCCTCTCCCCAGCACAGCCCAGCCGCCTCTGGCCCCACAGCTCTGCTCAGGCCAGGCTGCTCTAGGCAGGGGCCCCACGGCCTCAGCCCCTCTCAAGGGCACAGCAGCAGCTGCAGCTCAGACAGGACTCAGCCCCAGCCATGGGGAAGGTGCCTGGCCAAAGGAAAAGGAGGCTCCCTGTGTGCCCTGCTCTCCTCTCCAGGAGATGCTGAGAGCTCTGCAGGCCCTGCTGCCATCCCATCTGCCCAGGCCAGCACAGCAGCCACGGCCTTGTGGCCCTCAGGAGCTGTTCCTGCTGCAGGCCCAGGGCCCATGCCAAAGGTGGGGCAGCCAGAAAGCTGTGCCCATTTCTGTTCATTGCTGCCCTGATGAGGATGGATCCTCAGACACTTAGAGGTCAGTGATGAATTTTACTTTTCCAGAGGCCTCTTCATTCTTGACCTGTTCAGTTGAGAACTCAGTGAGAAAAGTTAATTAACATTTGTTCAAAACAACCAAATAAGAAAAGCCCCTGGGAAACAAATTACATTTTCAGTTCTTCTGTGAGTAATTAGACAGATTTCAGAAGTTCAAAAAACTTTTTAAAACCTCAAAATTAGACTGAAACACTGAAGTTACTTGAAGTTTTGATGGGTCCCACAGAGAAACAAGACTGAGGAAGAGTCCCCAGGTTCCAGTTAGAACAGAACACTGCAGGCAGTGAGGACAAAGGGGACAAACAAGGAAAAGGCATCTCTGATGGTGACCACACCTGGATGTGTTTCAGGAATGCAAAGGACCAAGGCCTGAGCCTCAGCTCCTGGCAAGGCACATTCTGTCCCTCCCTCCTTGCTCAGGGCTCTTCCCAGGCCACTGGGATGTGGGGATGTGCAATGCCAAGGGCAGCACCATGGGGCAGCCCCTGCCAGGCTGCTGAGCAGGGACAAGGAGGCAAGGAGGCCCCATTGCTGCCAGGCTCACTTGTCTCTTCCTCCTGCCTCAGCAACAGGGCCAGCAGCCATGGCCAAAGTGCTGCAGGAGTTGGCTGTGTCAGGGCCTTTCAGCTGCTGCCCATGCCTGTGCCCTGTGCAGCCCAGGCTGTCCTACGGTGTCCATGCCCTGCGCCTCTGTCCCTGCAGGCTGTCGTCATCCCCCGGCTGCCCCACCTGGCTGGCCCCTTCCTTTGCTGACAGCTCTGCATCCTGCCTGCCTCTGCCTGGGCACACAGAGCCTTGGGCTTCATACTGAAAGGGTAATTTCATTTTTACCATGCCTCTAAAGTTTAGCACAGGAACAAGGCACACAGGGCCTGCTTTCCCAAAGAGGATGGTTGGAAGAGAAGACATCTGGTTTAAGAGTGCAGTGATAGAAAATCACAGACTGAATCTCAGCATTTCAGGTGGGTTTTTAGGTAAGGGCTAAAATGTAATACACAGGTAGTGACTGTACATAGGTAATACTCTTTTAGAATCACATGTCTGTGTAAGGTTAGGAGTTTCCACAAGTTTGACCTGAAGCCTGAATAAGTGATGCCCTCTAATTGTAAATTTTTGTTAAGTAGTCTTATTCTGATATTTCAGAGATAAATCCTTAATGACACAGCAGGGCCACATAGAACCAATGGTCCATTGTGATCCTGCAGATCCAAGGAGACCATTGTGACACTCTGGAACTTCACAGAATTTAAAGTACACTGTGACAGAGAAAGGCTTTAAGGAACCAGGAGTCCATTGTGACACAGCAAAGATTCATGGAACCAAGGGCTCATTGTGACTGAGGAACATCATGGAGCCAAGAGTCCGTGGTTACACTCTGAGGCCCTGTGGAACCAAGGGGCACCACAGTGACATTGCAGGGCTTCATGGAACAATGGAGACTGTTCTGCCACTTTGGGACCCACTGGCACCAAAGGGCCATTGTAGCATGGCAGGGCCTCATGGAATCTAGGTGGCTTCAGTGAACACTGTGGGTGTCCAGGGGATGCAGGGTCCATTCTGACACCTTGCAACCAAGGATACCATTGTGACACTATGGGGCATCATGGAGCCAAAGGTCCATTGTGACACAGCAGGGCCTCATGAAACCCCAGAGGCCATTTGTACACCTTGAGGTCCTGGGAAACCAAAGGGCCATTGTGGCACTTCAGGGCCTTGTGGAGCCAAGGGGACCATAGTGATACTGTGGGGCTGAATGGAACCAAAGGCAACTGTGGCACTGTGTGGCACCATTGAATCAAGGGGTCCATTGTGACACTACAGGGCCCCATGGAACTACGGATTCATGTAACCATGAGACCCCATAGAACTAAGGGTCAATTGCAACATTACAGGGCCTTGTGGAATCCTAGAGATCATTATGAAACTTTGAGGCCTCGATGAACCGAGGGGCTCTGCAAGACCTTGTGGAAGCAAGGAGGCTTTTTTGACACTGCAGGGCCTCATTGAACCAAGAGTCCATTGTGATACACCGGTACCAAGGTGACCACTGTGACATGGCAAGGCCTCATGAAAGTAAGGGGGGACAATTGTGATGCTACAGAGCCTAATGGAAGCAAGGGGCTCGTGTGACACAGCTGAGCCTCATACAGCCAAGGGGCCATTGTGATCCTGAGGAGCTCAATAGATCCAAGGGACCACTGAGACACTGCTGGACTATCTGGAATCATGGAGACCATTGTGACACTCTGCAGCCTCATGGAACCAAGGGGGCCATTTTTCCATTGTGCAGCTCCATGGAACCAACGGAAACCATTTTGAAACTGAAAGGCCTCATGGAAGCAAGAGGCCAGTGTGACACAGCGGGGCCCTGTGGAACCAAGGATCCAATATGACACCACCATTGTGATACTATGGGGCCCTGTGGATCCAAAGGAACAGGTAAAAGGTCTGGTTGGCTTGGCCTGACTGACTCAACTGACCTCAGCACTTTGGGGGTCTCTTCTCATGTGCCACTGAAACAGTGAGGCTTTGGGCTTTCCTTCCTATAGAAAAAAAAATCCCTCCTGCCCAGGCACCATGGCCAAAATTGGCACTTTTCCACAATTGCCTGTATGCAAGGGATTCTCCCAGACAAAAGCTGCCAGGAGAGGCAGGCCTGGCTCACCTTGGCCTCTGGTGGTCACCTCCAATCTGCCCTGGAAGTACTGGTGCTCTGTGCTTTCCTTCCTATGGAAAAGGACTGGCCTTCTCATGCAGAGTTTCACGGCTGAAATTGAGATTCTGCCTCTAAAACTCTGTATATCTTAGCTAGGGAATCCAAGATGTTTAGCCCATTACTCCCAGATGAAAGCTGCCAGGACAGACAGCTCTGGTTGGCCTTGGCCTCTGGTGGCTGCTGTTCAGCCACTGAAGCACTGGAGCTCTGTGCTTTCCTTCCAGTGGAGACCATGGTGACACTTCAGGGCCCCATAGATTCATGGGGTCATTGTGACACTGTAGGAATTCATGGAACCAAGGGGATCACTGTGGCACTGTTGGGCTGCATGAGGGCAGTGTGAAGCAGCAGGGCTTTGTGGAACCCAGAGGCCATTGTTGCATTACAGGGCCTAGTGAAACCAAAGGGCCATTGTGACCCTGCAGGGCACCGTGGATCCATGAAGACCATTGTGGCATTGCAAGGCCCCATGGAATCATGGAGACCATAGTGAAAATGCAGGGCCCCACAGAACCAAAGGGCCATTGTGACCCTGCAGGGCCTCATGGAAGCAAGGGGCCATTGTGACACCTCAGAAGCAAGGAGAGCATTGTGACACTACAGGGCCTCATGGAACCAAGGGGAGAAGGAACAGGTCTAGCTGGTTTGGCCTCGCAGGGGCCTCCTGACAGGTCCAGGAAATGTTGGAACCCTTAGGGCTGCCTCTCATGAGCCCCTGGAGTGCTGGGACTCTGTGCTTTCCTTCTTATTGGAAACAACCATCCCTCTTACCAGGTGCCCATAGCCAAAAGTGATATTCCCCTTGAAAAGTATCAATATTCAATATTCAGTAAACTCAATATTTAAGGGTTCTCCCATACAAAATCTGCCAGGAGAGAGAGCTCTGGCTGGCCTTGGCCACTGGTGGTCACATCTCATCTTAAGGAAGCCCTGAGGAAAGGATTTGAACAGGTTTGACTACTGGAACCTCAATGGGTCTCTCATCCTCTGGAAAACTCAGATGTTCTTCTGATCATATATGTCTTTTTTTTCTCATTGTGTATAATGTATAAAATATTATTTTAAGCTTAAAAATATTATTCTTATCATTTTACCAGCGTTATCTGACACAAAACAACTCCTTTGCATATGATTTCATGTAATGTGTAGAAGAAAACACAAGAAAGAATCCAGCAGGAATTCTTTGTCTCTGTTCCCATCTGTCTCATCTCCTCTGCAGCTGGAGGTGCAGCTCCAGCACTTGGCAGGGCTCAAGGGGTCACAAGCTCAGCTCCCACACTGAGAACTTGTGCACCCTGGGGTGCTTTTCTTGGCCCCTGCATGGTCACACAGGCTGGGATGGGCACTGATGGTTTCTCTGCCAGGCTCTCTCAGCCCAGCCCAGCTCCCTCCAAGCTCTGCCAGCTGCCCTGAGCTCTCAGCAGCACCAAGGGCCTCTCCCCAGCACAGCCCAGCCGCCTCTGGCCCCACAGCTCTGCTCAGGCCAGGCTGCTCTGGGCAGGGGCCCCACGGCCTCAGCCCCTCTCAAGGGCACAGCAGCAGCTGCAGCTCAGACAGGACTCAGCCCCAGCCATGGGCGAAGGTGCCTGGCCAAAGGAAAAGGAGGCTCCCTGTGTGCCCTGCTCTCCTCTCCAGGAGATGCTGAGAGCTCTGCAGCCCCTGCTGCCATCCCATCTGCCCAGGCCAGCACAACAGCCACGGCCTTGTGGCCCTCAGGAGCTGTTCCTGCTGCAGGCCCAGGGCCCATGCCAAAGCTGGGGCAGCCAGAAAGCTGTGCCCATTTCTGTTCATTGCTGCCCTGATGAGGATGGATCCTCAGACACTTAGAGGTCAGTGATGAATTTTACTTTTCCAGAGGCCTCTTCTTTCTTGAGCTCTTCAGTTGAGAAACTCAGTGAGAAAAGTTAATTAACATTTGTTCAAAACAACCAAACAAGAAAAGCCCCTGGGAAACAAATTACATTTTCAGTTCTTCTGTGAGTAATTAGACAGATTTCAGAAGTTCAAAAAACTTTTTAAAACCTCAAAATTAGACTGAAACACTGAAGTTACTTGAAGTTTTAATGGGTCCCACAGAGAAACACGACTGAGGAAGTGTCCCCAGGTTCCAGTTAGAGCAGAACACTGCAGGCAGTGAGGACAAAGGGGACAAACAAGGAAAAGGCATCTCTGATGGTGACCACACCTGGATGTGTTTCAGGAATGCAAAGGGCCAAGGCCTGAGCCCCAGCCCCTGGCAAGGCACATCCTGTCCCTCCCTCCTTGCTCAGGGCTCTTCCCAGGCCACTGGGATGTGGGGATGTGCAATGCCAAGGGCAGCACCATGGGGCGGCCCCTGCCAGGCTGCTGAGCAGGGACAAGGAGGCAAGGAGGCCCCAGTGCTGCCAGGCTCACTTGTCTCCTCCTCCTGCCTCAGCAACAGGGCCAGCAGCCATGGCCAAAGTGCTGCAGGAGTTGGCTGTGTCAGGGCCTTTCAGCTGCTGCCCATGCCTGTGCCCTGTCCAGCCCAGGCTGTCCTACGGTGTCCATGCCCTGCGCCTCTGTCCCTGCAGGCTGTCGTCATCCCCCGGCTGCCCCACCTGGCTGGCCCCTTCCTTTGCTGACAGCTCTGCATCCTGCCTGCCTCTGCCTGGGCACACAAAGCCTTGGGCTTCATACTGAAAGGGTAATTTCATTTTTACCATGCCTCTAAAGTTTAGCACAGGAACAAGGCACACAGGGCCTGCTTTCCCAGAGAGGATGGTTGGAAGAGAAGACATCTGGTTTAAG
This sequence comes from Acrocephalus scirpaceus scirpaceus, assembly GCA_910950805.1. Lineage (NCBI taxonomy): Eukaryota > Metazoa > Chordata > Aves > Passeriformes > Sylviidae > Acrocephalus > Acrocephalus scirpaceus. The sequence continues at coordinate 432,328 of CAJVGK010000046.1, read as the reverse complement.
AGTGCAGTGATAGAAAATCACAGACTGAATCTCAGCATTTCGGGTGGGTTTTTAGGTAAGGGCTAAAATGTAATACACAGGTAGTGACTGTACATAGGTAATACTCTTTTAGAATCACATGTCTGTGTAAGGTTAGGAGTTACCACAAGTTTGACCTGAAGCCTGAATAAGTGATGCCCTCTAATTGTAAATTTTTGTTAAGTAGTCTTATTCTGATATTTCAGAGATAAATCCTTAATGACACAGCAGGGCCACATAGAACCAATGGTCCATTGTGATCCTGCAGATCCAAGGAGACCATTGTGACACTCTGGAACTTCACAGAATTTAAAGTACACTGTGACAGAGAAAGGCTTTAAGGAACCAGGAGTCCATTGTGACACAGCAAAGATTCATGGAACCAAGGGCTTGTTGTGACTGAGGAACATCATGGAGCCAAGAGTCCGTGGTTACACTCTGAGGCCCTGTGGAACCAAGGGCACCACAGTGACATTGCAGGGCCTCATGGAACAATGGAGACTGTTCTGCCACTTTGGGACCCACTGGCACCAAAGGGCCATTGTAGCATGGCAGGGCCTCATGGAATCTAGGTGGCTTCAGTGAACACTGTGGGTGTCCAGGGGATGCAGGGTCCATTCTGACACCTTGCAACCAAGGATACCATTGTGACACTATGGGGCATCATGGAGCCAAAGGTCCATTGTGACACAGCAGGGCCTCATGAAACCCCAGAGGCCATTTGTACACCTTGAGGTCCTGGGAATCCAAAGGGCCATTGTGGCACTTCAGGGCCTTGTGGAGCCAAGGGGACCATAGTGATACTGTGGGGCTGAATGGAACCAAGGGCAATTGTGGCACTGTGTGGCACCATTGAATCAAGGGGTCGATTGTGACACTACAGGGCCCCATGGAACTACGGATTCATGTAACCATGGGACCCCATAGAACCAAGGGTCAATTGCAACATTACAGGGCCTTGTGGAATCCTAGAGATCATTATGAAACTTTGAGGCCTCGATGAACCGAGGGGCTCTGCAGGACCTTGTGAAAGCAAGGAGGCCATTTTGACACTGCAGGGCCTCATTGAACCAAGAGTCCATTGTGATACACCGGTACCAAGGTGACCACTGTGACATGGCAAGGCCTCATGGAAGCAAGGGGGGACAATTGTGATGCTACGGAGCCAAATGGAAGCAAGGGGCTCGTGTGACACAGCTGGGCCTCATACAGCCAAAGGGCCATTGTGATCCTTAGGAGCTTAGTAGATCCAAGGGACCACTGAGACACTGCTGGACTATGTCTAATCATGGAGACCATTGTGACACTCTGCAGCCTCATGGAACCAAGGGGGCCATTTTTCCATTGTGCAGCTCCATGGAACCAAGGAAACCATTTTGAAACTGAAAGGCCTCATGTAAGCAAGAGGCCAGTGTGACACAGCGGGGCCCTGTGGAACCAAGGATCCAATATGACACCACCATTGTGATACTATGGGGCCCTGTGGATCCAAGGGAACAGGTAAAAGGTCTGGTTGGCTTGGCCTGACTGACTCAACTGACCTCGGCATTTTGGGGGTCTCTTCTCATGTGCCACTGAAACAGTGAGGCTTTGGGCTTTCCTTCCTATGGAAAAAAAACATCCCTCCTGCCCAGGCACCATGGCCAAAATTGGTACTTTTCCACAATTGCCTGTATGCAAGGGATTCTCCCAGACAAAAGCTGCCAGGAGAGTCAGGCCTGGCTCACCTTGGCCTCTGGTGGTCACCTCCAATCTGCCCTGGAAGTACTGGTGCTCTGTGCTTTCCTTCCTATGGAAAAGGACTGGCCTTCTCATGCAGGGTTTCATGGCTGAAATTGAGATTCTGCCTCTAAAACTCTGTATATCTTAGCTACGGAATCCAAGATGTTTAGCCCATTACTCCCAGATGAAAGCTGCCAGGACAGACAGCTCTGGTTGGCCTTGGCCTCTGGTGGCTGCTGTTCAGCCACTGAAGCACTGGAGCTCTGTGCTTTCCTTCCAGTGGAGACCATGGTGACACTTCAGGGCCCCACAGATTCAAGGGGTCATTGCTACACTGTAGGAATTCATAGAACCAAGGGGATCACTGTGGCACTGTTGGGCTGCATGAGGGCAGTGTGAAGCAGCAGGGCTTTGTGGAACCAAGAGGCCATTGTTGCATTACAGGGCCTAGTGAAACCAAAGGGCCATTGTGATCCTGCAGGGCACTGTGGATCCATGGAGACCATTGTGGCATTGCAAGGCCCCATGGAATCATGGAGACCATAGTGACACTGCAGGGCCCCACAGAACCAAAGGGCCATTGTGACCCTGCAGGGCCTCATGGAAGCAAGGGGCCATTGTGACACCTCAGAAGCAAGGAGAGCATTGTGACACTACAGGGCCTCATGGAACAAACAGGGAGAAGGAACAGGTCTAGCTGGTTTGGCCTCGCAGGGGCCTCCTGACAGGTCCAGGAAATCTTGGAACCCTGAGGGCTGCCTCTCATGAGCCCCTGGAGTGCTGGGACTCTGTGCTTTCCTTCTTATTGGAAAGAACCATCCCTCTTACCAGGTGCCTATAGCCAAAAGTGATATTCCCCTTGAAAAGTATCAATATTCAATATTCAATAAACTCCATATTTAAGGGTTCTCCCATACAAAATCTGCCAGGAGAGAGAGCTCTGGCTGGCCTTGGCCACTGGTGGTCACATCTCATCTTAAGGAAGCCCTGAGGAAAGGATTTGAACAGGTTTGACTACTGGAACCTCAATGGGTCTCTCATCCTCTGGAAAACTCAGATGTTCTTTTGATCATATATGTCTTTTTTTTCTCATTGTGTATAATGTATAAAATATTATTTTAAGCTTAAAAATATTATTCTTATCATTTTACCAGCGTTATCTGACACAAAACAACTCCTTTGCATATGATTTCATGTCATGTGTAGAAGCAAACACAAGAAAGAATCCAGCAGGAATTCTCTGTCTCTGTTCCCATCTGTCTCATCTCCTCTGCAGCTGGAGGTGCAGCCCCAGCACTTGGCAGGGCTCAAGGGGTCACAAGCTCAGCTCCCACACAAAGAACTTGTGGACCCTGGGGTGCTTTTCTTGGCCCCTGCACGCTCACACAGGCTGGGATGGGCACTGATGCCTTCTCTGCCAGGCTCTCTCAGCCCAGCCCAGCTCCCTCCAAGCTCTGCCAGCTGCCCTGAGCTCTCGGCAGCACCAAGGGCCTCTCCCCAGCACAGCCCAGCCGCCTCTGGCCCCACAGCTCTGCTCAGGCCAGGCTGCTCTGGGCAGGGGCCCCACGGCCTCAGCCCCTCTCAAGGGCACAGCAGCAGCTGCAGCTCAGACAGGACTCAGCCCCAGCCATGGGCGAAGGTGCCTGGCCAAAGGAAAAGGAGGCTCCCTGTGTGCCCTGCTCTCCTCTCCAGGAGATGCTGAGAGCTCTGCAGCCCCTGCTGCCATCCCATCTGCCCAGGCCAGCACAACAGCCACGGCCTTGTGGCCCTCAGGAGCTGTTCCTGCTGCAGGCCCAGGGCCTATCCCAGAGCTGGGGCAGCCAGAAAGCTGTGCCCATTTCTGTTCATTGCTGCCCTGATGAGGATGGATCCTCAGACGCTTTGAGGTCAGTGATGAACTATACTTTTTTAGAGGCCTCTTCTTTCTTGGGCTCTTCAGTTGAGAAACTCAGTGAGAAAAGTTAATTAACATTTGTTCAAAACAACCAAACAAGAAATACCCCTGGGAAACAAATTACATTTTCAGTTCTTCTGTGAGTAATTAGACAGATTTCAGAAGTTAAAAAAACTTTTTAAAACCTCAAGGTTAGATTGAAACACTGAAGTTACTTGAAGTTTTAATGGGTCCCACAGAGGGACATGACTGGGAAAGTGTCCCCAGGTTCCAGTTAGAGCAGAACACTGCAGGCAGTGATGACAGCTGCGGACAAACAAGGAAGGCTATCTCTAATGCTGACCACACCTGGATGTGTTTCAGAAATTCAAAAGGCCAAGGCCTGAGCCCCAGCCCTTGGCAAGGCACATCCTGTCCCTCCCTCCTTGCTCAGGGCTCTTCCTGGGCCACTGGGATGTGGGGATGTGCAATGCCAAGGGCAGCACCATGGGGCGGCCCCTGCCAGGCTGCTGAGCAGGGACAAGGAGGCAAGGAGGCCCCATTGCTGCCAGGGTCACTTGTCTCCTCCTCCTGCCTCAGCAACAGGGCCAGCAGCCATGGCCAAAGTGCTGCAGGAGTTGGCTGTGTCAGGGCCTTTCAGCTGCTGCCCATGCCTGTGCCCTGTCCAGCCCAGGCTGTCCTACGGTGTCCATGCCCTGCGCCTCTGTCCCTGCAGGCTGTCGTCATCCCCCGGCTGCCCCACCTGGCTGGCCCCTTCCTTTGCTGACAGCTCTGCGTCCTGCCTGCCTCTGCCTGGGCACACAAAGCTTTCGGCTGCTCCAGACTCCTTCTGGGCGATGTGTTGCACCACAGCCCTGCCCTGGGAGGGAAATTCCTTTCTCTCTGTTTCTAGTCTGGACCTCTCCATCTGTTCTTTGACATTAGTTTTTTCTTTTCTTGCTGTTCTTTAGTATGTCAAAAGGATCCACAATCTCTGAAACTATGCTTCAATCTCTCCCAGGGCTCTCCTGCACTGTTCTGTCTCCACCCCACTGAGCACAGAGCTCCTTTGTCCCTATATAGTGCTCATGTGCTAGAGGCCATGGGCACCTGGTCGAGAAGGATGGTTCTTTTCTATAGGAAGGAAACCACAGAACCTCAGGGTTGGGAAGGCAGATGAAAGGCACTAATGTGAGGCCAGATCTTTCTTTCCTTGAAGCTTTTGTCTGAAAGCAACCCTTGGATATTTGTGGAGCTTTGGAAATGGAATTGCATTGCAGCCGTGGGTTCCTGGACCAGAATGACAATTCTCCTCTACAGGAAGGAAAGGGCAGAGCTCCAGTGTTTCAGAGGCTGATTAGAGGCAGCCTCAAGGAGGCCAAGGCCAGCCAGACCTGTTTGTCTTGGCAGCTTCTATATGAGAGCAGTGCTTGGATAGATGGAATTTGGGAGGCCAAATCCCAAATTTGTCCATGAGCATTCTTACAAGGACAGTTCTTTTCCATAGGAAGGGAGGTACAAAGCCCCAGTGTTTCAAAGTCAGATAAGAGCTTCCTCTCAGGAAGCCAAGGGAACTTAAACAGACCTGGCAGTTTTTGTCCAGGAGCAACCATTGAATATAAGAATTTTGGAGGCAGATTCCCAAATTTGGCCGTAGACACCTAGACATGAAAGATGTTTTTTGTCCACAGAAAGAAAAGCACAGCTGCCAGTGTCTTGAAGGCAGATGAGAAGTGGCCCTCAAGAGGCCAAGGCCAGCCAGAGCTTTCTGTCCTGGATGGTTTCTTATGCGAACAATGATTGGATATAGTCAAATTTGGAGCTAGAATCCAAATTTTGGCCATGAACCCCTGGAGGAGGAACGTTCTTTCCCACAGGAAGGAAAGGACAGAACTCCAGGGTTTCAGGAGAAGATGAGAGGCAGCCCTCAACACGCCAAGGTCATCTGGACCAGTCAGGTGGCCTGCAGTGGCCAAGCCAGCCAGATCTGATCCATGTTCTGTTCATTCTTTGGGACATGCAGAATCACAATTGCCCCTTGGTTCCACGAGGCCCCATAGTTTCAGAACAGATCTTTGTGTCCATGAGGCCCAGCATTAACACAATAGTATCCTGGCCTGCACAGTGGCACAATGGCCACTTGAGGCTTCCATAAGGTCTTGCAGTGTCAAAATGGTTTCCTTGGTTCCATGGGACAGCACAATAACACACTGGCCTCTTGGTTCCATGAGGTCAGAGTGCCACAGTGGCCCCCTGGTTCTACTGGGCTCCCCAGGATCACCATGGATCCTTGCTTTCACAAGGCCTGGCTGTGTCAAAGTGGTTTCCTCAGTACTGTGAGTCCCTGTGGTGTCACAATGGCCCCTTGGTTCTGTGGAGACTCAGAGTGCAAAAATGGACTCACTGCTTCCATGAGGTTCTGCAGTGTCACAAGGGCACCTTGGTTCCATGAGGCCCTGAAGTATGGAATGGCCCCTTGATTCCATTGGGTTCTTCACTGTTACATGAGTTCTTAGTTCCATGGAGCCCTGTAGTGTCACAATGCTCTCCTTGGTTCCATGGTGTCACACAGTGTCACATTGGCCCCTCGGTTCTACAAGGCCCCAGAGTGTCACAATGGCCCCTTGCTCCCATGAGGCCGTGCAATGTCACAATGGTCTCATTGGTTCCACAAGGCCCTGCAGTTCCACAAGGGCCCTTTGGTGTCACAAGGCCTTGAAGTGACATCACAGTCTCAGTGGGTTCCCCTGCCAGTCCACAATGGCCTCCTTGGTTCCATGAGGCCCCATCGTGTAACAATGGTCTCCTTGGTTCCACAGAGTAAGAATGTCCCCGTGGTCTCATGGAGCCCCACAGTGTCACTGTGATTCCCTTGATTCCATGAGGCCCTGCTGTGCTACACCGACCCCTTGGTTATACAAGGCCCTGCAGTGTCACAATGGCCCCTTGGTTCCAGTGGGTCCTGAAGTGTCACAATGGTCTCCATGGTTCCATGAGGCCCCACAAGGTCACAATGGACTTTTGGTTCCATGAGGCCCTGAAGTATGGAATGGCCCCTTGATTCCACTGGGCCCCTGTTACGACCCGTTCAAAGTGAACTAAGTTCGTATTTAGTTTCTTAGAGTACAAAGGAGGCCAAAAATGCTGTTTAACCAAAATCAGTATACTTTATTCAATATCAATGTACCCACCAAAGCTGATATACTTTATTCAATGTACCCACCAAAAATGATATGCAATAACAAGAGAAAGAAATGGGAGAGAGAAAGCTATATAGATAAAAGCAAGAGAGAAAAGAGAGATAGGACAGATAGGATATAATTACCACAGAGAGAGACGGAGTCCTCACAGCAGTCCAATAGGTCCGCCTTCACAAATCCTCGTAGCGCTCCGCTAATAGATTTGTCTTCGCAGAACCCTCGTGGAGCTGATAGATCTTCGTCTTCTGTGGGGAGGTCCTCAAAAGGGGTCTCTTCTGAGGCAGAATATATAGTTCTCCAGAGTGGGGGAGAAATCTCGTGAGTCTAGGCCCAATGCACAAGGAGAGGGGGGAGAAGTCCCGTGATGGAGTCCAGGCCCATGCACAATGTGAGGGAGGGGGAGAACAGGGCAAGCTGTCCTGCTACACCTCAGGCACAGGTGGTCCAGAATCCAGGGGCAGTGTAGCGTGCTGCGACTGCCATTGTTTCAGCAGGATGTATGTCCGGGAACTCTGTTCCCAAGCAAACACACCTGGGCCAAAATGGCAATTCTTGTAGCAGTTACATCAGCTCTTGAGGTTTCCCTCTGGTTCCCCCCCAAAGTCTCCACGACGAAAAACGTGAGACAAAATTGAGGGTCTTCGGGCTGACTCTCACACCACCCCGTGGCTCACGATTGACGTCTGGCAGCAGGATTCATAATGTTGATGTGATGTCTTCATGACTCTATCATCTCTCATTGGTAATATATCCCAGGAAAAGTAGAAGACAGGACAGTAGGGGAAAAAAAAAAAAAAAAAAAAAAAGCAGGAAAAAGAAACAAAAAGGTGGGCACTAATCATTCAATATCAATTAATCTCATAATTATAACAATTATATTAATTCAAAATTTTCACAATTTAAAACAAAATTTTAAACTCCGTTAATTAAAACAAATACCATCACAATTATAACAACTGTATTAATTTAAAATTCTCAGAATTTAACTCAATTAATAAAAACAAATAACATTAAATTAATCAATAATTATATTAATTCGTTAAAATTGAATCAAAAATTCAAACAATTTTAAACTCAATTAAAACAAATAACATGTTAATTAATCAAAACAAATAACATCAAATCAAAATTCAAACAATTTTAAACTAAATAAAACAAATAGTTTAAAACAATTAAAACTAATTTAAAACAAAATCAAATCAAAATTCAAACAAGTAAAACAAATAATTAAAAGAAAATCTAAATACAAAATCAAAATAGTAAATAAAGTTAAAAATCTTTAATCTCTAACTAAAATCTATTTAAAATCCATAACTATGGCTTACTTACACGGTCTGTCTTGTGTTAACATCTTTGAACATGTGTATAAGAGGAAATACTTAAATTAAATTGTGTGCATTCATGACTAAAGTTAATCATTTTACCTGTTTCATCACTTTCTAATTCATAAAAAAATAAAGTTGCCAATAAAACAAAGTCAATCAAAACTAAAATCAAAAACAAAAAAGAAATAAATTTCTATTACTTTGTGATGAACAGTTACCAAAATTTTCTGTCCATCTTTTTGATCTTTTCTAAAATTTCTATTAAATCCTGATGAAGTAACATTGCTTCACCTGAGTAGGGTTCATACCTATAGCAGTAGGCCATAGCTTATGGATCAGTGTATAATTAAATTGCAAAAGGTAATAAAAATAACTAGAGCTAAACAAGAAAAAATCACAACCTATAATTTTGATAAAATTACAAACACAAAAACTTAAATAATTTTTAGTGTCTAATATTTCATCACAAGCAGTTCTGTAGCAGGTGAAGTCTGCTGTGACCGTCTCCATTGTTCAGGTTCATGCTGGCAAACACCTGAGAACAGCACTTGGCCGACATCCCACCTCAGCCAGGCCAGTCTGTGTTCCTTGGGGTTTCAGAGCCTGCCCGTCCCTCCAGGGTTCCGCTTTCTGTGTCCTTGGAGATGATTGTGAGGCAAAGTGAGGGATCCTTTGGACAGTCTCTTATACCACCCCGTGACTCATAATCATTCCATCTAAGTCTTCGGAAGTCATCATTTAGTAGCATAACAAAAAAAAAAAAAAAAAAAGGGACAAAACAAAACAACAACAACAACAACAAAAAAAAACCCCAAAAAAACAGAATCACAAAACAAAAACTAAACTAAACCAAAACAAAAGATTTCACAAAATAATTACAAAGCAGTTTCAATTATAATATGATTTAAAAACAAACAAACAAAAATGAAACAACACAATACAATCAAAAAAAAAATCTTTAATGAGTTTTTTGCTATAAGGGCTAGTTTACTTCATTGCTTGTGTGGTTTGTCTTGTACTAATAACTTTGGGGGTATTTTTAACAAATGGGTTATCAATTAAACTATGTGCAGTCATTAACTGTTTTCTTATTTTCTAAAATAGCTGACAACACAAAACTTAATTAAAATTAAAATTAAAAACAAAACAAAACAAAACAATAAAAATGTCACAATTTGTTCAAAATACTTGTAGCAGTAAATAAAACACAAAAAAAAATTAAAATTTTTCAATATTCACTGTTGCATTTTCTACAAACACTATATCACAAAAAGTTTTCAAACAATACAAAATTCTAAATTAACAATTTACTATTCTCACAAATTTGACAGGCCTATTCCTTATGCTCAAAAAGATAGGGAATAGCTCTATCATAATTCAATCTTAAATGCAATACTAATAATAATTTTAAAAAATTAAAATATTAAATATTAAAACATTGCATATGATTAACATAAAAGCTAAAGTTGTTTTTATAATGGGGTAATAGTTAAAATTCACTAAGTTCAATTAAAGTAAAAATTTTCCTTTAAAAATCATTGGCACTGTCCCAAATTATTGTCAAAATTTTAATAAAAATTAAAACACAGTTAACTGTATCCATAATTAAGCCTGGATGCAGTTAAAAGCAAATAAAATATAACACTAAGTATATCAATTATCAATTTGTTGTCATTCACATTTTACTCTTTTCAATTTTGATAATATGTTTAATAACAGCCACTGATAAATTCTCAAGCTAATCAAAACAACTGCAGTGGTTGTTGTAATTTGGTAAAATCTCTAATTGTAATAGCAAATTTATTCATTAATATTTCTGTTTCAATACTATTTAAAAAAAATATCCAATCATGTTACCACAAAAGTATCACCAGTTTTATCATGATTTACGGGGTCTTCATGTCCCACGGTAGTCTCCTGTAAAAATTAAGCACAACAAAATCTCCCAAAAAGAGGCAGAAGATTAACAGAATCACAGAATTCCAATGCTCTTTCCCTGGACTATCAAAAGCTACACATGCACATTTATTCCAAGGAGGTTTTAACACCAGTGGTCCAGGATAATGTGATGGGTTCTTAAAATCATTTGGTCTCTGTAGTGAGGGAATTGACTGAACATCCTGATTTCTCTCCTGTGGTTTGGCTTGAGGGTTTACTGACCACTCAGGGGAAAATGAAAGATCTACCTTGGCAACTGAGGCAGGTTTATCAATCTGAGCATGCCACTTTCTTACTGAGGCTCTGTGAGCTACCCTGTCAGGCGGGAGGGTCCTGGCAGTGACAGCCTTAATAACTCCAAAAGGGCTTCTCTGGAAAATCGGTTGCTGACTTGCGATCTTCTCAATTACTACCAGAGCTAGACAAACGACAAAAAGCCCCTTTTCCCAGGTAGTGTACCTCTTTTCAGCATCTTTAAAACCACGAAAATAAAAACCAACAGGTCTGGTAGAATCCACAGGAATCAGTTGCAACATGTAAAATGACAATTCCAAAACAACAAAACAACACTGTACTTGAAAACGGTCTGTAAAGAAAATCAAACCTAAAACATGAGGAGCAGTTACTTCAAAAATTATCAATTTCAATGCTTTTTCATGAGAATCATTCCATTCCCACTTAACTTTGTTTCTCAGCAGGTTATAAAGTGGTTCGGCAATAGTAGAAAAATCTGGGACAGGTTTTTCCCAAAACATCAACAATCCTAAAACAAGTTGTAGGTCTTTCTTGTATTCAGGCATTTTAATTTGATCTGAGGAGTTTAAGGTACTTCCTTTCCACCAAATTCCTAAAAATTTCACTTCATCAAGATTTTCTAAGTGAGAAATTATTTTCAAACAATTAAGTTTGGCTCTCTGCCCAGATTCTATGAAAGGAGAGGTGCACTGGACAGAACCAGTTGGACCAGTTTGGTCTCTCCCTTCTAAGGGAATTGTGTTTTTTAAATTTATTTCAGGCTGCATGGGTATGCTGGTGGCTTTGTGAACACTTTCCAAAAATTGGTCAGGTGTATTAACTATATTTTCACTGGCGCAGAAAGCTGTGGACAGTGTCACAGAACCTGTGTCACATTTATGCGACTCAAAATCATCATTATTAACACAATTATGTTCTGTTTCAACGGAGGATGTCAAACAAGAGCAACAGTTTTCTCCACAGTTTTTTACCAATCCCAGTTCTGCTTCTCCCTCTTTTTCGGAGTCAGCAGCGTTTGAATTATTAGAACATTCATTTATCAAGGCAGCCCGTAAAAAATTATCTTCCTCCTGCAACAAATGGTTTTTGGTTTTCTCTTTATGTAATTGTTCTTGCAACACTTCAACCAGGTTTTGAAGAGAGTCAATAATTGTTCCCTCTTGCTAACACCGCTTAAAGCGGTTTTCTATAGCAGCTGTAAGACATGCGCCTAGAACAGAGCAAATTTTTGCTTTATCATGGTGAAATCTAAACTTTGTTTCATGTTGTATTTTATCAATCACACTTTCTAAATTAAACCAATTAACTTTCGCCCATTCTTCTCCCCCAGGAGAGGGTTGGGCATTGTGTTTTGCCAACAAGTTATAAAATGCAGTTTTATCATTTTTACTCATTTTTACGGAGGGACAAAACAAACCACCCCAGGGAGGTCAAGCTTAGTTACATGGACATGCACAGCCCTTTGCTGTGTTTCCCTCCGCTTCCCTGGGTGGGTGAAGAGACCAAATCTGCTTGGAAGGTATGCTTAGTTACTTATTTTGTCTCTTCGTGACAACCAAGCAGTCTACACAACACAATTTAACATACACACACAAACACACACACACACACACACAAAACCAATTTCTCCTTTGCACTAAGAAACCTTTTGGTAAATCTCTGAAGACAGAAAAAACAAAACTTCAGTAGAGTTGCTTTATGCAGACCCCTCTGTCTAATCAGAGATCCTGTCCGTGACGCCAATTATGTTACGACCTGTTCAAAGTGAACTAAGTTCGTATTTAGTTTCTTAGAGTACAAAGGAGGCCAAAAATGCTGTTTAACCAAAATCAGTATACTTTATTCAATATCAATGTACTCATTAAAACTGATATGCTTTATTCAATGTACCTACTAAAACTGATATGCAATAACAAGAAAAAAGACTGAGGAAAGAAAGCTATATAGGTGAAAACAAGAGAGAAAAGAGAGATAGGACAGATAGAATATAATTACCACAGAGAGAGAGACGAAGTCCTCGCAGCAATCCAATAGGTCCGCCTTGGCAAATCCTCGTAGCGTGCAACTAATAGATTTGTCTTTGCAGAACCCTCATGGAGCTGATAGATCTTCGCCTTCTGTGGGGAGGTCCTCAAAAGGGGTCTCTTCTGAGGCAGAATATATAGTTCTCCAGAGTGGGGGAGAAATCTCGTGAGTCTAGGCCCAATGCACAAGGAGAGGGGGGAGAAGTCCCGTGATGGAGTCCAGGCCCATGCACAATGCGAGGGAGGGGAAGAACAGGGCAAGCTGTCCTGCTACACCTCAGGCACAGGTGGTCCAGAATCCAGGGGCAGTGTAGCGTGCTGCGACTACCATTGTTTCAGCAGGATGTATGTCCGGGAACTCTGTTCCCAAGCAAACACATCTGGCCAGGAATGGCAATTCTGGTAGCAGTTACATCAGCTCTTGAGGTTTCCCTCTCGTTCCCCCCAAAGTCTCCACAACGAAAAACGTGAGACAAAATTGAGGGTCTTCGGGCCGACTCTCACACCGCGACAGCCACAAGTGTCCGTCCTCATCCCAGCAGACCTGGCACCGCTTGGAATCCCGGCTGGAGCGCGGCTGTGGAGCGACCGCCGGGCTCAGCGGGGCGGGGACCCCCGGGAGCCCCCAAACCCCTCCTGCCCCATGGGTGCCCGCAGGATCACCAGGGCTGTGCCTGTCCGCATGTCACCATCCCCACAGGTGCCAGGGCTGTGTTTCCCTCCTGGGGACGGGGCCCTGTGCGGTACTGGTCCCCCAAACCCCCGGGGGTGCCATGGGGGTCTCACCTGGATGCAGATGCTCAGCAGGGAACTGTTCAAGGCCTGGGGCTGTGGTACAGCAGGGACAGCCCTAGGGCACCCCCAGCCACCTCCAGCTCAGTCACAGCCAACTCGGCGCTGCCAAGGGCAGGGATGGCCGTGGTCCCCCTCGGGGACACCTCAGGACCCCCTGTGCCCACCCCTGTTCCCACCCCTCACCACGGTGTCCCCAGCCGGTTCTCCACGGTGCCGCCTTCCTGGCTCGCCGCCTGCTGGGTGCTGATGTTGGGGATGTCACACAAGTGCTGGTGCTGTCCACAAGCGTGGACACTGCCAGGGTGACACCACCACCACCCTTGTCCCCACACCCTGGGACCTCCACCACAACCACCGGCAGCGCCCTGAAACCGCCAGGGAATAGGAGGCTGAGGTGGGTGGTGGGCAGTCCCCAGGAATGCCAGAATGTCCCCATGGGGTCAGGCTCTCCCAACAGATGCCAGACTGTCTCCATAGGTGTCACAATGTCCACGTGTCTGTCAGGCTGTCCAGTGGCTGCCAGGCCACCTCAGCAATTCCAGGCTGTCCCTATGGGTGTCACACAGTCCCCATGGGTTTCAGGCTTTCTCAATTGGTGTCACACTGTCCCCAGTGATGCTGGGCTGTCCCATGGGTGCCACACTGTCCCCTTAAGTTCCAATTTGTCCTGATGGATGTCAGGCTGTCCCCTGCAATGTCAGGCTGTTCCTATGAGTGCCACACTGTCCCCTTGTGTGCCAGGCTTTCCAGTGGCTGCCAGGCTGTCCCCAGCAATGCTGGGCTGTCCTGTGGGTGCCACCCTATCTCCCACACCCTGTCTCACCTGTCACAGCTGCAGACCTGTCCTGGGCTCTGCCTCTCCTCCTTGCTGATGTGCAGCATGTCCAGCATGGCCAGGCTCAGCCCCTGCTCCTGCCTGCTGATGTGCTGAGGCCTGAGCAGCAGGCCTCAGCCAGAGCTGACTCACAAGAGGAATCCTGGGCATTCTGTGATTACCATTGGTATTTTTTAGCTAAAAATAGATGACAAAAATGCTTATGCTAGCTCTATATAACCTTGTGTAAGCTATCTGTAAGAAATGTATACTTTTAAGAATCTTTCCCAACTGACATGAATAGAGGTTTGTTTTAAGGGTATTTGAGGGGAAAACCCTGCCACTCGAGGTATGGGCTCTGGCCAAATCCTGGCCCCTGCTTGTCGGGACATGTGCCATCAGATCCAGGAGTTTCTGTGCTAAAAATTTAATCTAGTCACTTCCACTTGCTGATTTGGGCTATAAAGCTGGACCCACTTTCGGGGTGAATTTGGAGGCCACACCTATGGGTGGATGCACAGCTCAGGATTTTGCCAATTGCTGGGAAGGGTTCTCCAGATTCTCATTGTGAAACGAGGCTCCCCAGCAACAGCGGACTCTGGATGGTGGTAATTAGGCAATTGGAGATGTGTTTTTCTCTATCCCTCTGCTTTCTCTAGTCTAGGAATGAATAGGTGCATTACCTCACTTACATTTGCTTGTTGCTAAAGCCAAGCATGTAGTTTCATTGAATATATCATTTTACTTTTGTGTTGCCTTTATATTCATAGCATAACAATACCATTCTTTCCATTGGTGCCTGTGTTCTTTAATTCGCCCCTTTGAATTGGCAGAAACTCTTTTTAATAGACAAACTCTGTTAAAAAGTTTCTATCTGGCTTATTCCAGTATTACCTTCATAGGGCCACATAGTTTTACAGTGGCCCCTTGGTGCCGAAGTATCGCAATGGCCTCTTGGCTCCATGGGTTTCTGCAATGTCACAATGGTCCCTTGGCTCTATGAGATTCTGCAGTGTCACGAGGGCCCTTGGCTCCATGAGGCCCAGGAGTTTCAACCTGGGGCAGGAGGCCAGCAGGGATTCGTTCCCCACATGCTGCAGCTCCCTGGGCCAGCTGGCACTGACACCTTCTCCCAGGCCAGCGCTGCCAGGCACAGCCAGGGCCGTGCCACATTGCAGCTCCCTGCAAACCATGGCAGTGGCTGCGAGGCCAAAGCCTGAGTCACAGTTTGTCACTCTTTCTGTCTGTATTTGACCAAGAAATGTCCCATTGTGGGGTCCCCTTTCCGTCAGTCACTGCAACACTGGGACCATACCCAGAGCTCTGAGGAGAGAAATGGCCATGGCTGCACCTCTGCACTGACTCGGGGATAGTGGCAAATGCTCGTTGGGGTGGCTGGAACAATGGAAAAAGGACAATTGGGAAATCAATCTGTACTGCTGGACTAGGGAAAGACATCGCTGCCCGTGGGAGAAGTTGGCTGTGAAAGTCCCACCTGTGGGTGCTCACATACCCAAGACTTGGGCTCTGAAGAGCAGCACAACAATGTACAGGGGAATGGGGCTGCCAGGATTAAAGTGTCTCATGTGGGTCTGGACTGGCCACACAAGGGTGAGTTATTTCTTGATGGGCCAGGGACACCTCAGCTCGTCAGGGCAGAGATGAAACCTCCAGATGGGCTGGTGAGCGAGGGGTGGATTTTACCAAGGACACCATCTCCAGGTTATCCATGAGTGGGAAACGTGGGCTGAGATCAAGCAGGGCCAGATGGGGAAAGCCACTGTGGCATGGGGGATGATGGTGGGAATATAAATCTCGGGGGACACGTGGTCTTTTTAGCCGGAATAGTAAATTGGAGAGCACCATTCCTAAAGCACAACAGCTCTGTGTCTTGGTTTGAAAGACAGGTGTCTGCTAGGAAGGGGCAAGGCCTCCCTTGGAATGGAGAATTCAAACCCTTTTCCTCCAAATTATTATACTTTAGAAAATTTAAGGGATCTCAGGCAGAGGTATGGGGTTAGGAATAACAGTTCTTTACCAGTATGTATAACAAGGCAAACAAACAACAACAACCCCAGCATTAATAATAACCAGAAGCAGGAACCCAGGAACAGCTTCCCTGAGCGCGGCGCTTTCCCCTTGGGTGCAGTTCTGGTCACAGCCAGCAGGGGCGCTGGTGGCTCCCGGTGGGCAGGGCAGGTGCGATGATCCCCCCAGGGCTGCAGGGGGCGCTGTGGGGCGGGCTCAGGGACCACGCGGGAATGGCGGCTCGGCCCAGACGGGAGGAGATGGAAAAGATGTACCAGAAACTCCGGAGCTGAGGCTGAAGACACGGGAGGTCTTGGCAGGAAGGGGGTGCAGGCTACAGAGCAGTCAAAAGACTCAGAGCAGTGCTGAAGGAACAGCAGAGAGGCAGGACAGCAGCAGCCCTGCTCCCAGTGCAGCAACAGGCCCTTTGTTTAGTGAGGCAGGGGATAACAAGATCCCAGTTCAGTGGTTGCTCCCAGGAGCAGAGGCTCACCTCACACCAGAGGAAAAAACAGGACCAAGCTGGGCTTCTGCAGCTGAAAAAATGAGTTCTTTTCCCAAGCAGCAGCTACACTGTCACTATCCAAAGGCTCCGATTTAGTCACTGAGAGAGTTTCCCCTCCCAGCTGTCCCAAGTACCCAGCCATTAGCGCTTCTTTGCAACACAAAGTGGGAAAAATTCCACTGGTAACAAGTAAAGAAAAGGAAAGGGAAAAGAAAAATAGCAAACAAAAAACCCTCAACCCCCAAGACCCTGTCAGAGCCAGCCCTGTCCCTGCACTGCCCCAGCTCTGCTGCCCCACAGCTGCTGGATCAGGAAGGGCAGAGCCATGAGGGGGCGAAATGCACAGGGACTCCTCCTGAGAGGGACCTCAGGAGGGTTCCAGGCCAAGCCAAAGCAGAGTCAGTGCAGAAGGGGACACAGGGAGGGGCTGTTTGTGTGCTCTTCCATGGCAGGATGAGATGCAGAGCTGCAGAGACACCCAGACCATGTGGATCCCTGCAGGAGCTGATCTCGCACAGCGGCTCCCAGGCCTCTGCTGCTCGCTGGTTGCTCTGGTTTGATGTTCCCTGCTGGTCACACCCAGCCCCACACACACACCAGTGCTGTGTGCACACACACCAGTCTCACCAGTGCCTGGGCCCCCAAAGGACACAGGACCTGATGATTTGTGGTCCCCACTCCAGTATCTGGCACTCAGACCCCCTTTGGTACCCAGAGCAGAGAGAGCTGCCTTGTCCCAGACAGTTCTTGGCAATGGAGGGTTTAGGAAAATGCCACAGGCAGTGGGGGTCAGCTGTAGGGCATGGCCAGGGATGGGCCCTGAGCATCACCTCTGAGCAAACCACCTTGATCCCCCATCCTTTCCCTTCCTGGGGTCCTTTCTTAGACATCTGTCACAGTTTCCTTAGTTTTACTAAGAACTCATGTAACAGTGAGGGGCCCAGTGGAATCAAGGGGCCATTCCATACTTCAGGGCCTCATGGAACCAAAAGTCCATTGTGACCTTGTGGGGCCTCATGGAACCATGGAGACCATGGTGACACTTCAGGACCCACTGGAACCAAGGGGCCATTGTGACACTGCAGGGCCTTGTATAACCAAGGGGTCGGTGTAGCACAGCAGGGCCTCATGGAATCAAGGGGATCACAGTGACACTGTGGGGCTCCATGAGACCACGGGGACATTCTGACTCTGTGGAACCAAGGAGACCATTGTTACACGATGGGGCCTCATGGAACCAAGGAGGCCATTGTGGACTGGCAGGGGAACCCACTGAGACGATTATGTCACTTCAAGGCCTTGTGACACCAAAGGGCCCTTGTGGAACTGCAGGGCCTTGTGGAACCAATGAGACCATTGTGACATTGCACGGCCTCATGGGAGCAAGGGGCCATTGTGACACTCTGGGGCCTTGTAGAACTGAGGGGCCAATGTGACACTGTGTGACACCATGGAACCAAGGAGAGCATTGTGACACTACAGGGCTCCATGGAACTAAGAACTCGTGTAACAGTGAGGAGCCCAATGGAATCAAGGGGCCATTCCATACTTCAGGGCCTCATGGAACCAAGGTGCCCTTGTGACACTGAAGGGCCTCATGGAATCCTGGAGACCATTATGGTATTTTGGGACCTCATTGAATCAAGAGGCTCTGCAGGGCCTTGTGGAACCAAGGAGCCATGGTGACACTGCAGGGCCTCATGGAAGCAATGAGACCATTCTGGCACTCTGAGTCCCCATGGAACCAAGGGGCCATTGTGACACCACAGGGCCTAACAGAACTGAGGCAACCACTGTGACACTGCAAGACCTCATGGAAGCAAGGGGCCATTGTGCCACTGTAGAGCCAAGGAGACCATCGTGATGTCACTGGGCCTCATGGAAACAAAGATCTCTTGTGACTCTATGGAGCCTCATGGAACCAAGCAGCAAATGTGGTGCTGCAGGGCCCCATGGATCCAAGAACATGGAACAGTTTGTGTGCTTGGCCTCTGGGGGCTGCCTGACTGGTTCAGCTGACCTTGGCATGTTGAGGGCTGCTTCTCATCTTCTCCTGAAACCTTGGAGTTCTGTGCTTTCCTTCCTGTGGGAAAGATTTGTCCTTCTCCTCCAAGTGCCCATGGCCAAAATTGGCATTCTACCTCCCAATTTGATTATATCCTTGGATTGTTCCCATAGGAAACCTGCCAGGACAGACATCTCTGGGTGACCTTGGCCTCTTAGGGGCCACTTCATATTTGCTTTCCAAACAGTGGGAGACTGTGCTTTTCTTGCCATGGAAAAAAAAATTTTTAAGTCCAAGTGTCCGTAGCCAAAACTGGGACTCTAGCTCCAAAATTCCTTATTTTCAAGGATAGCTCCCAGACAAAAGCTGCCAGGACTGTCTAAGTTCCCTTGGCATCCTGAAGGCCAGTTCTCATCTGCCTTTGAAACACTGGGGCTCTGCCCTTTCTTTCCTGTGGACAAGAACTGTCATTCTTGTCCGGACACCCACAGTTGAAATGGAATTCCACCTCCAAAACTCCCCATATATCCAAGGATTGCTTTCAGACAAAAGCTGCAAGCACAGACAGGTGAGGCTTGCCTTTGCCGCTGGTGGGTGCCTCTCATCTGCCTTCAAAACTCTGGGGTTCTGTGGTTTCTTTCCTCTAGAAAAGAAGCATCATTTTTGTCCATGGCCTCAAGCATGTGACCACTATATAGGTACAAAGGAGCTCTGTGCACAGTGGAGTGGAGACAGAGAACAGTGGAGGAGAGCCCTGGGAGTGTTTGAAGCGTGGTTTAGGAGATGGTGAATCCTTTTGACATGGTAGAAAACAGCCAGGTGGAAAAAAAGATTTAATGCAAAGGGCTGCTGAGGAGGGCCAGAGTGGACATAAGGAAAGAGGAATTTTCTACCCAGGGCAGGGCTGTGGTGCAAGACGACTCTCAGAGTCTGGGTCAGCCTAAGGCTCTGTGTGCCCAGGCAGAGGCAGGCAGGATGCAGAGCTGTCAGCAAAGGAAGGGGCCAGCCAGGTGGGGCAGCCGGGGGATGACGACAGCCTGCAGGGACAGAGGCGCAGGGCATGGACACCGTAGGACAGCCTGGGCTGGACAGGGCACAGGCATGGGCAGCAGCTGAAAGGCCCTGACACAGCCA
Organism: Acrocephalus scirpaceus scirpaceus; assembly: GCA_910950805.1. NCBI lineage: Eukaryota > Metazoa > Chordata > Aves > Passeriformes > Sylviidae > Acrocephalus > Acrocephalus scirpaceus. Next base: position 412,692 of record CAJVGK010000046.1, on the reverse strand, counting down.
ACTCCTGCAGCACTTTGGCCATGGCTGCTGGCCCTGTTGCTGAGCCAGGAGGAGGAGACAAGTGAGCCTGGCAGCACTGGGGCCTCCTTGCCTCCTTGTCCCTGCTCAGCAGCCTGGCAGGGGCCGCCCCATGGTGCTGCCCTTGGCATTGCACATCCCCACATCCCAGTGGCCCGGGAAGAGCCCTGAGCAAGGAGGGAGGGACAGGATGTGCCTTGCCAGGGGCTGGGGCTCAGGCCTTGGCCTTTTGAATTTCTGAAACACATCCAGGTGTGGTCAGCATCAGAGATAGCCTTCCCTTGTTTGTCCGCAGCTGTCATCACTGCCTGCAGTGTTCTGCTCTAACTGGAACCTGGGGACACTTCTTCAGTCTAGTTTCTCTGTGGGACCCATTAAAACTTCAAGTAACTTCAGTGTTTCAATCTAACTTTGAGTTCTTGAAAAGTTTTTTTAACTTCTCAAATCTGTCTAATTACTCACAGAAGAACTGGAAATGTAATTTGTTTCCCAGGGGTATTTCTTGTTTGGTTGTTTTGAATAAGTGTTTATGAACTTTTCTCACTGAGTTTCTCAACTGAAGAGCTCAAGAAAGAAGAGGCCTCTGGAAAAGTAAGATTCATCACTGATCTCAAAGCGTCTGAGGATCCATCCTCATCAGGGCAGCAATGAACAGAAATGGGCACAGCTTTCTGGCTGCCCCACCTTTGGCATGGGCCTTGGGCCTGCAGCAGGAACAGCTCCTGAGGGCCACAAGGCCACGGCTGCTGTGCTGGCCTGGGCAGATGGGATGGCAGCAGGGGCTGCAGAGCTCTCAGCATCTCCTGGAGAGGAGAGCAGGGCACACAGGGAGCCTCCTTTTCCTTTGGCCAGGCACCTTCGCCCATGGCTGGGGCTGAGTCCTGTCTGAGCTGCAGCTGCTGCTGTGCCCTTGAGAGGGGCTGAGGCCGTGGGGCCCCTGCCCAGAGCAGCCTGGCCTGAGCAGAGCTGTGGGGCCAGAGGCGGCTGGGCTGTGCTGGGGAGAGGCCCTTGGTGCTGCCGAGAGCTCAGGGCAGCTGGCAGAGCTTGGAGGGAGCTGGGCTGTGCTGAGAGAGCCTGGCAGAGAAAGCATCAGTGTCCATCTCAGCCTGTGTGACCATGCAGGGGCCAAGAAAAGCACCCCAGGGTCCAGAAGTTCTTTGTGTGGGAGCTGAGCTTGTGACCCCTTGAGCCCTGCCAAGTGCTGGAGCTGCACCTCCAGCTGCAGAGGAGATGAGACAGATGGGAACAGAGACAGAAAATTCTTGCTGGATTCTTTCTTGTGTTTGCTTCTACACATGACATGAAATCATATGCAAAGGAGTTGTTTTGTGTCAGATAACACTGGTAAAATGATAAGAATAATATTTTTAAGCTTAAAATAATATTTTATACATTATACACAATGAGAAAAAAAAGACACATATGATCAAAAGAACATCTGAGTTTTCCAGAGGATGAGAGACCCATTGAGGTTCCAGTAGTCAAACCTGTTCAAATCCTTTCCTCAGGGCTTCCTTAAGATGAGATGTGACCACCAGTGGCCAAGGCCAGCCAGAGCTCTCTCTCCTGGCAGATTTTGTATGGGAGAACCCTTAAATATTGGGTTTATTGAGTATTGAATATTGATACTTTTCAAGGGGAATATCACTTTTGGCTATGGGCACCTGGTAAGAGGGATGGTTCTTTCCAATAAGAAGGAAAGCACAGAGTCCCAGCACTCCAGGGGCTCATGAGAGGCAGCCCTCAGGGTTCCAACATTTCCTGGACCTGTCAGGAGGCCCCTGCGAGGCCAAACCAGCTAGACCTGTTCCTTCTCCCTTTGGTTCAATGAGGCCCTGTAGTGTCACAATGCTCTCCTTGCTTCTGAGGTGTCACAATGGCCCCTTGCTTCCATGAGGCCCTGCAGGGTCACAATGGCCCTTTGGTTCTGTGGGGCCCTGCAGTGTCACCATGGTCTCCATGATTCCATGGGGCCTTGCAATGCCACAATGGTCTCCATGGATCCACGGTGCCCTGCAGGATCACAATGGCCCTTTGGTTTCACTAGGCCCTGTAATGCAACAATGGCCTCTTGGTTCCACAAAGCCCTGCTGCTTCACACTGCCCTCATGCAGCCCAACAGTGCCACAGTGATCCCCTTGGTTCCCTGAATTCCCACAGTGTCACAATGACCCCATGAATCTATGGGGCCCTGAAGTGTCACCATGGTCTCCACTGGAAGGAAAGCACAGAGCTCCAGTGCTTCAGTGGCTGAACAGCAGCCACCAGAGGCCAAGGCCAACCAGAGCTGTCTGTCCTGGCAGCTTTCATCTGGGAGTAATGGGCTAAACATCTTGGATTCCGTAGCTAAGATATACAGAGTTTTAGAGGCAGAATCTCAATTTCAGCCATGAAAGCCTGCATGAGAAGGCCAGTCCTTTTCCATAGGAAGGAAAGCACAGAGCACCAGTACTTCCAGGGCAGATTGGAGGTGACCACCAGAGGCCAAGGTGAGCCAGGCCTGACTCTCCTGGCAGCTTTTGTCTGGGAGAATCCCTTGCATACAGGCAGTTGTGGAAAAGTACCAATTTTGGCCATGGTGCCTGGGCAGGAGGGATGGTTTTTTTTTCCATAGGAAGGAAAGCCCAAAGCCTCACTGTTTCAGTGGCACATGAGAAGAGACCCCCAAAACGCCGAGGTCAGTTGAGTCAGTCAGGCCAAGCCAACCAGACCTTTTACCTGTTCCCTTGGATCCACAGGGCCCCATAGTATCACAATGGTGGTGTCATATTGGATCCTTGGTTCCACAGGGCCCCGCTGTGTCACACTGGCCCCTTGCTTCCATGAGGCCTTGCCATGTCACAGTGGTCACCTTGGTACCGGTGTATCACAATGGACTCTTGGTTCAATGAGGCCCTGCAGTGTCAAAATGGCCTCCTTGCTTCCACAAGGTCCTGCAGAGCCCCTCGGTTCATCGAGGCCTCAAAGTTTCATAATGATCTCTAGGATTCCACAAGGCCCTGTAATGTTGCAATTGACCCTTGGTTCTATGGGGTCCCATGGTTACATGAATCCGTAGTTCCATGGGGCCCTGTAGTGTCACAATGGACCCCTTGATTCAATGGTGCCACACAGTGCCACAATTGCCCTTGGTTCCATTCAGCCCCACAGTATCACTATGGTCCCCTTGGCTCCACAAGGCCCTGAAGTGCCACAATGGCCCTTTGGATTCCCAGGACCTCAAGGTGTACAAATGGCCTCTGGGGTTTCATGAGGCCCTGCTGTGTCACTATGGACCTTTGGCTCCATGATGCCCCATAGTGTCACAATGGTATCCTTGGTTGCAAGGTGTCAGAATGGACCCTGCATCCCCTGGACACCCACAGTGTTCACTGAAGCCACCTAGATTCCATGAGGCCCTGCCATGCTACAATGGCCCTTTGGTGCCAGTGGGTCCCAAAGTGGCAGAACAGTCTCCATTGTTCCATGAAGCCCTGCAATGTCACTGTGGTGCCCTTGGTTCCACAGGGCCTCAGAGTGTAACCACGGACTCTTGGCTCCATGATGTTCCTCAGTCACAACGAGCCCTTGGTTCCATGAATCTTTGCTGTGTCACAATGGACTCCTGGTTCCTTAAAGCCTTTCTCTGTCACAGTGTACTTTAAATTCTGTGAAGTTCCAGAGTGTCACAATGGTCTCCTTGGATCTGCAGGATCACAATGGACCATTGGTTCTATGTGGCCCTGCTGTGTCATTAAGGATTTATCTCTGAAATATCAGAATAAGACTACTTAACAAAAATTTACAATTAGAGGGCATCACTTATTCAGGCTTCAGGTCAAACTTGTGGTAACTCCTAACCTTAAACAGACATGTGATTCTAAAAGAGTATTACCTATGTACAGTCACTACCTTTGTATTACATTTTAGCCCTTACCTAAAAACCCACCCAAAATGCAGAGATTCAGTCTGTGATTTTCTATCACTGCACTCTTGAGACAGATGTCTTCTCTTCCAACCATCCTCTCTGGGAAAGCAGGCCCTGTGTGCCTTGTTCCTGTGCTAAACTTTAGAGGCATGGTAAAAATGAAATTACCCTTTCAGTATGAAGCCCAAGGCTTTGTGTGCCCAGGCAGAGGCAGGCAGGACACAGAGCTGTCAGCAAAGGAAGGGGCCAGCCAGGTGGGGCAGCCGGGGGATGACGACAGCCTGCAGGGACAGAGGCGCAGGGCATGGACACCGTAGGACAGCCTGGGCTGCACAGGGCACAGGCATGGGCAGCAGCTGAAAGGCCCTGACACAGCCAACTCCTGCAGCACTTTGGCCATGGCTGCTGGCCCTGGGCACTGAGCCAGGAGGAGGAGACAAGTGAGCCTGGCAGCACTGGGGCCTCCTTGCCTCCTTGTCCCTGCTCAGCAGCCTGGCAGGGGCCGCCCCATGGTGCTGCCCTTGGCATTGCACATCCCCACATCCCAGTGGCCCAGGAAGAGCCCTGAGCAAGGAGGGAGGGACAGGATATGCCTTGTCAAGGGCTGGGGCTCAGGCCTTGGCCTTTTGAATTTCTGAAACACATCCAGGTGTGGTCAGCATCAGAGATAGCCTTCCCTTGTTTGTCCGCAGCTGTCATCACTGCCTGCAGTGTTCTGCTCTAACTGGAACCTGGGGACACTTTCTCAGTCATGTCCCTCAGTGGGACCCATTAAAACTTCAAGAAACTTTGGAGTTTCAATCTCACTTTGAGTTCTTGAGAAGTTTTTTGAACACTCTCTGAGGAACTGAGTCTCATGTAAACAACACCAAAGCCCCAAGAGGGTCATTAAAGTCCTTGTGCTGTATCTGTGCTGCTGAGCTGGGCTGGGCTCCAGGCACAGAGGCAGCTCCTGGCAACCAAGAAGAGCTTAAAAAGACATCCTGAGGAGCAGCTCCCCTCCAAGCCCAGCCGGACTGAGAGCACTTCCTGCAGGTACCTGAGAGCAGTGAGGCAGAGAGAGTCTCAAAGGAACTGGAAGGACAATTCTGAGCTGATTCATGGAGAAATCGTCACCACTTCCAGCACAGTCAGTTTTTTGCCTGCAGGGATCTCCTAAAGCTGACCCAGGACAGCACTGACAGGACTGTAAGGATGGCTCTGCTGCCCTTTCTGGGTTGGGGGAGGATGTGCTCCAGAGCGGGGCTGCCCTGGGCACCATCAGAGGGACAGGGCAGGATGGCTCCTGCTGCCAGGGACGGCTGCAGGGGCTGAAGCTGGGGCTGCAGCCAGGGGTGCCCAGGGCTGTGGTGCAGAGCAGCTCCTGCAGCCCTGAGGGCTCTTGGCCAGGCCAGGGGATCTGCCACCTGCCAGGGGCAGCTCTCAGCCTGCCTGGGAGCTCCCATGGATGATGGAGGGGAGCTGTGGGTGCAAGGAGTGACTGCTGCCAGGGCAGGTCCTGCTGATGTGGAGAGGGTGCTGTGTGGGCCAGGGCTGCTCAGAGCTCCAGCTCATGCCCAGGTCATTTGTGAGGGGACTTTTCATGAGCTCATTCAGGGCAGGAGTTTCCTGCTTGAGTCTCTGCTTTCCTGAATCTTTGCTCTCACTTTTTCCCTGGCTCATCTTGATGGCAATGGAAACTCAGCTGTGCAGGGCAGAGCAGGGGCTGAGGCTCTTAAACCACCACACTGAGCATTCCTGGAAACCTCAGTAAGTGCCTCCAGCTCCCCAGGCTCCAGATCCATCCAGCATCCCCTTTCCATGGTGCCCAGGCCTGGGGGAGCTGTTCTTGAACCCCTGCAGCCCCGAGCAGCTGCAGGGCAGAGCTGGCCCAGGGGCTGGGCTGGGCTCTGGCAGCACTGGCAGGGAAGGAGCCCGGGGCCACAGGAACAGCTCGGGCTGGGACAGCTGCAGCAGCAGAGCCGTGGGCAGGGAGGGAGGGAGGCAGTGCTGAGGGAAGCCCTGCTGCAGGGGACATGTGGCACCTGCCGGCCCTGCCCTGCAGGGCACACACTGCCCTGAGCAGCACAGCTCTTGTGTCCCCTGGCAGCCAGCACAGCCCTCAGCCCGGGGGCTCGGGGCCCTCAGTCCCCTCCTGGGCCAGCAGAACAGCCCCAGAGATGAAGGGCATCTCTCCTGCCATGTGCCCATTTATTCCCTGCTGAGCAGGGCCTGAGGGCCACAGTCCTGCACTGCTGCTGCCTGGAAGGGGCTGTGCAGGAATGGGCAGGGAAAGGCTTTTCCTCAGGGCCTGGCTCTCTCTCTCCTTGCCTTGCCCAGGTGCTCCTGGCATTGCTGACTCTGGGCTCTCTGGCAATGGCAGTTCCAGCTGCAGGCTCAGGCCCAGCCCTTGGGCTCCTCCTGTGCAGGCTGAGCACAGCAATGGGGTGTCCCAGCTCCCTCTGCCTCAGGGAGCTCTGGGCAGGGCAGGCTGGGAATGAGCCGACTCTCCTCCAGCAGTTCCAGGGACAGGACCCTTGGTGTGTCCTGGGGATGCCATCCAAGCTGTGAGCTGCCTCCAGGGGACACTTGGGGACAGGAGTGTCCTTGGTCAGGAGTGGAGCTGAGACTCTGAGAAAGGCTGAGGCAGTTTGCTCTGCTCTGGCTCCCTCTGCTTTCTGCTGTGTCAGGCTGATTTTCAGGGGACACAGGGACTGCCCTTGATCTCAGAAAGGGCAGCTGGGGACAGATGGAGGGACAGAGCAGCTCCCCTCACTTTTCACTGAGTCCCAGCCAATGCTCTTGCATTGCACATTTCTCTCTGATCTCCCTGCAGGGCACAGCAGGAAACCCTCTCCAACTGCCTTTGGCCATCACTGTTCCTTAGCCCTGGGACAGCAGATGCTGCCAAACTCCTCTGCCTCAGGAGAAGTTTGGCTGGACAAAGTCCAACCCCTGGACTGGCCCCTGTCCCTGTTCCCATGACCCCACTGCTGCACAGCAGAGCTGATCCCTTGGTGTCCATGGGCAGAGCCCCTGCTCATCACAGCCACGGGGCCAGATCCCAGCAGAGCTCCAGGCATGGGGCTGAAGGAAGGGCTCTGAGAAAAGGAAAATTGGGTGGCACAGAGTGGCAGAGGTAGGGCTGGGAGAAAGGGCTTGGACATTGCTCAGGAAAGTCTCCGCTGATTTGTCTCTGTCTCCTGTTTCAACAGCTCCTGTTGTCCAGCCAGAGCAAATGTCCAACCGCAGCTCCATCAGCCACTTCCTCCTGCTGCCATTGGCAGACACGCGGCAGCTGCAGCTCCTGCACTTCTGCCTCTTCCTGGGCATCTCCCTGGCTGCCCTCCTGGGCAACGGCCTCATCATCAGCGCCGTAGCCTGCGGCCACCTCCTGCACAGCCCCATGTTCTTCTTCCTGCTCAACCTGGCCCTCACCGACCTGGGCTCCATCTGCACCACTGTCCCCAAAGCCATGCACAATTCCCTCTGGGACACCACAACCATCTCCTATGATGGATGTGCTGCCCAGGTGTTTTTTATTGTCTTCTTCCTTTCATCAGAGATTTCCCTCCTGACCATCATGTGCTACGACCGCTACGTGTCCATCTGCAAACCCCTGCACTACGGGACCCTCCTGGGCAGCAGAGCTTGTGCCCACATGGCAGCAGCTGCCTGGGCCAGTGGCTTTCTCACTGCTCTTTTGCAAATGGCCAATACATTTTCCCTGCCCCTGTGCCAGGGCAATGCCCTGGACCAGTTCTTCTGTGAAGTTCCCCAGATCCTGAAGCTCTCCTGCTCACACTCCTACATCAGAAAACTTGGAATTATTGTGGTGTGTGCCTGTTTAGCTTTTGGCTGTTTTGTGTTCATTGTTTTCTCATATGTGCAGATCTTCAGGGCCGTGCTGAGGATCCCCTCTGAGCAGGGACAGCACAAAGCCTTTTCCACCTGCCTCCCTCACGTGGCCGTTGTTACTGTCTTTGTCAGCACTGCAGCCTTTTCCTACCTGAAGCCCCCTTCAATCTCCTCCCCATCCCTGGATCTGTCCCTGTCAGTTCTGTACTCGGTGTTGCCTCCAGCTCTGAACCCCCTCATCTACAGCCTGAGGAACCAGGAGCTCAAGGCTGCAGTGTGGACACTGATCACTGGACGATTTCAGAAACATTGAACTTCTGGCCAATTTCTCCCAATCACTTGAAATAAAAGTCATCTTTATAGAACTTGTTGCTTTGGCTGTTGGGGTTTTTTCTTTGATTTAGTTTTCAACTGTATTCACAAAGCAAGTCTGTTGTTTGTGCCCTTTCTTATTTGTTCCCCTCCACGTTTTCTATGGCCCCAGACTGTGTCAATGAGTAGCTGTATCTCAGTAGCTTTAAAAAAAACAAAGGATCTCCCAGTAGAGTTGTCACTGTAGATCCCTTTTTTTCCCTTTCTCTGGAGCTGCAGCAGCAATGTCTGTGTGCAGAGCTGGGGGCACATCAGTGCTGGCACAGCAGCTGTGCCCAGCAGCAGCAGCAGCCCTTGGTGTTGCCAGTGCTGCTGCCGTGGCCCTGCCCCGCTGCCCTGCTGGCCCTGGTGTTGCTGTAGGGCCTGAGTGCTCTCGGGGCCGGGCACAGTGCTGGGGGTGGCAGTGCCGGGGCTGCAGCAGGGACAGGCCATGGGCACTGCTGGGGCAGCGCTGACACCTCAGGCCAGGCCCTGGGGGCTGCAGGCTCCTTGCCCAGGCTCTCTCAGGAACACGCCCAGGCCAATGCTGAGCACAGAAAAGCCCCGTGAGCAGCCCCAGGCTGGCCGTGGGCAGGCTGGGGGTAAACAGCATCACACCATGGGTTCATCCCTTTGGGAGCAGGATCATCCTACAAGTGCTTCAAAAATTGTCTGCAGGCTCCTGCAGTGCCTCGTGCTGCTCCTTTGCCAGAGGCACCACAGGCCAGGGGGGCACATCTGGGCTGCTGTGTCTGGCTGTGGGGCTCCCTGTTCTGGGCAAGGAGGAGGGGCTGCAGAAGCTCTGCAGGACTGACAGGATGGGCTTTTGGGCTGTGAGGAGAAGCTGAGAGGCTGACCCCACAGGCTGAGCCCTGCTTTTGTGAGTTCCATTCCAGGGAAATAGAAATACTTTCTGTTAAGGTCCTCCAACAGGGAAGAACAAAGCCACAGGACATAAGAAACCCCATGACCTATTCGAACTCTTGAGGCAAACATTGAAGGGAATAAGAGGACAAGGTGGGTGCATGTCCCTGAGCCTTGTGCTGAGACTCAACAGCCGGGCCCTTTCTCTGCACATCTGCACACGCTGTGCCCGGCACAGCGGGAAGGGATCCATGGCAGCCTCGCTGCCCCGCTGCTGCTTTCACACCCTGCAGGGCTGTTTGCCAGCCTGGCCTGGCTGCAGCTTCTCCCCAGCCTCTGCAGGAAGGCATTTGGCATCAGCTGCCAAGGAACCCAAACTGCCCCACGGGCCATGCCCACCCTGAGATCCCTGCAATTTCCCAGTCTCTGGGTAGATGCAGAGGTGGCTGTTTCAAGGAGGGGGGGCCCTGAAGCACCTCCAAAACCCTGGGCAATTTCCTTGTCCCTATCCATGTCTTTGACAAATATTGCCTGGAGAAGAGCGGTACAGCACAGAGAAATTTAGCCAGGCAGTCTCAGGAGTTTGGGTCCTGAGCAGTCCTGTACCAAGGTGCACCAAGGCGCCTGCAGGCCCCAGCTCTGGGGGAACAGAGAACGTCCTGGCCGTGTGCTCCGTGCTGCCAGCTCAGCAGTGGAGCACAGCACGGGCTCATGCTCCCCATTGCTCCTGCAGATGCAGCCGGCACCATAACACTGGATGATATTATGTGGAAAAGCATGAGAAGAGTTTTCTGCTGGGGACCACGGTGTTCGAATAAGTTAATGGGCATTGTGGCTTGTGGGGCACTTTTCCTGATGATATGTTCTGCTGGCATCTGGTACTGCTGGAAGAAAAAATGGTGAGTGTTTTGCTGATCTTTGCCGCAAACAGCTTCCTTTAAAGGCTGCTGATAGTTAGGGAACATTCCCAGTGGTGCTACTGTGGAGCTGTGGACAGTCAGTGGTTGCCCAAATAACTCTGCTCAGGGTTCTGCTGCTGCCCAGTGCTTTCATTGGCCTCCTAATTTCTGGCCCTTGTCCTGGGGAGTGCACTGGGGCTGCAGCCAGGGCTGCCTCCCACTGAGGCTGCCTGGCCAAGAGCAGCCCCGGGGGCAGCGGGCAGAGGCAGAGCAAGGTGGGCAGGAGAAAGAGCAGGGCCCAGCTTGCCCTTGCAAGGCAGAGGAGCTCTGGGGCCCGCTCCTGGCCAGGACCCTTGCCCAGAGCCAAGCCCTGCTGACCGGTGCCTGGAGGGGCAGCTGTGCAGCTGGGCCAAGCTGTGCCAGCAGCTGCAGCTGTGCTGGGGAGCCGTGCCAGCTCTGGGCCCTGTTGTGCAGGAGGGTCCCTGTGTGCCAGTGGCAGCTGGGGCCTCAGACACCTCCTCTCTCCACAGGAGCACTTTAGCAGCTTCAGAAGACCAGCTATTTTACTCAGGCAGAGAGAATTTGCCCGGTCGTCGCTGCCCTTCACTACTGTCCCCGTCTGCCCTGCCATGGCTGCACCACCCTCTTGAACCCTTCCCGACACCCAATCGCCCAAAACGCGAACCTCTGCCCCAGAGTCCCCTGGCCCTGCTCCGCTGACAGGACTTAAGGGGGGCAGGCCCTGTCCACCTGGGCAGGAGTTGGCCCATGTTTTATGTTCAAATAAAGAAATGGAGATTTCACAACTATGTCTGGGTGTTTACCACCAGCCAAGCCCACAGAGCAGCAGCACTGGCTGAGCTCCATGGCCGGGAGCAGCCGTGGATGGCCACGGTGTGGGCAGGCAGGAGCCAGGCAGGGGCTGCAGTGACCAGCGGCGGGGCCCCGAGGGGCTGGGGGAGCCCATGCTGAGCGTCCCTGGGCTGAGGGCACATTTCCTTCAGTGCCATCACCTGGGCCTGCACCTCCTCCACTGGCAGGGCCCAGAGAAGAGGGAAGCCATCAAGTGCATCTCCAGGGGCACAGCCTGACCTGCAATGGCAGCAGGGAAAACAAGGGTTTTGCTGAACCATGGCCCTTTGATGAAGCCAAACACTTACAACCAAGGCAGGCCATGGGTACAGATGGGGGAACACTCTGAGACTATGCCTAAGGCCATGAGGTCACAGCATGTATTGATATAATCATTTTTCTTATGCTTCACAGAAGCAGCCAGGTTAAGTTCAGATTGAGCTTTCACCTCTCTATTTTTTTTTTTTTGCATGACTTAAATGAACCCTTAAACATTCCCTGAGTTGCCTGCCAGTCTGACCAAAGGTGATGAACCCTTTTTTTTTTTTTTTTTCCTTAGCTCCTGCAAAAGCACCATGTCTGGTAAGGCCAGTCATTTTCCTTGCTGGCTTATCTTTGGGCACACAGCCTGCTCCCATTCCTTCAAAATTTCTTCAAGTGTTTCCATCCTTCCTGGATCCCTTTGGTTTTAAGGGCTGTTTCCCTTTTAAAAATCAGTACCTCTTTCAATACTCTCCAAATCTTCACCTTGAGTAAAAAGTCTACTCTCTGTAAGTCCAGTGTTGCAGTTTTGTTGATGCTCTTCCTTCTTTCACCGAATATTTAAAAACTCAATAATTTCATGGTCACTGTACCAAAAACAGCCTCTGACCACCACATCTCCCGCCAGCCCTTCTCTGGTTGTGAACAGCAGGAGACAGAGATTTCCTTGGCAGTGAGAAGAGAAGGAAATCTTCTCAAAGTGCAGCTTGGAAGGTTCAGATGGGAGGGGAGCAAAAAGAAAAGCCCCACCCAGGGTAGAATTTTGATGCACGAGGTGTCCCAGCCCAGGTGAGCCTGGGCCATGGCCTGGCTCTGTGTGCCAGGAGCCGGCAGCGCTGGGTGCAGGGAGCCCAGGGAGGGCCCAGAAATGCTGGGCTGAGAAATGCTGGGGGCACAGCCAGATGGGCGTGTGCAGCCGGCCAGGGCACAGCAGCAGCACGCACAGGGGGCACAGCCTGCAGGACACATGGCCAAGGGCTGGGCACGGCTGGCACGGCCACAGGCACCCAGGCCTTTGTCCCCTGGGCTCTGGCAGCGCCTCTGGAGGCCCCACTGAAGGAACTTTCCTTGCAGGGGCTGCACTTTGCTTCTGCCTCGGCCCTCCCTGAGGAGGCTGGCAGGGTCCCACAGCTTTAGGACATTTGTCCTTGCTGCCCCTCCCATCCCACTGCCCCACCAACAGCCCCGAGCCACCCGGGAGGGACAGGCCCTGCTGTGCCAGGCCTGGGCTCAGCCCTTGGCCTTTCTGCTTCCTCCAGCCAGCCCAGGCCTGGCTCAGCATTGCAGTTCCCTGCTCACAGCCTTGGGCTCCCTGCAATCCTGGCCTCAAGGATCTGCTCTCACCAGTCCCTGCGGAGCCTTTGGCACTCCCTGCCCTCACTGGGGCCCAGTGATGCTCCAAGGGCCTTGGAGTTTTGCTTCTGACTCCTTGAGCAGCTTCTTCAACCTTCTCTCAGTGCCTGAGGGTCCTGGACTCAGCCCCAAATCCACCGTGGGGCTCATGAAAATACAGAATACCCCCAGAAGCCTCTTGTCCTCCAATTGTCTTTGAGTCTTCAGGGCTTGTGCAGCTGATTGGAGTCAATTTGGAGTTCTGCTAAGGAGGAAGATTTCAAAGCACGCCTCATGACTTTTTTTTTATAATCAAGCATGTTTTTATTTTTCCGTTCAGAGAAGAGGTGACAGAAGCATTTCCCAAGTGATCTTGATGCTGAATTTCTCCTTGGGATATCTGGGCCCAGAGAAGAATGAGCCCCTTGCAGGCTGACCCTGTTTGGACAACCTGCTCCTCACTCCAACCTCAGCATGTCTGAAATCGCCCAGCAGGGAGTGCACTCTGAAAACAGTTTTAAAAATTTTCAGTTTTCTCTGCAAATAAAATTTAATAAATAATGAAATTGTAATTGCATTTTTGTTATGTATAATAATATTATTCTTAATTTTTAGTGCCTAATTTTACATTGTTTTTTAAAAATCTTTACATTTTTAGCAACCAAAAAGGTGTTGGTCATTGGTTCTAAGTAACACAATTCCCTTCAATAATTTTTGACAAACTACTGCCTATTGATTTCTCTCTCTTTATGATAATTAACAATATTTTTAGTACTTTTGTCATCTTTTAAAGCATTAACTTAAGCAGGGTGAAAGTGACCACTTTGGTGCCCATGGAGAAATTTCTGGGGCACAGCTGGGGCAGCTTTGGGTCTGGGGATGGAATTTGGAGAAAACTTGGTGGTCTGGAGGGCACTTGGGGGAGCCAAGTGGGCACTTCGAGGGTAACCTAGGGATTCTGTCGGAAAATTCGGGGTCCGAGAGAGGACTTGGGGGTTCAGGGGGGAACTTGGAGGTCACGGAGGGGAATCTCGGGGCGCTTCGTGGTTTAGGCGGGCACTTGGGGGGCTCTGACGGGGCTCTCTGGGGTGCGGGGGATGATGGGAGTTGTAGGCGCGGGTATAAAACAGTTTACAGGGGCCGCGGAGCATCACGGGAGTTGAAGGCGCAGCTCCACTGGCGCTCGGAGGCTCGGGGCATGATGGGAGACGAAGTCACTGCTGGAATAGCGCTCTCCGTGCGCAGCACAGCATGCTGGGAGCTGCAGTCCCGGAAGTGGCTCGAACGGGGCATTTGGGGGTCCAAGAAGGCACTTGTGGGACACTTTTGCGTCCGATCCGCGAGTGCAGGTCCTCAGAGGAAAATGTATGCAGCTTGAGAGCACCTGGGGGGAGCTTGGAGTCATCTAACCAGGCTGTTTACATCGCGGGGCACGGCAGGAGTTTTAGGCGCGGAACTGTGTTATGAGGGACTCTGAGGCTGCGAGGGATGATAGGAGATTAATTCCCAGAAGTGCCCATAGTGGGCATCTATGGGGTTGGGAGACTTCAGGGGATCCGGGGACGCATTTCCGTGGTTCAGGGTGGGCTCTGAGGAGGCACTTAGGGATCCTGGAGGGTCTCGGGGACAGTTATGGGATACATGGGGGGCGGATTCCGGGGTTCTGTGGAGCGCGGGGCATGACGGGCGTTGTAGTCCCGGCTGTAATTGGGCTCAATTTGGCCGCGGGGCATGACGGGAGTTGAAGGCAAAAAGAAAAGACGGCGCCGACACGAGGGACCACCCCTGAGGCCTCAATCCCCAGCGCTGATTGGCTGCAGGCGATGATGGGCGGGAGCTTGGACAAATGGGAGGCGGCGGAGGCGGGAACAGCCGATTCAACTCCTCCAGTCCCTACCAGTACTGTCCAGTTCATCCCCAGTACAACCTCAGTGCCTCTCCAGTCTGTCCTAGTACAGGCCAGTTCATCCTCAGTATAGCCCAGTACATCTCTTGTTCCCCTCCAGGCCCACCCAGTACACCCCAGTCCCTCCAAATACACCTGTGTTCATTCCCATTCCCTTCCAGTTCCCTCTAGTGTGTTCCATGGCATACCCCAGTGTCTGCCAGTCTTCCCCACAGTGTTCCCAGTGTCCCCAGTTTGTCCCAGTATCCCCTAGTATCACTCACAGTATACCCAGTTTTCCCCAGTATTGCCCAGTACCACTCCCAGTATGTCCCGGTATGGCCCAGTGTACCCCCACAGTCCATCCCAGTCTGCCCAGATTCCCCCTCAGCATTCCCCATGTTTCCAGTTTGTCCCAGTGTTCCCCAGTGTCACTCCCAGTATGTCCCAGTATCTCCCACAGCATTCCCAGTGTTCCCCAGTATGTCCCAGTCCTCCCCAGTGTTTCCAAGGAAACTGGAACTGCTCCCGGTTGCCGTGGCACCCAAACCCAGCAGTGGGGTCAGTGCAGTGTCCATGGGCACAGCCCCTTGCAGTGGCCCAGGGCAGCTTGGGATGATGATCCACCCTCAGCGCTGGCCCAGGGCAGGGCTGCAGTGCTTTTGGTGGCCCCTTGGGCTGGCACACACTTGAGCAGTGGGTCTGTGTGCAGTGGGGAAAATTAGGAGGTTTACATTGCTTCAGAAAATAGAAACCCCCTTTTTGCCTGAGTGCAGGCAGCTCTGCAAGCAAAGCAGGTGCCAGGGGAGTGAGGACAGACAGGATGGGCTTGGGGAATGTGCAGCAAGGTTGTCCACACTGGGTCAGACCTCAAGGCACAGCTTCTCTGAGCAGGCCAGACCTCCTGAGCAGAGACCCTGGATCAATATCAATCACAGAATGCTGCAATCACCTCTGCTCCAAAGAGAACAGTAATAAATACACCCTTTAAAATAGAAATGTATATTTCTTAGAAACTCTTTGCACACTTTCTCCATATCTTTCGAAGGAAACCTTCCAAATGAACTGCACCAGAGCAGAGGGAAATCAAGGCAGAGCCATGGCTTGTTAGGAAACCTCTCTAGAATTCAGTCACAATCAAACTCCAAAGTTTCTCGAAGTTTTAATGGGTCCCACTGAGGGACACGACTGAGAAAGTGTCCCCAGGTTCCAGTTAGAGCAGGAAATTGTAGGCAGAGATGACAGGTATGGACAAAGAGAAGTCAAGTCCTGGTGCCTTTGGGACCAAGGGATGTGGGGGGGAAGCTGAGGGCAGGAGAAGGGGGTGACACTGCCCAGCCAGGAGGCCTCAGCGCCTCAGGACAAGGGTTCCCCTCACAGTCCTTGGTGGCACAGAGCCTGCTGTGCCCAAGGCCAGCAAGACTTGGCTTCTCTTTGTCCCCACCTGTCATCTCTGCCTCCAGTTTCCTGCTCTAACTGGATCCTGGGGACACTTTCTCAGTCGTGTCCCTCAGTGGGACCCATTAAAACTTCAATAAACTTTGGAGTTTGGTTATGACTGAATTCTAGGGAGGTTTCCTAACAAACCATGCCACTGCCTTGATTTCCCTCTGGTCTGGCCTTTAGTCTTCAGGGCATGTGAAGCTGCTGGATGAGCTCCCCAAGCTGCTCTCCATCCTTTCTCATCAGGCCTGGCTCACCATTTGGTCCCAGAGGCCTGGAGGTGTCAGTGTGAGCCCATCCCCAAGAAGGGCTGCAAGGCGGATCTGGCTCGGGGCTGTTGGTGGGGCAGTGGGATAGGAGGGGCAGCAAGGACAAATGTCCTAAAGCTGTGGGACCCTGCCAGCCTCCTCAGGGAGGGGCGAGGCAGAAGCAAAGTGCAGCCCCTGCAAGGAAAGTTCCTTCAGTGGGGCCTCCAGAGGCGCTGCCAGAGCCCAGGGGACAAAGGCCTGGGTGCCTGTGGCCGTGCCAGCCGTGCCCAGCCCTTGGCCATGTGTCCTGCAGGCTGTGCCCCCTGTGCGTGCTGCTGCTGTGCCCTGGCCGGCTGCACACGCCCATCTGGCTGTGCCCCCAGCATTTCTCAGCCCAGCATTTCTGGGCCCTCCCTGGGCTCCCTGCACCCAGCGCTGCCGGCTCCTGGCACACAGAGCCAGGCCATGGCCCAGGCTCACCTGGGCTGGGACACCTCGTGCACCAAAATTCCACCATGGGAGGTCTTTTTCTTTTTCCTCACTTCCCATCTGAACCTTCCAAGAACCATTTTGAGGAGGTTTCCTCCTTTTCCCACTGCCAAGGAAAGCTCTGTCTCCTGCTGTTCACAACCAGAGAAGGGCTGGTAGGAGATGTGGTGGACAGAGGCTGGTTTTGATATCGTGGCTATGAAATAATCACCTTTTCAATATTCTGTGAAAGAAGGAGGGCCATAAATAAACTTCTACACTGCATTTATGGAGGGCAGACATTGGCCTTTTTAGCATGCAGATTTTGGAAGAACCAAATCAGGTACTGATCTGTTTAATGGAAACAGCCCATAAAAACAAGGGGTCCAAGGATGGACCCACTTCAAGAAAGAAATTTTGAAGGAATGGGAGCAGGCTGTGTGCCAATAGATAAGCCAGTAAGGAAAATGACTGGCGTTGATGTTCATTGTGCTTTTGAAGAAACTCAGAGGGAAAAAAGGGGGATGCATCACGTTTTGACAGAGGGGAAGGCAAGTTAAAGAATTTTTAGGGGTGTTGTTAGGTCATGCAAAGAGAAAATCTGAGAGGAATAAGCTCAATTAGAGCTTAACCAGGCCACTTCTGTGAAAGATAATGAAAAATGTTTTTAAAAATAGACTAATGGCAGAAGGAGGGGTAAGGACAACCTCCGTTCTTTATTGTGGGGTACATGGTTACCAAATTAAAAAAAACTGCTGAAGTACTTAATCCCTTCTTTGCCTCAATTTTCAGCAATAAGACAGGTTGTCCTCAGGACAAGTGTTCTCCTGAGCTGGTGGATGGGCACAGGGAGCAGAAGAGCCCCCCTGAAATCCAGCAGGAAGCAGCTGGGGACCTGCTGAGCCACTCAGATGCTCACAGGTGTCTCTGGGACCAGATGGGATCCATCCTAAGGGCATGAGGGAGCTGCTGGATGAGCTCCCCAAGCTGCTCTCCATCATTTCTCATCAGGCCTGGCTCACCAGGGAGGTCCCAGAGGCCTGGAGGTGCCAATGTGAGCCCATCCCCAAGCAGGGCTGCAAGGAGGATCTGGGGAACTCCAGGCCTGTCAGCCTGACCTCGGTGCCCAGCAAGGTTATGGAACAGATCACCTTGAGTGCCATCACAGGGCACCCACAGGATGGCTGAGGGATCAGAGCCAGCCAGCGTGGATTTCAATATCTGCACTGATGATCTGGATGAGGGGATTGAGTCCAGCATCAGCAAATTTGCAGATGACACCAAGCTGGGTGTGAGTGTGGATGTGCTGGAGGGTAGGAGGGCTCTGCACAGGGACCTGCACAGGCTGGATCCAGGGCCCAAATCCAACCATGTCAGGTTTCACAAGACCAAGGGCCGGGTCCTGCACTTTCGCCACAACAACCCCTGCAGTGCTACAGGCTGGGGACAGAGTGGCTGGACAGTGGCCAGGCAGAAAGGGACCTGGGGCACTGCTGGACAGCAGGCTGGACATGAGGCAGCAGTGTGCCCAGGTGGCCAAGAAGGCCAATGGCTCCTGGCCTGGATCAGGAATGGTGTGGCCAGCAGGAGCAGGGCAGTGATTCTTCCCCTGTGCTCAGCACTGGTGAGGCAGCACCTCGAGTGCTGTGTCCAGTTCTGGGCCCCCAATTTAGGAAGGACAAGGAGGGGCTGGAGCATGTCCAGAGAAGGGCAGCAAGGCTGGTGAGGGGTCTGGAACACAAGTGCTGTGAGGAGTGGCTGAGGGAGCTGGGGTTGTTTATCCTGGAGAAGAAGAGGCTCAGGGGAGACCAGGTGGTGTCAGGGCACAGGTTGGACTTGATGATCTCCAAGGTCTTTTCCAACCTTGCTGATTCTGTGATTCTCTGAACCCACCCTTGCAGCAGTTGCAGGATGAGCCCTGGGCCTCCTCTTCAGAAGGTGCAGCAGCCCAGGTCCCTCAGCTTCTCCTCACAGCCCCAAAGCCCATCCTGTCAGTCCTGCAGAGCCTCTGCAGCCCCTCCTCCTTGCCCAGAACAGGGAGCCCCACAGCCAGACACAGCAGCCCAGATGTGCCCCCCTGGCCTGTGGTGCCTCTGGCAAGGGAGCAGCACGAGGCACTGCAGGAGCCTGCAGACAATTCCTGAAGCACTTGGAGGATGATCCTGCTCCCCAAGGGACGTTCCCATGGTGCCAACTCAGGAACTGAAATGGGGAGTGGGGCCAGAGAGGAAAGGGTGAACAGGGATAGGCTGTTTGCAGGGGAGGGGACAAGGGTGGGTGAGAGGAATAAATCTGGAGCATGAAAGAAGATAGAAAGCAAAGGTGAAGCCAAGGAAATGCTCAGGGCACTTTGGGGGTGGCTGCCAGGCAGCCCTGGCTCTGAACAACCACTACTTCAGTGGCACAGGAAACTCACAGCTCATGGGAACAAACTTTCTGTGTGACTTCAGAGGCCACCACAAACCTGAGTGGTTTCCCTCCTGTCCCCCAGCCCTTCCTGGCCCCAGGGGCTGATGGCATTTGTGCTCCCTCAGGTTCATCTCCCCACACCAACACCATGGGGGTGCTCACGCCTGCTCTGGGCAGTGCAAACAGGGGCTCCTGAGGCAGTGCTGCCGTGTCTGTGCCTGCAAGGATGCAGCACCTGTGTGAGCTGGGGGAGAGGCCAGGGCTGCAGAGGGGGGATGTTGTTGGCAGGTGCATGAGGACGCTGTGGGACGCTGCCCTGGGGTGTCCAGCACAGTGGGGATGGATCAGCCCCTGCTCTGCTGCTCCTTCCCCTTGTCTCCCCCAGGGACCTTGCAGAGCCCCAGCCATGCTGTTTGCCCCCAGCCTGCCCACGGCCACCCTGGGGCTGCTCCCGGGGCTTTTCTGTGCTCAGCATTGGCCTGGGCGTGTTCCTGAGAGAGCCTGGGCAAGGAGCCTGCAGCCCCCAGGGCCTGGCCTGAGGCGTCAGCGCTGCCCCAGCAGTGCCCATGGCCTGTCCCTGCTGCAGCCCCGGCACTGCCACCCCCAGCACTGTGCCCAGCCCCGAGAGCACTCAGGCCCTACAGCAACACCAGGGCCAGCAGGGCAGCGGGGCAGGGCCACGGCAGCAGCACTGCCAACACCAAGGGCTGCTGCTGCTGGGCACAGCTGCTGTGCCAGCACTGATCTGCCCCAGCTCTGCACACAGACATTGCTGCTGCAGCTGCAGAGAAGGAAACCAAAGGGGGATCTCTGGTGAAAACTCTGCAGGGAGAGCATTTAGTTCATTTAAAGCCACAGAAAGCACAGCCCCTCATTGACACAGTCTTGGGCCAGAGCAAAGGTAGGGAGAAACAAAATGAGAAAGGGGAAAACCAATTGCATCTCTTTGTAGACAATATTTTAAAAGTAAAAAAATAAAAGAACCTCCAAAATGAAACCAGCAAGAAGTATCAAAGGTTACTTTTAATACAAGTATCTTGCAAAAATTGGCCAGCAGTTTAATTTTTCTGACACCATCCAATGATCAGCGTCCGCACTGCAGCCTTGAGCTTCTGGTTCCTCAGGCTGTAGATGAGGGGGTTCAGGGCTGGAGGCACCACCGAGTACAGAACTGACAGGGCCAGATCCAGGGATGGGGAGGAGATTGAGGGGGGCTTCAGGTAGGAAAATGTGCCAGTGCTGATAAACAGGGAGAGCACGGCCACGTGAGGGAGGCAGGTGGAAAAGGCTTTGTGCCGTCCCTGCTCAGAGGGGATCCTCAGCACGGCCCTGAAGATCTGCACATACGAGAAAACAATGAACATGAAACAGCCAAAATACAGAAAAGCACTTAACACAATGAGACCAAGTTCCCTGAGGTAGGATTTGGAGCAGGAGAGCTTGAGGATTTGTGGGATTTCACAGAAGAACTGGCCCAGGGCATTGCCCTGGCACAGGGGCAGGGAAAATGTATTGGCTGTGAGCTGCAGAGCATTGAGAAAGCCACTGGCCCAGGCAGCTGCTGCCATGTGGGCACAAGCTCTGCTGCCCAGGAGGGTCCCGTAGTGCAGGGGTTTGCAGATGGACACGTAGCGGTCGTAGCACATGATGGTCAGGAGGGAAAACTCTGCTGAGATGAAGAACACAAGCATAAAGACTTGTGCAGCACATCCTGCGTAGGAGATGGTGCTGGTGTCCCAGAGGGAATTGTGCATGGCTTTGGGGACAGTGGTGCAGATGGAGCCCAGGTCGGTGAGGGCCAGGTTGAGCAGGAAGAAGAACATGGGGCTGTGCAGGAGGTGGCCGCAGGCTACGGCGCTGATGATGAGGCCGTTGCCCAGGAGGGCAGCCAGGGAGATGCCCAGGAAGAGGCAGAAGTGCAGGAGCTGCAGCTGCCGCGTGTCTGCCAATGGCAGCAGGAGGAAGTGGCTGATGGAGCTGCTGTTGGGCATTTCTTCACTCTGGACACACAGAGCTGTTGAAAGAAGACATTGACAAGCTGGGACCAAGTTCCTTGAGTCAATCTTATGTTATTTATTTGTAATCCCCTCAAAATACTTCTTTTCCTGTTTGGGAACTTTGCTAAACCTTTTTCAGTTTGGGTTTCTGCTGCTGCTTCCTCATCTTTAGCATTACTTTCAGCCTCATCAATGATGAGCCCAGAGAGAAAACAGCTCACTGTACCCCACTGCAGTCAGACCTGCTTGCCCCCACACCTTTGTCCTTTTCTCATTACACATCTCTCTATTTCAGTTTGACAACACTTAAAATATGCTTGAAAAAAAAGGGGGCTTTCTAAAAGTGCCACTTTCAAAATAAATTTTCCTAATCTTATATCTTCTTGGTTTTTCTTGTGTAGTTGTACAGAGAGTGATACTAAGGGTTGGTCTGGCTCTCTGCTGCCTGGAGTTGTTTCTCTCTAAGCCTTGGCCCTCCCACTGCTCCCAGAGCCCAGCCCAGCTCAGGGGGCTCAGCTCTGCCCTGCACACCCCTCCCAGCACAGGGCACTACCCAGGGGCATCTCCCTGGCAGCAGGGCCTTAAGGAGAGCTCAGACAGAGATGCTGCAAGCCAAGGTGCTGCTGGTGCTGTCTGTGGGTAGAGGAGGGTGAGGAGGCACTTTCTGAGGGAGCTCTGAGGCAGATCTGCTGATCCCCAGGGTGACAGTGCAGGAGTCTCAGTGACACAGACAAAGCTGACAGCCTCTTTCCCTTTCCTTTATGAGAAAGCTGAGAGCAGCCCTGGCCATGCAGCAGCATCTCCACAGCAGGAGGAATCTGCCCTGATGCGGATGGCTCCTTCCACCTGAAACTTCTCCTCTCCACCATACATGGGAGCTCCCAGGCAGGCTGAGAGCTGCCCCTGGCAGGTGGCAGATCCCCTGGCCTGGCCAAGAGCCCTCAGGGCTGCAGGAGCTGCTCTGCACCACAGCCCTGGGCACCCCTGGCTGCAGCCCCAGCTTCAGCCCCTGCAGCCGTCCCTGGCAGCAGGAGCCGTCCTGCCCTGTCCCTCTGACGGTGCCCAGGGCAGCCCCGCTCTGGAGCACATCCTCCCCCAACCCAGAAAGGGCAGCAGAGCCATCCTTACAGTCCTGTCAGTGCTGTCCTGGGTCAGCTTTAGGAGATCCCTGCAGCCAGAGACTGTGTCAGAAGTTGCGAAGATTTCTCCCTGAATAATCTCAGAGTTGTCCTTCCAGTTGCTTTGACTCTCTGTCTGCTTCACTGCTCTCAGATACCTGCAAGAAATTCCCTCAGCCCTGCTGGGCTGGGAGGGGAGCTTCTCCTCCAGATGTCTTTTTGAAGCTCTTCTTGGTTGCCAGGAGCAGCCTCTGTGCCAGGAGCCTGGCCCAGCTCAGGACTTTAATGACACTCTTGAGACTTTGGTGTTGTTTACAGTGCTGTCAGTCCCTGAGATTGTGTTTAAAAAACTTTTCAGTAATTCAAAGTTCACTTGAAACACAGAAGTTTCTTGAAGTTTTAATGGGTCCCATATAGGGACATGACTGAAAAAGTGTCCCCAGGTTCCAGTTAGAGCAGAACATTGCATGCAGTGATGACAGGTGGGGACAAGGGAAAGGTGTCTCTGATGCTGTGAACACCTGGATGTGTTTCAGCAATGCAAAGAGCCAAGGCCTGAGCCCCAGCCCCTGGCAAGGCACATCCTGTCCCTCCCTCCTTGCTCAGGGCTCTTCCCAGGCCACTGGGATGTGGGGATGTGCAATGCCAAGGGCAGCACCATGGGGCGGCCCCTGCCAGGCTGCTGAGCAGGGACAAGGAGGCAAGGAGGCCCCAGTGCTGCCAGGCTCACTTGTCTCCTCCTCCTGCCTCAGCAACAGGGCCAGCAGCCATGGCCAAAGTGCTGCAGGAGTTGGCTGTGTCAGGGCCTTTCAGCTGCTGCCCATGCCTGTGCCCTGTCCAGCCCAGGCTGTCCTAC
This sequence comes from Acrocephalus scirpaceus scirpaceus, assembly GCA_910950805.1. Lineage (NCBI taxonomy): Eukaryota > Metazoa > Chordata > Aves > Passeriformes > Sylviidae > Acrocephalus > Acrocephalus scirpaceus. Next base: position 389,947 of record CAJVGK010000046.1, on the reverse strand, counting down.
GGTGTCCATGCCCTGCGCCTCTGTCCCTGCAGGCTGTCGTCATCCCCCGGCTGCCCCACCTGGCTGGCCCCTTCCTTTGCTGACAGCTCTGCGTCCTGCCTGCCTCTGCCTGGGCACACACAGCCTTGGGCTGCTCCAGACTCCTTCTGAGAGTGCGTGTTGCACCACAGCCCTGCCCTGGGTAGAAAATTCCCCTTTCCTTATGTCCACTCTGGCCCTCCTCAGTAGCCCTTTGCATTAAATCTTTTTTTTCTCTGGCTGTTTTCTACCTGGTCAAAAGGATTCACTATCTCTGAAACCACCCTTCAAACACTCCCAGGGCTCTCCTCCCCTGTTCTCTGTCTGCACTCCACTGAGCACAGAGCTCCTTTGTCCCTATATAGTGGTCACGTGCTTGAGGCCATGGACACCTGGACAAGAAGGATGCTTCTTTTCTAAAGGAAGAAAACCACAGAACTCCAGGATTTTGAAGGCAGATGAGAGGCACTCACCAGAGGCCAAGGCAAGCCTCACCTGTCTATGCTTGCAGCTTTTTTCTGAAAGCAACCTTTGGATATATGGGCAGTTTTGGAAGTGGAATTCCATTTCAGCTGTGGGTATCTGGACCAGAATGACAATTCTTCTCCACAAGAAGGAAAGGGCAGAGCCCCAGTGTTTCAAAGGCTGATTAGAGGTGGTCCCAAGGAGGCCAAGGCCAGTCAGACCTGTTTGCCTTGGCAGCTTTTGTCTGGGAGCAATCCTTGGATAGACAGAATTTGGGAGGCCAAATCCCAGTTCTGTCCATGGGTGCCTGGACAAGAAGGACAGTTCTTTTCCACAGGAAGGAAAGTACAGAGCCCCAGTGTTTCAAAGGCAGATGAGAGCTGGCCTTCAGGAAACCAAAGGAGCCTAGACAGTCCTGGCAGCTTTTGTCTGGGAGCTATGCTTGGGTATGAGGAATTTTGGAGGCAGATTTCCAGTCTTGGCTATGGACACTTGGACTTGAAAGATGTTTTTTTCCAGGGCAAGAAAAGCACGGCCTCCCACTGTTTGGAAGGCAGATATGAAGTGGCCCCCAAGAGGCCAAGGCCAGCCAGAGCTGTCTGTCCTGGCAGGTTTCCTACAGGAACAATCCTGGGTTATAATCAAATTGGGAGGTAGAATGCCAATTTTGGCCATGGGCACTTGGAGGAGAAGAACAATTCTTTCCCACAGGAAGGAAAGCACACAACTCCAGAGTTTCAGGAACGATGAGAAGCAGCCCTCAACATGCCAAGGTCAGCTGGACCCGTCAGGCAGCCCCCAGAGGCCAAGCCAGCCAGACCTGTTCCATGTTCTTGGATCCTTTGACCGCACAGCATCACAGCTGCCCCTTGGTTCCATGAGGCCCCATAGCATCACAACAGAACTTTGAGGCCCAGCAATATCACAATGATCTCCTTGCCTCCACAGTGGCACAGTGGCCCCTTGAGGCTTCCATGAGGCCTTGCAGTGTCAAAATGGTTTCCTTGTTTACATGGGGTTGCAAAGTAACACAGTGGCCCCTTGGTTACATGAGGTCCAGAGTGTCACAATGGTCCCCATGATTCCATAAGATCTTGCAGTGTCACAGTGGTGTCTTGGCTCTATTTGGCTCCCCAGGATCACAATGGCCCCTTCGTTCCACAAGGCCTGGATGTGTCCCACTGGCCCCTTGCTTCCTTGGGGACCTGTAGTGGCACAATGGCCCCTTGGTTCCATGGGGACTCAGAGTGCCAGAATGGTCTCACTGCTTCCATGAGGCCCTGCAGTGTCACCATGGCTCCTTGGTTCCTCAAGGGCCTGCAGATCCCCTTGATTCACAAGGCCTCTGTCGTGGTTTGGACTCATGAGCTGAGATGAGGACTGGGAGAAAAACACTCTAAGGGCAAAAGAGGTTCAAATTTCAAGGTATAAAGTCAATTTATTAGTAACAGAGAAGGCTAATGAGAAGTTAAAGAAGCCTTTAAAATACCTTTTTAGCCCCCCAGCCCCTCCTTCCTTTCTACTGATAGTGCAGGGAGACAGGGAGTGGGCATTTTTTTCCAGTTCATCACTGAGATCTTTTTCTGTTTACACAGGGAGAGGAGTTTTTCTTCTGCTGTCATCAGTCCCTGCCATGGGCAAAACAGTCTTCCCAATACTGTTGTGGTCTGGAACACTTGTCTGTGGGGTGCAGTCTTTTAAGGATAGGCTGCTCTAGTTTGGAAGCAAAGGTCCTCTTTCTTTATCTCTGGGAGCAAGGGCCCTCTCTCTCTGTTCAGGTCTCTCACTGGATCACTCTTTCCTCTGGCATCTACCTGCTCCAGTGTGAGCACTTTTCCCACAGGCTGCGAGTGGATCTCTGCATCCCCCATGGACTTCATGGATTACAGGGGGACAGTTTGTTTCACTATGGTCCTCACCACGCTTTGCAGAGAAATTTTGGCTCCAACTCTTAGAGCAGCTCCTTCCCCTCCTTTTCCACTGACCTTGTTGCTGCCATGTTGTTTTCTCTTACATGTCTTCACTTCCTCCTCTTCTCTATCTAAAAGAAAAATTGCTGCCTGTAGGTACCATTGCCAACAAGTTTGACTAATTCAAAGATTCTTGCAGCATCTTGTAGTGCTGAGAGGTTGATTTTGTCTAATTTCCGCATTGGGGAAATGCTCATTATGTTTTCACTACCAGCAGCACAACTGGTGTGGTGCTGATGCTACTAAATGTCTTTCTTCATGTGGGGCACTGAGATGGAGAAGCCGCCACAGCTGCCCCTGCCCTTGTGCCCAGGGTGTGGCTAGCTAGGGGCGGCCAGGCAGGCAAGGCTCACTGTGGGCCGCACACTGAAATGACGGCGGCTGTGGTGGCGCATCGCCGCGGGCCATGCTGGGATGTCCTGGCAGCAGCGGCTCGTGACTCCTGGAAACAACTGCGTGTTGTGTTTTGATTTTCTTCTTAAATATGTCATCACAGAGGTGTTACCAACTTCTCCAATTGGGCCAGCAGCATGTCCATCTTCAGAGCAATCAGAGATTTGCTCTGCTGGACATGGTGGAAGCTTCCAGTACCTTCCCACAGAAGCCATCTCTGTGGCCTCCCCCACTACCAAAAACCAGGCCATGTAAAACAATACAGCCTCAGAGTGTTGTAATGGTCTCCAGAATTCCATCAGGCCCTGCAGTGTCACAATGGTCTCTTTTGGTTCCTTAGTATCACAATGGCACCTTGGATTCATGAAGCCCTGAAGTATGGAATGGCCCCTTGATTCCATTGGGCCCCTCACTGTTACATGAGTTCTTAGTTCCATGGAGCCCTGTAGTGTCACAATGGATTCCTTGGTTCCGTGGTCCTGCTGTGTAACAATGGACCCATAGTTCAATGACATTCCATAGTGTCACCATGGTCTCTTTGGTTCTACAAGGCCTTGCTGTGCCACAATGGCCCGGTGGTTCCATGAGGTTCTGTACTGTGAACAGGAATCTCCTTGGTTCCCCAGTGTCATAATGGCCCCATGGTTCCATGAGGTGCCTCCCACAGCACCTCACAGACTCTTGTGGCCCCTGAAGGTCCCTTCAGAGCCCCTAACAAACCCTTTATGGCCCCTCACAGGCCCTCATTGCCCCTCACTGCTCCTCACAGCCCCTCATGGTCCCTCACAGCCCAGTCACTGGATTCCTCCTAAAGGTGAAGGTTTCAGGTCCTGCTTCTTCTCCTTTTATTTTGGTCCCTTCACAGCCATGAGTAAAGAAAGGCTGAAATGGAGCCTTTCCCCAGTGTTTCCCTCTGGGTTAATTGCGGCTGATGCTCTGTGCTGGTGCTGGCCCCAGCACAAACATCCCTGCAGCCCCCCAGGCCTTTGCTGTCCCCCCGTGTCCATTCCCTGTCCCCGAGTCCCGCCCGGCTCTGGCAGCAGCAGCAGCTGCAGCGCAGTGGGCGCCGGCCCGGCCCAGCCGGGGCTCCCGGGCAGGAGCAGCAGCAGCGCCGGCCCCTTCCCACCTGCTCCTGCCTCAGCTTCCAAGGGGCTTTTCCAGCTGAATTTCTGGAGTAGAGCAACAATCACTCACAAACAGCCCTGATTCCTCAGGGCCCGGCTGTGCTGCCCTGACCCAGCCTGCAGAGAAAGAAAGGATTGGGTTCCAGCGCTGTTTTCAGCACTGTTTTACTCACCCTGAGGTGACAGCAGAAGGCTGCTGCTGCCTTTGCCTTGGGAATTGTAGCTGTGAGCTGCTCTTGCCCCTCTTCTGCTTGCCATTTGAATTTTACCTGTAAAATTGCAATTGCCTCTTTCAATCGGTGTTACGCAGAGTGCTTTCGTGAAAGAGAACTTGGTTCTTTTGTTGCAGGCATCATGATCAGCAGATCGCAAAATGCTCACAAATCCCTGGGCACTAAGTCAAGGAGAATGAAAGACACACAGTGCTCAAACACAGCCCTGTTGCTGGTTCTACTGAAACAGAATCAACTCACAGAGGCCATCACAGAATTTGCCTCTGGAGTTTCAAATGAGATGAAAAAATCCACCAGGAGAAAGAGAAACCAGAAGTTCTCTACTTGCTTCATTGCTTCTTCCAAGCTGCAGCAGAAAGTGGAGATGCCCACAGGTATTTCCAGCTGCTGCTGATCCCAGCTGGAGCCCAGCCTGCTGCCCAGTCCCAGCAGGAACCTGAGCCCAGCCTGGGGAGCTCCGGCAGTGTCGGGAGCTCAGCGCACGCGGGGCCAGGCCCAGAGCCCCGGGCACGGCCGCCGATTGCGGGGCAGCGGCGCAGGCGGAATGTCCTGCGGCCCAAACCTCCTGCTCCTGCCACACAGTGCCCATCGTTCTCCCCCTCCTCCTCCTCTCCCAGCACGGCACAAATTCCAGCTCAGAGGAGGCTTCCCAAGACAGGGCTCATGCTCCTGTTTCAGCCTGAGTGTCCCTGCAGAGGAACAGGGCATCTTTCAGGCAGTTCCACAAGCTCAGAGTTCTCATTTCATGCGGAATCTGAAATGAAAATGGCCTTGTTAGGAAGGACAAAAGCAGAGGGAATCAACTGGAAATTATTAGGAAAAAATTACCTTTCTTACAGACCAAGTTCACCAAGTCATTCCCTAGATTTTTTCTTTCCAGATTCTTTCAGGCATTTACCCGCAGAGCTCCAGCTTCTCATGGTGCTTCCAATGAACTGATTGTACACTTGATTTATATCAATGCATGAGATGTAGAATCATCTAAACTGAATACAGAAGAAAACTTCCTCTGTCAACCCATTTTCACGTTCTAGATCACTTTCAAGGTGTCCATGGAGATGTTGGAATGATTACCACACAACTCTCTAGTTCTGGCTGCTGGCTCTGGAGATTCTTTCTCTGCATTCAGCCAGGATTGGATTCCCTAACAATTCACAGAATCACAGAATCACTGGGTTGGAAGAGACCTTCAAGATCATCAAGTCCAACCCATGCCCTAACACCTCTACTAAACTATGGCACCAAGTGCCACATCCAGTCTTTTTTTAAACACATCCAGGGATGGCGACTCTACCACTTCTCCGGGCAGACAATTCCAGTACTTTATCATTCCTTCCATAAAAAACTTTTTCCTAATATCCAACCTGTATTTCCTTTGGCACAGCTTAGGACTGTGTCCTCTCATTCTGTCAGTTGCTGCCTGGAGAACGGGACCAACCCCCAGCTTACTACAACCAGCCTTCAGGAAGTTTTAGAAAGTGATCAGGTCACCTCTGAGTCTCCTTTTCTTCCTAAACAACCCCAGCTCCCTCAGTCAGTCCTCACAGGACTTGTGTTCCAAGCCCCTCACCAGCCTTGTTGCCTCCTCTGGATGCTCTCAAGCGTCTCAACCTCCTTCCTAAACTGAGGGACCCAGAACTGGAAACAGCACTCGAGGTAACACCTCACCAGTGGTGAGTCCAGGGGAAGAATGACCTCCCTGCTCCTGCTGGCCACACCATTCCTGATCCAGGCCAGGAGCCATTGAACACCAGGGCACACTGCTGGCTCATGTTTAGCTGGCTGTCGACCAGTCCCCCCAGGTCCCTTTCTGCCTGGGCACTGTCCAGCCACTCTGTCCCCAGCCTAGTGCATTGAAGGGGGTTATTGTGGCCAAAATGCAGGACTCAGCACTTGGACTTATTAAACTTCATCTTATTGGACTCTGCCCATCCATCCAACCCTTCCAGGCCTCCCTGCAGAGCCCTCCTACCTTTCAACAGGTCGACACACGCTCCCAGCTCAGTGTCATCTGCAAATTTACTAATGAAAGACTCAATACCCTCATCCATACCGTCAATAAAAATATTGAACAGAGCTGGCCCCAGCACAGAGCCCTGAGGAACACCACTGGTGCCTGGCTGCCAGCTGGATGCAGCACCGTTCCCCAGCACTCTCTGGGCCTGGCCATGCAGCCAGTTCCTGACCCAGCACAGAGTGCTCCTGTCCAAGCCGTGGGCTGCCAGCTTTTCCAGGAATGTTCTGAGGGAGACAGTGTCAAAAGCCTTGCTGAAGTCCAAACAGACAACATCCACAGCCTTTCCCGCATCCACCAGGCAGGTCACCTGGTCATAAAATGAGACCAGGTTGGTCAAACAGGACCTACCCCTCCTAAACTCATGCTGGCTGGGTCTCATACACTGGCCATCTTGTAAGTGCTGCACAATAGCACTCAGTATGTACTGCTCCATTATCTTACCGGGTATGGAGGTCTGGCTGTCTGGCCTATCATTACCAGGATCCTCCTTTCCAGCATTTTTATGAATGGACATCACATCGGCCAGCTTCCAGTCATCCGGAATCTCACCAGTGAGCCAGGCCTGCTGGTAAATGATGGAGAGTGGCTTCACAAGCTCATCTGCCAGCTTCCTCATCATCTTGGGATCGATCCCATCTGGGCCCATAGATTTATGAATATCCAAGGGGCTCAGCAGGTCTCTGACTGCCTCCTCCTGGATAACAGGGGCACCATTCTGCTCCCTGACACCATCTACCAGCCCAGGAGGGCAGTTGTCCTGAGGTCAAGCCGTCTTCCCACTAAAGACTGAGGCGAAGAAGGTGTTAAGCACATCTGCCTTCTCCTCATCTGCAGTTACTAAGTTCCCTCCTACCTCCAGTAGAGAACAAATATTGGTTTACCTTCCTTTTGCCGTTAATACATTTGTAAAAACATTTCTTATTATCCTTTACAAAAGTTGCCCAATTTAGTTTGAACTGAGCTTTGCACTCCCAAGTTCTTTTCCTACATGTACTAGCAAGCCCCTTAAATATTTCCTGAGAGACTTGACCCTCCTTCCAAAGATGATAACATCCTCTTCTTATTCCTGAGTTCCTTCAAAACCTCCTTGTCCATCCAGGCTGGACGTTTGCCTCGTCAACTCATGTTTCTGCACACAGGGACAGTCTGTTCCTGTGCCCTCAAGATCTCTGCTTTGAAGCACGCCCACCTTTCCTGGACTGCTTTGTTTTTAAGGGCTGCTTCCCAAGGGACTCTCTGAATAAGTCTCCTAAATTGGCCCAAGTCTGCCCTCGGGAAGTCCAGTGTAAAAGTCTTACTTATGTTCCCTCCCGAGTTCACCAAATATCGAGAACTCCATAATTTCATGATCACTGTGCCCCAAGCGGCCTCCAAGCACCACATCTCCCACCAGCCCTTCTCTATTTGCAACAACAGGTCTAACATAGTCCCTGCCCTGCTGGGCTTACTCACCAGCTGTGACAAAAAGTTGTCCTCCATACACTCCAAAACCTTCCTGAGCTGCCTCTTTTCTGCTGTATTGAGTTCCCAGCAGATGTCTGGTAGGTTGAAGTCACCTACAAGAACAAGGGCTGGTGATCCTGAAACATTCTCCAGCTGTCTATAGAATAAGTTTTCCACCCCTTCTTCCTGGTTGGGTGGACAATAACAGACTCTCAGTAATACTCCTGGTAGCCCATCATGTTTTCTTAGGGTAGAACAGTAACAGTGAAAACCGTACCAATGGCACAACTCCCCAGTCCACAAGGAAAAGAAAGGACAAGTTGTCAAGTTCTTCAAATATTTGTCCTGCTCTGCTGTAAGACTCGCTGCACACACAGCGTGGAAAGCCAAGAGAAGCTGCAGTTGGTGGCACAGCTTGTGACAGAAGCTGCACCTCATTCTGCAGGAAAGGTTCTTGGAAAGAGCAGACAGGACAGTGGAGAAGATTCTGGGAAAACTGACACAGCTGTTAAGAAATGAAATGAAAATGGAAAGAAACAATCCAAGATGTTTTTCTCTCTTTATTTCTGTGGCCCTCTTTTTCATCTTGCATTACTTCTCCATCCCATTAATTCCAAATGGGTCTCTCTTTTAAGATCCATGAGTTGTCAAGTTTTAGACACTGTAAAATACCATGAGCTACATCCAGTCTGCCATCTCCTGTTTTTCTTGGAAAGTAATGCTGGAGACACAAGTGCACTGCTTGGGTGAGGTACAAATTCTGCATTCAGGGAATGTGCTCGGACAGTGTCTGACCCTCAGCAGGGACAATGCACAGCAGCAGCCAAGGGGATTCCTCTGCCACAGCGCAGGAGTCAAGACTCTGGGTCTTGGCCCAACATGGCAAAGTTCCCGTGTTTGGAGAGAATCTGGGGCTGCCCCCGGGGAGCGCAGGGCTTGGAGCTGGGGTGAGCGGGCAACGGACAAACGGACACGGGGACAAACGGTCCCAGGGCTTCAGTTGCAGCAGCAGCAGCAGCGGCAGCAGCGGCAGCAGCAGCGGCAGCAGCAGCAGCAGCAGCGAAAGCAGCGACTTCGTGGAGTCCTCTTGCTTCTCCTCTCCCTCTCCCGCAGTTCTGCACCCTCTCCTGGTCTCCCTTTCCTGGTGTCCCTCTCCTCTCCCACTCTCCCTCTCCCCTGCCGGGACGGGCCATGCCCCCGGCCCACCCCCGGCCTCGGGCGGGGCTGCCCCGTCCCCATCCCCGTCCCCATCCCCGTCCCCGGGCGTCCCGCCCCGGTCTCGCCTCCGCCCGGCTCTGGCCGTACTGGCGGTGGCGCTGCTGGGCAGGCATCAGTGCCTGGGGCTGGGGCGGCATCGCCGCCCTTTGGCTTCACCTGTGCCGAGCCCGGCCCCGGCCCCGGCCCCGGCCCCGGCCCCGGCCCCGGCCCCGGCCCCGGCCCCGGCTCCTCCCGGGGCCCGCAGAGGACACACGTGGCGCGGCCGCTCCCGCCGCCTCCTCTGCTGCTTCCCCAGCCCGAGCTCCGCTGCTTGGCAGCGCGGCCGCCGGCCCCGAGCCGCCGCTGTCCTCGTTGCAAGGAGCGAACGCCTGGGGATGCCCGGCCCGGGGCGGTTGAGGGGCGCTCAGGGGCCGTTCCTGGCCCCGGGCCAGGCGCTGACAGCCGCGTCTCGCCGGCAGGGAAGGCGCAGCAGGGCCTCAGGGAGCAGTACCGGCTGGGTTCGCTGCTGGGGCATGGCGGCTTCGGCAGCGTCTTCGCGGCAACGCGGCTCTCGGACGGCGCCCCGGTGAGCGGGAGGAGGGGGCACAGGAGGAGGAGGAGGGTGGAAGAGAAGGAGGATGGGTCTGGGCAGAGCAGGCGGAGAGCTCAGCCCGCTGCTCCCCTTGGCTTGCAGGTGGCCATCAAAAGGGTGCCACGGAACCGTGTCCGGCACTGGGGCGAGCTGGTGAGTGAGCGGGGCCAGCGGGAGAAACCGAGGCGTGCCCGGCAGGGATGAACCGAGGCCCAGCAGGGTGGGGCCACCAGGACGCCTCAAGGGAGAGAAGGCGTGGGGCCAGTGGAGGGTGCAGAGCATCCTGGGCTGGGTGAGGGCTTCCCCACCCCTGGCACAGCATCAGCCCCACTGATGGCATCATGGTCCTCCCACAGCCCAATGGCACCAGCGCACCACTGGAGATCGTGCTGCTGGACAAGGTCTCCACTGGCTTCCCTGGTGTTGTCCAGCTGCTAGAGTGGCTTGAGCTCCCCAACGACATCATCATGGTCATGGAGCGCCCGGAGCGGTCTCAGGACCTCCAGCGTTTCATTCGGCCATGGTGTTAAAAATAAACAGGGCAGGAGATCGATTTTACTCCTTTTGGTGCCTTTATTTGAAAAGGGGGTGCTCGGGGGAAGGGTCTCTCTCTGCCTCTGTTGCTCCTTTGGACGCCCGGAGACACCACCGAGGAGGAGGTCCGCTTCGTTCCTGCTGCCGTGCTGCAGGGCCGGGAGTTCGCCCTCACGGGGGTTCCCAGGAACTCAGATGTCTTGGGCTCGCTCTAGGGGTATTCCTCTGATCCACTTCTTTTTAGGTCGTGGCGACCTTTTTGTGGTACTGAGCATGCTGGGAGTCTTTTTCTATTGGCTGAGTTATTTGCATATGGGGTGGTGTCTCGAGGTCTTGATGGACAGGCTGGCAGGGAGCAACAGAGGCATAACCCGGAAGAGGAAGGGAGGGACTTGGGAAGAAGGGCATATAACTTGGATGTCAGGGAAAATGGGGTACAGCAAGGGTACAGATAAAAGGTAAGAACTTAACATGGGTTTTAAACAGTACAATAACAATAACAATAACAATAACAATCAATAACAATATCAATAACTAAGTGGCTCATACAACCTTGTGTGAGGTAGGTTCTGTCTCTTTCAATCCCCCCTTTATTTCTTTGATCGGACTTTTGTCCGCATCAATCAACTGACTCTGACTCTCGGGAACATACTTTCTTTAAATCTTGGTATTGGTCATAAATTTGTTTTGCTGTGCTTAATTCTTCTTCATGGGGGCTTAACCTCATTATATTCACAGATTTCTGTGTGCTCGTTTCGGGGATTTGGAGACTGGCCTGTACTGCAGATGTTACAGTCCGAATCAGGCAGGGAAGCAGGCAGGGGAGGAGTAGGAGGCTGGCAAATGCACTTACTGCTATGAATATTATTTTCTTCCACCAGGCCCCTTTCAATGACCAAAAGTTGTCCCACCAATCAGTGTTAATTAAAGGCTTCCACTCTTGGGTACCAACATATGCAATTTTTCTAATTTCTTTTGATATGTTCTTGATCACTTCACTTTTATCATCAATTTCTAGGCAGCATTCGGAAGAATTAAACTTCCCACAGATGCCACCTTCATTGGCTAATAAATAATCGACTGCCAGCCTAATTTGGTAGACCACTGCTCTCGTTTGGGCTAGCTGATTGCTTATGTGATCAAGGGCTAGAGCAGTTTTGTTAGAAATTATTTCGAGTACTGCTTGCAGTCTAATAATTCGGTTCAGCATATAAATTGGTGTCCGGTACCCCCATGACCCATCCTGAGCCCATGTTGCTGGTCCATAGGTTTTTACTATTTCTTCTGGTGTCCAGATTTTTCCTTTCCACTTCTGGGTGCTTCCCATATCAATCACAGCTCTCCTCTTTCTGTTGGTTTTCTTTAAGTTATCATAAAGGGGTACGCCTAAGTGGTTCCCTGATTCTCGGGGTAATAGGAAAAAGGAGGGTCTTATAATTCCTATGGTACAACTGCCTGCCCAGTCTCCTGGGAGATGGGTGTATGCTTTATCTCCACAGATCCAAAACAGATGTTTCGGGGCTCTCCATGAAGTGTTTTGTATATCAAATGGGTATTCCCAATATTTAGATATTTCTCTAATTCCCCAGAAGGGGTTTATCCCTTGGTCAGCACACTCGTGTAGATTATAGCCCTCATGATAGACGCACCCTGTCTTTTTCTTTCCAATGGACCAGTATGTGTCAGGTTCTCTAGGGACCCATTCTTGCTTCATTTCTTTTATCATTAGATATCTTTTACAGGCCAATGCCCCTACAAATACTTTATACCTTTTTCCTGTCCTCCTTATGCACTCTTCTCCAATTATTTTGGATTTCAGATCCCATTGTTCTTTTCTCCTCTCTCTTTCATCTGGAGGCTCCTGCCTCATTAGCTTCCATCTTAAAATGTCGAGGGGTGCTAAACTCGTCCCCTCCCAGGGCCATACATCTGCCATTTGTGTGCTTCCACATACCCAACAGTTGGTGATGTTTAATTCATGGCTAATCTTTTCAATCAAGTCAATGAATAAATTTTTACTAAGGGGCTCTTCTATTTCACTTTTTCTTACTATCAGTGGCTTTTCTTTTATCAAGTCGGCGACCCCCTCTATATTGTTTAATTCTTCCATACAGAACCAATCTCTAATAGGGCATTCTCCTGTCAGGCGCTGCTTAAAATTCGCAGCATTTCTAGCGAGCCAATATTGTTTGCCATCTTCCTGGCAAGTGGTTAATTGTGCAATATCAAAGCAAGTGGGGTTCACATTTGTGTGGACTCTGATCAGGGCCTGTAGGTTCTCCCCATCATAGATGGGGGAATAACACTTTGAGCATGCTCCCCCTGTTTGCCTGATCACCATCAGGACTACTACCAGCTTCCGCAGGAGTCCAGTATGAACCATCTCCATTGGTCTCACCTGGCCTTGCCTCCCGGGACTTGGAGCTCTCAGGTTTTGGTCTACAGAGTCCTCTTTCTTTCTTTGTGTCCCCACTCAATGTTTTTGGTCTGCCCTCCTGGAGGGTGCCCTATGAGAGACTCCTTCAACTCTTGGTGGCCTTAGTAACAGTCTTTTCAACTTAGTACAAGGTTCAACTCTTATCAGAACTGTATACTAATTTTTCATACAAACTTACAACAAGCAACTCTCTATTTTACAGCGAACAATTCACTTTAACTGTCCTTAACTCGTGTTACAATAACACAGCAATTCTCCATACAAAGTCCTGGCGAACAATTCGCTTAAACTCTTTGCTACTGTCCTTTGGATACCAAAGAGTCTGTATAGTCCTTTACTTGGCTTTGGGACTCTTTCTGAGGATGACTTTTAAAGGTCCTGGACCCTGGGCAACAGTCCACTGGGAATCTTGGTTATTAGAGCTCGGGTCGGGAGTATCACTCGGTGGTGGTACTGGTCCTTTCACTCTCGTGATGTGGGTCCAGCCTCTCTCTCTTGTTCGGACAGCAGTATGAGTGGTCAGGAGCACCTGGAAGGGACCTTCGAATCTTGGAGTTAGTGGGATGTTGCTCCAAGACTTAATCATTACCCAATCCCCGGGATTGATCTGATGGGTTTTAGACTCAAGGGGTGAAGTCTGGGGGATATACCCTTTCTTTCGGAGATCTTCTAAGATCTTTCCGACTGTCTTTAGATACTTATGGGCTGCAGTTTCCCCTTCTTGATAACTCCCAGTGCTAAAGGGGGTTAGTAGGAATGGGAGCCCAAACATCATCTCATAGGGGGAAACCCCCAGGTCAGATCGAGGCCTAGTTCTTATTCTCAAGAGAGCAAGAGGTAGACACTTGAGCCAATTTAATTGGGTTTCTTCTATTAATTTAGTTAGTACATTTTTCAATGTTCTATTCATTCTTTCTACCCTTCCTGAACTTTGGGGATGCCAGGGAGTATGAAGTCTCCACTTCATCCCTAGGGTTTCAATGGTTTTTTGTAAAATTTTAGCAGTGAAATGGGGGCCTCGATCTGAGTCGATGTTATTAACTAACCCATAGCGGGGAATTATGTGCTCGAGAAGGATCTTGATGACTACTTCTGCAGTCTCTTTTCTTGTGGGGAATGCTTCCACCCAATGGGTGAGGTGGTCTACTATTACCAGAAGGTGCTTGTAATTTTGCACCGGGGGCATCTCAGTGAAATCTATTTGAATATTCTGGAATGGCCTCAGAGCCAAATCTCTCCCCCCAGATGTGGTTTCTCTCATCACTCTTTGGTTCACTTTCTGGCAAGTGGCACATCCCTGAGTCACAGCCTTTGCTAAGCTGTATACTCCTAAGCACAAGTGTTCTCTTAGAAAATGGTCACACATCCCTTGAATTCCCCAGTGTGTTAATTCATGTATTTCGGTTAGCATTCTCCTTGCTAGGGGCTTATTCAGGAACTTCCTCCCGTCTGAGTTTATCCACTCCCCTTGCTTTCCTTTTTGCATTTTTAGCTCTTTTATCATTCTCTGCTCCCTTTCACTGTATATCGGCTCTACTTCTTCCCTCTCTCCCCTTGGGGCTTCATTTAATGCTAGCATCTTAACTGGTTTATCTGGACTTAAAGCCGCTCTTTTTGCCTCCTGATCTGCTAATTGGTTCCCTCTCTTTTCGAGGGTGTCCCCTTTTTGATGACCCTTTACATGGACCACGGCTATCTCTTCGGGCTTCAACAGGGATTCTAATACAAGTTTTATCATCTCCCTGTGTGCCAGGTCCTTTCCTTTTGAATTCAAATATCCCCGTTCTTCCCAGATCTTCCCAAATGTGTGGACTATTCCAAAGGCATATTTTGAGTCTGTGTATATTGTCCCTCTGTCTTTCTCCAATGCATCGAGCCCTCTCTTCAAAGCATACACTTCACAACATTGGGCAGACCAATTTGAAGGTAACCTCCCCTTTTCCAGAACCTTTAAGTCCTCTTCTCCTATGCTCTCAATTACCGCATAGCCTGATGCTCTCTTCCCCTCTAAAACTCTAGAGGACCCATCTGTAAATAATATCCTCCCGTACTGCAAGGGCACATCTTCAAGGTCCTCTCTGACTTTTGTCTGCAGATCTATGACTTCGATGCAGTCATGTTCTAGTGCAGGGGTGGGTTCCCCTGAGAGGAATTGCGCGGGATTCAAGCTTGTGGATATTGTGAGCTCTAGGTCATTAGCGTTTGTCAGAATCACCTCATATTTCAATATTCTAGAATCAGTTAACCACTGCTGGGCCCTCTGGCTCAATACTGCCCTAAGATCATGAGGTGTGTGAGCTGTGATCCTCCCCTGTAGAGTTAATTTCTGCGCTTCCTCTATGAGGACTGCTGCGGCTGCTACTACCTGAAGACAGGTTGGCCATCCCCTCGCGACGGGGTCTAAGAGCTTTGAAAGGTAGGCTACAGGCTTCTTGTGTCCTCCCCATTCTTGGGTTAACACCCCATAGGCAACCCCCTTTTCTGCATTTATAAATAAATCAAATTTCTTTTTAAGATCAGGGAGACTCAGTACTGGAGCTGAAGACAATTTGATTTTAAGTTCCTTTAACTGTCTCTCGTCCTCAGCTGTCCATCTTATAGGTTCTGGTTGGACCAATTTTTCATATAGAAATTTAACATTTTGGGAATAATTTTCTATCCACAGCTTACAGTATCCAAATAGACCTAATAGTTTTCTTACATCTCTTTTAGTGGTCGGAGCTGGGATGGATACTATGCCTGAGATTCTCTCAGGGCTCAATTTCTTATATCCTTCTCCAATTATGTGTCCAAGGTAGGTGACTTGGGGCTCTACAAACTGTAATTTGTTTTTGGACACCTTCAAACCTTTTTCTCCCAAAAAGTTTAGGAGTTCTATACTGGTTGCTCTTACTTTATCTTGTTCTCTCCCTGATATTAAGATGTCATCTACATATTGTAGAATCTGCACTTCATCTCTGGGGATATATTGTTCCAGTAATTTTTCTAGGGCTTGCCCGAACAAATTTGGGGATTCTGTAAACCCTTGGGGAAGACGCGTCCACCTCAACTGCTGCTTTCTCTGGCTCTTAGGACACTCCCATTCAAAAGCAAACCAGTCCCTGCTCTCTTTAGCCAAAGGACAAGCCCAGAATGCATCTTTCAAGTCTATCACTGTAAACCAAGCATAGTCCCTGGGTATCTTACTTAGGAGGGTGTATGGGTTTGATACCACTGGGTGTCTGGTCACTGTCCTCTTATTCACCTCCCTCAGGTCTTGTACTAGCCGGTATTTGTCCTCCGCTTTCCTTACCGCCAAAATTGGCGTGTTGTGGGGGGACATGCAGGGTTCCAGCACTCCTTCTGCCAGTAGCTGAGTTATAATTGGTGCCAGACCATTCTTACCTTCCATGGAGATGGGATATTGTTTGACCCTTATAGGGGACATCCCTGCTTGCACCTCTATTTTTATAGGTGGTATATCTAAATACCCATATTTTCCCTCCTCAGCCCATACTTCTGGCTTAATTTCGCTCAGGTCCTCAATGGTCATTCTCATCATTTGGACTATCATCCGTCCTCCTCTAGGGAGGATTCCCACTCCTAGCTGGACTTGCAAGTCCCTGCCAAGTAAGTTACTGTCCAGCTTAGGTAAATATATAAGATCAGCTATACATTTCCTTGAGTTCCCTTTTATCTCAATATTTTCTATGATTGAGGCTTTGAAGGGTTTCCCCTCAGCCCCTAGGACCTCACATATTCGGTCCCCAACTGATATTCCGCTT
Organism: Acrocephalus scirpaceus scirpaceus; assembly: GCA_910950805.1. Lineage (NCBI taxonomy): Eukaryota > Metazoa > Chordata > Aves > Passeriformes > Sylviidae > Acrocephalus > Acrocephalus scirpaceus. The sequence goes on along the minus strand of CAJVGK010000046.1, from coordinate 373,760 downwards.
GGGAGTTGTCTTATACTGGACCGATCTGCTCCAGTATCCACTAAAAACTCAAACTCTTCATGGTGGGGACCCACCTCAAATTTTACTATGGGCTCCTCATGATGTTTCATAGGGTCCCCTAGCGCATAGAGCCCATGACACCCCTAGTCCTCATCGCCTTCTCCTCTCAACCACTTCTCTAAGGTCTCCTGTTCTCTTGAGATTGCTTCATCAAATGTTAATTTCTGGCAATCTCTCTTTATGTGTCCTACCTCCCCGCAGTAGAAACACCTCCTAGTTTCCCCTTGCCTCTGCGGAGTCTTCCAGGGTGGTAAAACCTTCCCTTTTCCCACTGGGGGTTTGGCATTTCCCCCATCTTGGAGTCCCTTGCCGTCTCGGACACTCTCCCTAGCCACAGCCACCATAATTTTTGCCTTCGCTCTCATCTTGTCTTCTTCCCTTCTCAAATAGACTCTTAAAGCCTCTCTGAGCAGCTCATTTATCCCCCTTTCTTGCCAATCTTCAAGCTTCTCTAATTTCCTTCTTATGTCTGGCCAGGATTTAGTGACAAACTGTAGCTTTAAAAACACCTGGCCTTCTGGACTATCTGGGTCCAGATTCGAATATTGCTGGAAATTTTTTCTTAACCTGTTCAACCATGCCGCTGGGGTCTCATCCTTCTCCTGTGCCCCATCAAAGGCTAGCTTAGTGTTGTTACTCCGGGGCACTGACTCCTTAATACCTCTTATCATTAAGGACCTATAATCCTCCATATTCCTCCTGTCCTCTTCTCTATTCGGATTCCACCCTGGGTCAGCTACAGGCAATTTCTGGTCTGCTGGGGGACCTACTCGGTTTTCTCTCTCCCAAATCCGCATTCCTGCGGTTCTTATCAGCCGAACCTCCTCGGGGTTGAATAGGATGTTCAAGATAGAATTCATTTCTCCCCAGGTGTAAATATTTGGGCCTAGGAACTGGTCAATCTGATTCGAGATCCCCACGGGATCCTCTACTAGATTCCCCAGTTCCTTTTTAAAGTTCCGAACTTCTGATGCTGTTAGAGGGGCATTCACAAACCCTACTCCTCCCATTGCTCCTCCCATCGGAACTTCCCTTAGGGGGAAGAGTTTTGTTTTTGACCTTGTATTATTATAGGGCCCATCTAAGGTCTCAACCACTTGGGGAGAATTCGTGCTGGGGGTTGACGGGCCTAACTCCCATGTGGAAGGAGGCGCAGGAAGGGCTGAAGGTAAGGGGGAGATACCTGTACTCAGGTCCGGGGAGAGGGGGGGCAGAGCAGGAGAGTAAAAGGGGTTGGCCTTTGAGAAGGTTAAGTTGGACTGCAGTGGCAGAGGGGTGGTTGTTACCGATGGCCCTGCTAAGGAAGGGACAGAGGTAGTAGCCTGGGAAAGTGGGACTTGGCTCGACGGTAAGGCAGGAGGGTTTCCGGGGATAGCTTGGGGAACTTCTGGGTAGATTGGAGGGGGAGGAGGTAAGTGGTCAAGGGGGTCCCAGGCACGACTATCCTCTCTCTTCCCTAGCTCCTCATTCTCCTTTTTCTTCTCCTTAAGTTTACAAATCCTTGCTTTCTCCTCCTCATTACTATATCTTTTCCAGCAGGCAGCATACAACACCTGTTCTGCAGTAAGGTTCTGTTGGGTCTTCAGGTGCTGATATAACTGGGAGCACATCCATGAGTCAGTGGTCCCGCACCGTGGCCATCTCTCTGGCAGATCTAAGGCGGGCCAGACCTCAACGCAATAATGAATCATTTTTAATTTATTCAGTTCCCTTGTAACTTCTCGATCTTCCCATTGCTCGAGCATCCGCCCGAGTGGGCTGTCAACTGGTATGTTCTGACATACCCTTTTGTCTTCCTTCTCTGATAGCTCTTGCTTACTCATACACGCTCCCATTCTCACTAGGCTCAAAACAAATTCTCACGGTGCCCTTACCCGAAAGGAAAAGTAAAACAGGGCAACACAAACCAAAATAGTCAGCCTTCGTAAAACAAAAACTTTTGTTAAGGTGCCCCTACACGAACGGAAAAATACTGACGGGCAACTCAAACTTCAACTCCTCACTCACTCCGGTACCCCGAAGGTAACCCCCTTTGTTACCCCGGCCAGTACCCCCAAGCAGGCGAGTGCCCCGTCGGCAGCCCTGAGCCCCCAGCCAGCACTTCGCTGGTACCCCGTAAGCAGCCCCTGACCGCCTGGTACCCTGTGGGTAACTCTCTGTTACCCCAGCCAGTACCCTCTACAGGCTTCGGCAGCTGCTTCGGCCAGTACCCCCTTTCACTCGCCGCGTGCTACAGGCCCCCGAAAGTGGGCCGGACAACCAACGGCCGCGCAGGGCCGTTGTCCCCACCGCAGCCAGCACCCGAGCACACGGTGCACAACTCACGCTCTCTCCCTACTTCGGACCCCTTGTGCTTAGGGCCCCCTACCACTCACACCCTGCACCCCGGCCGGCTACGCCGGTTATAGCCCCAGCCAGTGCAGCACTCTCACTCCGTGCCCTGTCCACTACCCCAGCCAGCGCCTGAGCACTTTCCCTGGGTCCGAGCCCCCGAAAGTGGCCTACACCACCGCAGCCAGCACTCGGTTTCCCTAGTGCCCCAGGCACCCCGGGCTATAGTCCCAGCTGGCACCTTTCTCTCTCCCTGTGCCCTGTCAGCTACTCCCTGGCCTTCAAGTGGACCGCCCGAGCCCCCGAAAGTGGCCTAGCCACCGCAGCCAGCACCCAGGTCGGCTACCACAGCCAGGAGCACCTCAGCCGACACAGTGTGCGCCTCTCACTCCCCTGGGCAGCCCACGCACTCCGACTGGCCCAGGCGTCCCACCTCCCTAGGTACGGGGGGGGTCCCTTTCCACCCTAGGCGTGCCACTCACACCTATTGTCCTCCGCACGCCAGGAGGGGGGCCCCTCTATGCCCCTGGAGGCGCCTCGCTCACTCTTGTCCAGTCGCTTCCCCCTGTTCCCGGCCGGCCCCCTCGCGGGAGTCCGGAACCGCGGTACTAAGGGGTCCACACTCGCCCCGGGGATCTGGGCTACCAGTCCCCGTCTCACTCACTCCTCTCACTCGTTCGCCTCCACCCCCGCCACCGGTTTCTCACCAGTGCTCCTTGGTGTCGTCCCGCGGCGTCCTTCGTCCGGATGAGGCCAGCTGTCCCGGAGGTCCGGGGCGGGTGGCGCCTTCCCGTCCGCAGTCCTCTTCGGGCGTGGCTAAATCCCGGACGAGCCCCCAGAATTGTTAAAAATAAACAGGGCAGGAGATCGATTTTACTCCTTTTGGTGCCTTTATTTGAAAAGGGGGTGCTCGGGGGAAGGGTCTCTCTCTGCCTCTGTTGCTCCTTTGGACGCCCGGAGACACCACCGAGGAGGAGGTCCGCTTCGTTCCTGCTGCCGTGCTGCAGGGCCGGGAGTTCGCCCTCACGGGGGTTCCCAGGAACTCAGATGTCTTGGGCTCGCTCTAGGGGTATTCCTCTGATCCACTTCTTTTTAGGTCGTGGCGACCTTTTTGTGGTACTGAGCATGCTGGGAGTCTTTTTCTATTGGCTGAGTTATTTGCATATGGGGTGGTGTCTCGAGGTCTTGATGGACAGGCTGGCAGGGAGCAACAGAGGCATAACCCGGAAGAGGAAGGGAGGGACTTGGGAAGAAGGGCATATAACTTGGATGTCAGGGAAAATGGGGTACAGCAAGGGTACAGATAAAAGGTAAGAACTTAACATGGGTTTTAAACAGTACAATAACAATAACAATAACAATAACAATCAATAACAATATCAATAACTAAGTGGCTCATACAACCTTGTGTGAGGTAGGTTCTGTCTCTTTCAATGGGGCTTCCTGTGTGAGGAGGTGGCGCGGGAGCTGTTCCGCCAGGTGCTGGAGGCCGTGCGGCACTGCACCAGCTGTGGGGTCCTGCACAGGGACATCAAACCAGGGAACATCCTGGTTGACCTGGCCACCGGGCAGGCCAAACTGATCGACTTTGGCTGTGGCACCTACCTGCAAGACACAGCCTACACTCACTTTGCAGGTGAGCCCATGCAGGGGTGTGCTCCCAGTACCAGCATCTCACGGCCCAACATCTCACAGCCTAATCTGGGTGTGGCAGTGGGGATTCTCCCTTCTGCTGCCAGTCATGGCTCAGAGTCTTTAGCTGAGTTGCTTTTGAACAAGGGTGGGTGGGGGTTAGGGTTAGGGTGGGGGGCCAGCTTCCATCCCTGCTGGCAGCCTTTGCCAGCCACTCTGCTCAGGCCTGGGGCTGGGGCAGCCAGACCAAAAAAAAGCACCTGTGAGTAGGGGTAGAAGAGAGGGAGGACCCTGAACCAGTGTACCAGTTGTTTTGGTGGGCAGGCAAGAAAGGGCTTGGACTGCTCCGCTCACCTTCTTTCCCTTGACTTCATAATGTTTTTTGGGGCAATGCAGGCAGGGAGGAGGAAGGCATGGTTTTTCCCCAGCACTGAGTGGGTTTTTCCTTGTCATGGTCAGGCTTTGCCAGGGCTTCTGCTGCCCTCTTCCAACACCAGTGGCTTCTTTTAAAACCCCTAGTTTGTACACAAGTCCCAGGTGCTGCTGAGAGGGCAGTGGGTCATACCATGTGCTACTGGGGCAGCCCCAACATGCCCAGGGATGCTGGGGCCAGGCTCTGGGAGCAGCAGCACCCCTCTGATGAACTCCATCTCTATTCCATAGGAACACCATCATACAGCCCCCCGGAATGGACCCACTTTGGCTGGTACTATGGCAAGCCAGCTACCATCTGGTCCCTGGGCATCCTGCTGCACCAGATGGTCTGTGGGGAGCACCCTTTCAGGAGGGGCCAGAGCATCAGCTGGGACCATCAGCTCTCGCTGCCACAACGGCTCTCTCAAGGTGGATCCTCATCTCTGGGCACAGGGGGAATCCCAGTGCTGGGAGACAGCAGCAGGCTTGTGAGCATCCTGCTCTGGCAGCTGCTGAGGAGGTGGCACATGTCCTGCTCTCCTGCTCTCCTCCAAAACTGGGAACTGATGGGAAAGTTTAGGCCCAGCTCTGAGGACATACAGCATGGCCTGGGCATGGGAAAAGTGGGGCAAAGCTGACAGGAGCCTTCTCCAACTGACTGGCAGTTTCTGGTGTCTCTCCCCAGAGTGCCAAGATCTGATCAGGCGGTGTTTATCCACGCTGGATGTGGACAGGCCCTCATTAGAAGACCTGTTCTGTCATCCTTGGATGCAGGATATTCATCTGCCCTAGAAGAAGGGAGAGAGCCACAGGCACACTTTGATGCAGGGCCCTGGTAAGTTCCAGCTCCACACATGCCTTGGCAATCAGAAGCAAAGAAACCCAGCCTTTTTTGTCCTGCCTGTGTCACTGCACAGGGATCATCAGATGGGAACATGCAGCCCTTGTGCTGGAGCTGAGCTGCTCTGCCCAGCACTGGTGGCTGCCATCCAAGCTGGTTTGGCTTGTCCTGGTTCACTGACAGCTGGGGCCCTGGGCAGAACCCTGACAGCCTGGTCTCACCCCCAGGGAAGGAGAAGGAGCCCCTGGAGAAGTTGTACCAGGTGGTGCTGCTGCTGCTGGAAACAGCAAGGACAACATCAAGGATGACAACCTCTTCCTGGACCTGGCCACCACAGAGCTGAAGATAATGGACTTTGATTCTGGCACCTTCTTCAAAGCCAGGCTCCACAGTGAATTTGCAGATGAGTCCACATGGAGGGGGATGCTCCCAGATTTGGGCTTTACACAGCCTGGCCAGGAACCAAAGGTTCCTCCCTTTTCTGGGGTGGATGCAACTGATTCTTCAGTGGGCTGCCCAGCTGCTGTTTGGCAGGGCTGGGAGCATGGGCTGGGGTGGGTATGAAATGGGAGTCACCCACTGGCCCTGCCAACAGCCCCCACCACCCAACGTGCCCTGGGCTGGGGCTGGGGCTGGGGCTGGGGCAGCCAGCCTGACACAAACAAACCCCCATGGCAGGAGCAGAGGTGGGACTCCAGAACCAGTGCACAGCTGCTTTGCTTTGCAGGCAAGGAAGGGCTTGGGCTGCTGCACTCCCCTTGTTTGCTTTGGGATCACCATTACTTTTGGGGAGCAGTGCAGGGGGGAAGGGACAAATCATGGGCTTCCCTCACCCATGGGTGGGTTTTTCCCAAGCATGTAGGGGTTGGGACTTCCTCAAGCCCCTGACAGAGACAAAATTTTATACCTCTTTTCTTGTTTCCCCTTTCTGTTTGTATTCTATTGTCATTGTTTTGTTTGTTTTTCTAAAGGAACATTCTAGGTGGTGTCCAGTCTGGATGAGGAAGTGCTTGGGACCAGCTGTGGTGTGGATGGGCCGTGCCCTTGGAGAAGGCTGAGGACATTGTTTGGGAGCAGCTTTTTCTCCAGCGGCGGATGGCGTGAGGTGGGTCCCTGTCTTCTTGGCATGGGTGGGATAAGAGCTTTTGGGAGATGGCAGCGAGCACAGGAGCATCCTGCTCTGGGCAGCTGCTGAGGAGGTGGATGTGCCATGGCTGGCTGCAGGCTGGGCACATGTCCTGCCCTCCTGCTCTGCTGCCAAGGGCAGCAATGTTGGGCAGCTTTGGGCACCGCTCTGAGCACGGCCAGCATGGCCTGGGCACCGTGGGCAGCTGGGACAAGGGGCACAGGAGCCTTCAGCTGACGGGCAGGTTCTGGTTTCTCTCCTTGCAGCCGGGGTCTGCAGATGCTGAGGCTGCTCTGGGCTCTGCCAGGGCTCTGCTGGAGCTCAGCACTGGGCCAGAATCAGCCAAAGAAGAAAACGTGTGACCTGCAGCAGAGACTTGCTTGAGCATTTTGGCTACACAGCTCAAGTTTGCAGTGTACACCTCCAAGGGAAAACATGACACTCCCCCAAAAATAAACTTCTTCAATAACTTCTGAAATGAAATCAATCTGGGATGACCCCAAATGACGTTTTTCATTTGCTCAAGCTGTAGCTCAGCCCTTCTCTGAACACTTCTCTCTCCCCCCCTGCCTTTTACTTCACAACTGCTCCCTCTTTTCCCCCAGTGAGTTCCCAGCCCATGGCAGTCTCCATCACACTGTTGTTTTCTTTGATGGCCCTCACCATGGGGAAGATCGAGCCCCAGGCTTAGGGACTCATCCTGTCACTGGCTGAAGAACAGCAATGTCTTAGAGATCAGTGGCATTTTTGTGGAATTCAGAGCTGCTCTCCAGCCCTCAGCTCTCCTCACTGCTGAGTTCCCACTCCCTTTTCCTTATCCTTCCAGCAGGATGACAGGGGGCTCTTGGATGTCTCTGTATCCATGCACAGAAGGGTCTGTGTGTGCCAGGGGCTCTTGGATGTCTCTGTATCCATACTCAGAAGGGTCTGTGTGTGGCAGGGGCTCTTGGATGTCTCTGTATCCATGCACAGAAGGGTTTTTTCTGTCTGTGTAAGGGTTTCCATAATGTCTTTGTACCCAGGGGTATGGAATGAACACAGGGAGTGAAAGTGTCAGTCATGTTGCTTGCACACTCCTTCCTTTCTATACAAGACACATCCATGCACATCCCCATGTATAGATATATTCAAAGGATAGGGATGGATAGAGATTTCCCACAGAGCTCTAACTTTGACATAACTCCCCTTGAAGCTGGTGGCCAGGGGATTTTTTTTCCCAGCTGTGTGTGAGTAGGTGTCCCAGAGCTGAAGGGAGCAGCATTTAGAAGCAGTTTCAGGATTTCTAGGCAGGAAGGGGAGCTGACAACCATCTTTATAACTCACTGTATTCATCAGGATGGGCTGCAGGTTCTTTAGGGATATGGCACAATGGAAACACGAGACTTGGTTAAATCCCAGCTTGCTGTGGATTTGTGCAAAGGGGGAAGCAGCAGGAACACTTTTGTGTCTGCTTTGGGGGACACAAGGTCCAAGGAGCTGTATTGGCAGAGGGTGTCCTGGGCTGGTGGCAGGTGAAATCCCATTTCATGACATCCCAGAGTGGCATAGGAGAAAGCTCCAAGCAGCCCCAGCCCCACTGATGAAGTCCTTGGGGTGCTGCACATACTCGAGGAAAAGCTGCTGTCACACAATCTATTGGGATTTATAACTTTTTTTGCAATATTTTATGTCCAAGTTTCAAACTGCAAAATTTTTACATTCAAGAAACAGTCAAGCACAACCCATCTTTCAATTTCATATTGCTTCAACCACAATTCAAAGTAATTTAATATTGGAAACATCCCCCAAAATCTTTTTAGAAAGGATGCTTAGGTCAGTAAGATGGATCCATGCCATCAGAACATTTACAAAGTAAATAACTGAGTTCTCGTTTTAAAAAGATCAGTTACCTCTTAATCCTAAGTTACAGAAGATTTTTCACTACACTTTGCTTTTGTTTTCTCTTTTTTTTTCTTTTTTTTTTTAAACAGAGAACACGTTCAAAAAGAGGAATGTATAGCAAAATGAGATACATTTCAGATAAACAATGAAAATGTACTCTCCTCTTTACTTTTTTCTGTATACTCTGAAGAAAAAATCTAGCAGATACCAGCAGAGATGTCAAGTGGTTGCTTTGGACTAAACTGGAGTTCAGCACTGGTGACATCCTGATCCAGTCAAGAGCTGCAGAATGCTTTGAGAGATCTCAAACCATGCGTTTGCAGGCACAGCAGCTGCAGTGCTGATGAACCAATGCACGTGAATAACTCCATTATTCCCTCATAGAATTTGGGCTCTGCCCAAGAACAAGGTGCTACAGTCCTTTGCTCCTGGTTCCTATCAGAGCTGGGCCTCTCACAGCAGGGTTGGAGCCTCCCCTGTGGCTGGAGGCACCTGCAGGAATTCCCAGTGTCCGGGAGTGGCTCTGCAGTCCTTGGCTGGGACAGCTTCCCCCAGCTGATGTGTGGATGTGGGTGATGGGAGAGTCTGAGGGTAACTGGTGCTGTCTCTTTCTGAATCACTGCAGGCAATCATTGGTAGTGATGATTTGGTGCATTTCTGAGCTTCTCCTTTTGTGATTCTTTGCTGCTTTTAACTACAGTAAATGACACTGATTCCTTCCATTGGTGTTTGTGTCTTTGGTGCTGACCCTGCCCACTGGTGAAACAAACTGGGTGTTATCTGGCCAGACCACCACAAATTGTTGCTTTTTAAATGTAAAGAACCAGTCCTGTCTGAAATTCCCAGATGGGAAGCCCTTCCCTAGAGTCTGATGGCTCTGGAGTGGACTGAGGTTGGAGCACCACGTGTGCAATGGGGAAGTCAGCTGAAAGAAGCTGAACCACTGGATGTCTTAAAATGCATCCAAAACCTGTATATGGAAAAAGGAAAAAGCTTGTGGGTTTGGGAAGATGAGGGTGAGTTTTGTTAACAGCACCAACAGAAGGAACAATTGTTGTTGGAACAATCCCACATGGAGCAACAAAAGAAGTTTTTAATCTTGAGCTCAAATTTGTTTCTACAAGAGAAATAAAAATAATATAATAAATAATTACATACATATATAAGATAATACAAATTTTATGTGTATATTTACATACCTATAATAACATTGTAAAATAATGTTCCAAATATTCATTTGTTAGCTTTGGCTGCTTAGGGATGTAACACTAAATACCCTACAGAAAATGATTGGCCAGGACCCAAACATCACTGGTAAACTCTGTGACATTGTATACAACGAATGAAGGAGGAAGGGTTGATATTGGCTGTTTTTATAGGGTTTGCTGACACTAGCATGTGGAATGTTTTATCTGCCCTTGTGAAAAATAAAGTGAGTAAGACTGCTGGGTTTTTCATGTACCAGACTACCCACAAGCTGCAGCATTGATTGAACAGATGAAGGAGTTGTTAAAAGAGCAGCTGAAGAAAATAGGAGATGGGGACCTGTCACAATGAAAAAGCCATCTCTCAGATGTGCTCCATACCCTTAACAATGGTCCCACTGGGGGAATGGAAACCCCCTGGATGCGCATGGCTGCACCCGATTTGCAAATACAGCCATGGACAGTGACACTTTGACTTCCTGGGAAATTATTCTGGGTGTGATGGCCCCTGACAGGGCCACCCCAGAGGCTGAAGGGCTGGACCTTTATGCAATAGAATTAATTAGGATAAATCAGAAGCAAAAGGGAGTTATCAATACAGGAATAGACATTCAGATTCCTCCAGGACACTTTGGTTTATAACTGCTCACTCCAGCTTGGCCTTGAAAGATGTTCATGTCATGGGAGGAGTGATTGGTGCAGATTATCAAGGAGAAATTTAAGTAATTCTGTTCAACAGCAGTGAACAACACAGTGGATTATTCAACTCCATGGCAGGTAGCACAATTCCTGATATTGCAGTTTTTAAAGCAACTGTGAAAAAAGGACATCCACCTGCAGTCACTGCTGTTCATTGGGATAAAGGGTTTGGATCCACTAGTGCTAATAATGGAGCCAGAGTGTGGGTCCAGAGGCCAAATGGCCCTCCTGAGCCAGCTGGAGTAACAGCTCTGGGGAAAGACAACACTGTTTGAATCCTGAAACCTGGGTGAGAATAATGGGAATAGGTCCCTGCAGCCAAGTGTTCTGTGTGAGAACAAGTAGATGTTACAGGATATTGTTTTACAGATCCTGCAGGACCAAATCTCCCTGTTTGTCCCAAAAGTCCCTTTGGAAAATGCTCTGATCTATGGGGCTCAATTGAAGGGTGATGTGACACTGAGGGACTTCCACAGAAAGAAGAGAACAACTTAAGAGTGGAACTATTGTTGATATTGTTGATTTTCTGTTGTCATTGTAATCAGAACATTGGTTGGGAAAATAGATTTCTAACAGCAGGAGCAGAGATAGGGAACTCATTTAACGTCAGAAATTGTTGGGCGTGTGGAAGTCTGGAAGGATTCAGACACTGGCCTTGGCTGGCCCAGCCCAAATGGTGGGTCAGCAACTTGAGCACAGTTCAGGATACAATCGAATTCTGGACTGAGGATGGCGATCCCTGGCCACTGCATTTTCATAGAAAAGGCATTTATTGCCTAAATAGGATAAAGAGGGATATATGTAGGAAAAAGTGTCTGTGAATGGAAGTTGTCTCCTGGAAAAGATTGTATCCACCCACACTGTAAGCTGCTCAATTGTACCCAGTAAAAAGGGAAATGGAATCAAACCCACATCCAGCTCTTTAATCAGAGCTGGGTTAAATGTTCCTATGAAGACTGTAAAAAGATACCCTTAAAGAACTTCTCATATGGTGTTTTGGCTTGTCAAAAAATTAATTCTAATACCTGAATCTGAGATTGTATTATTAAAGGATTGTTACAAAGGTTGTAGTTCATCTCTAGGTCAGTGGTCCAACGGAAGTAAAGGCCTGAAGCGAGGCCTGAACAAAAGGCTCTGACTGAGGCCTGAACAACCGGCCCTGAGACAAAGCTGACCTCTAGATAAACCTTCCAACAAAAGGATACAAATATATGATCTGCTCATTAACAAAGCATTATCAGCAATATGATCTATGTATCTGTTCATTGGTGAAACAGGGATTGACCTTTCTGTATTTAGAAACCGGACAAGGCCCCATCTGGCCTTGTTTGGGGCTGTATGGTCAGAGTCAGCTCCCTTGGTTCCTCCTGGAGCCCTGGCCAGGCTTTAGGTGGAACCCAAGGGGAGAGGATGAAACCAGATGTTCCCACTCTAGAAGTGCTGTCACTTTGTTTATTCAGCACTATCAGAGCTGGGCCCTCTCACAGCAGGGTTGGAGCCTCCCCTGGGGCTGGAGGCACCTGCAGGAATTCCCAGTGTCCGGGAGTGGCTCTGCAGTCCTTGGCTGGGACAGCTTCCCCCAGCTGATGTGTGGATGTGGGTGATGGGAGAGTCTGAGGGTAACTGGTGCTGTCTCTTTCTGAATCACTGCAGGCAATCCTTGGTAGTGATGATTGGGCATTGATGATGAAGCATTGCTGAGCTTCTCCTTTTGTGATTCTTTGCAGGTTTGCATTATAATAAATCACACCATTCCTGAACTTTGTGTCTTTGGTGCTGACCCTGCTCACTGGCAGAACAGACACTATAGGCCCACAGAACCAAAGGTGCCTTGTGACACTGAGGGGCCTGGTGTGACCAAGGGGACCAGAGTGACACTGTGGGGCCACATGAAACCAAGGAGAGCATTGTGATACTTTGGGGCCTTGTGCAACCAAGGGTCAGTTGTGACACAGTGCAACCATGGATACTACTCTCATTGCAGGACCCCTTGGAACCAATCAGCCTGTGTAACACTGCAGGGCTTCATGGAACCATAGAGATCATTCGGACACAGTAGGGACTTATAATCAAGGGTCCATTGTTTTCCTCTCCCTGTCCCTGTCTGGCCCTGCAGCAGGAACTGTAGACACTGGAGATCAGGGACAGCCACTCTGGCTCTGCAATGCTCAGGAGATGCTCAGCTTGGGCAGCTCCTGCAGCCCCAGGGCCAGCCCCACTGCCCAGCACAGCAGCAGAGAGTTGGCCCTGGGGCTCCACAGGCAGCTCCTGCTGCCCCAGGGACAGGGCAGCCTCTTGCCAGGGCTCCTCTGAACACCCACGGGCTCCTGCTCTGCTCCTGGCACATGCCAGCTGCCCCCAGAGCCTTTCCCAGGGGAACACGTCTGTGCTGGCCTGAGCAGCCATTGCTGCAGCCCTGCCCTGCTGCCCACAGCCCCGAGCTGGGGCTGCTGCTCTGCAGAGCACGGGGGCTGTGCTGCCCGGGGCCCTGGGCTGCCTCTGCTGGGCTCTGCTGCTCAGCCTGGGAGACAGAGGCAGCTGATGCTGCTCCCTGCACTGACCCCCTCCCACACAGGCTCTGCTGGGGCCATGCAGGCTGCTCAGAGGTGCCTGCCTTGGTCCAGGGCTGCCACATGGCCTTGGGCTGCCCTGCATCCTCCTGGGGAAGTTCCCTGAGGGTCAGAGCAGTCAGTGCCCACACTCCTTTCCCTGTGCCTGCTGTGTCCCCTGGGGCTGCAGAGCTCTCCTGGCTCCCAGCAGACATTCAGGCCTTGATCTCGGGCTGACCCCACCCTGGCCAGGCCTGTGCCCAGGGAGCTCCACTCCCTGCTGGTCCCTGGCACACACTGTCCCTGCAGGTGCCCTGTGTTCTCCTGGCAGCTCCCAAGGCCCTCCAGACAAACCTTCCCCTGCCATCAGCCCTGGCACACGCTGCAGAGCCCCAGGAAGGTTCAGCACAGACCATTCAGCATCTGATGGGCCCTGGGCACCAACAAGCAGAACCTGAGCCAGACCTGAGTCCCCTGAAGGCCACACTGGGACCCTGATCTCATCCCACGGAGCCTGGGGAGAACAAGGAACACAAGGAGCCTCTTCAGAGTCTGTTCCTTGGGCCTGTTCCTGAGAGTGACTCTGGAGGAACATCAAAGCCTTCCTGCCCTGCCCTCAGGAGATGCCCTTTGCTGATGGAGCTGCTGTGCTGGAGCCCAGCTGTGTCCCAGCAGTGCCCATGGCCTGTCCCTGCCTGTGCTCACAGCAGGGACACTCAGCAGGACAGTGACCAAGCTGCCAGAGCACTGCAGCCTTACAGCCCCAGAAGGGCTGGGAAGGAGAGGGTGGAGTAGGGAAGAGCAGCTCTGAAAGGACCAAGCGCTGCTGTTCTCTGGCAGGGCTGCTCTGCTGGGACTCTTTTTCCCTTCTCCCCTCTAATTTCATGCAGATCTGAAAGTTGGGATCCCAGATAAAACAGGCACTGCAAAATAATTTATTTTCTTCAAATGTAGCAATAGCACAAACCCTGGTTTAAAGAGCTTATGGGTCAAATTCAGGAGGCAGACAGTGAATAAGATGGGGATGATTAATATATTTCCATGAAAATAATTTTATGACTGAAAACCCCATTGAACACTTCCAAAGACCTGGGAAGGCCCGTTGGGCCTTTCATGAGTTCCACTCCAAAAATTATGGAGAAGAAAACAGGCAATTTGTTGCTTCTGAAAAGCATCCAGTCATCATTTTCCACAGGGCATCCTTGAGCTCCTGGTTCCTCAGGCTGTAGATGAGGGGGTTCAGGGCTGGAGGCACCACCGAGTACAGAACTGACAGGGCCAAATCCAGGGATGGGGAGGAGATGGAGGGGGGCTTCAGGTAGGCAAATGTGCCAGTGCTGAGGAACAGGGAGAGCACGGCCAGGTGAGGGAGGCAGGTGGAAAAGGTTTTGTGCCGTCCCTGCTCAGAGGGGATCCTCAGCACAGCCCTGAAGATCTGCACATAGGAGAAAGCAATGAACACAAAACAGGCAAAATATAGAAAAACACTTAGAAGAATGAGCCCAAGTTCCCTGAGGTAGGATTTGGAGCAGGAGAGCTTGAGGATGTGTGGGATTTCACAGAAGAACTGGCCCAGGGCATTGCCCTGGCACAGAGGCAGGGAAAATGTATTGGCTGTGTGCAGCAGAGCAGTGAGAAAGGCACTGGCCCAGGCAGCTGCTGCCATGTGGGCACAAGCTCTGCTGCCCAGGAGGGTCCCATAGTGCAGGGGTTTGCAGATGGACACGTAGCGGTCGTAGCACATGATGGTCAGGAGGGAATACTCAGCTGAGATGAAAAACAAAAACAGAAATAGCTGAGCAGCACATCCTGTGTAGGAGATGGTGCTGGTGTCCCAGAGGGAATTGTGCATGGCTTTGGGGACAGTGGTGCAGATGGAGCCCAGGTCGGTGAGGGCCAGGTTGAGCAGGAAGAAGAACATGGGGCTGTGCAGGAGGTGGCCGCAGGCTACGGCGCTGATGATGAGGCCGTTGCCCAGGAGGGCAGCCAGGGAGATGCCCAGGAAGAGGCAGAAGTGCAGGAGCTGCAGCTGCCGCGTGTCTGCCAATGGCAGCAGGAGGAAGTGGCTGATGGAGCTGCTGTTGGTCATTTGCCGTGCCTGGCCATGGGCACCTGTTCATGGATAAAGGACAGGGACAAGTCAGCAGAGGCTGCTTTCAGCCAAACCTTGGCCATTCCTTCCAGACTGTCCTGCTGTGACTCACCCACCCTTGTTCCTGCTCTGGGAAAACCTTCCCCCAGGTCCCTGCCTGAGCTCCAGCTGTTCTGTCTGAGTGTGTCAGGAGCAGCCAGGCCTGTGTGTTGGGGCTCTCCAGGAGCCATCCCTGCCCTGCTGCCCTTGGGTTTGTGGCCATGTGGCTGAGGGACAAGGATAAATATTCAGGATTTTTCAATCGGATACCTCCTAAAGCAGAAAAACTTGGTAGCATCTGCAAACCCAAGACTAAAAGAAATAGATGCCATGGGTTGGGTTTAGGATTTTATTATACCCACCCATCATTCCTGGTTCTCAGAGGTCAGGAGTCCCCAGCATTTCTTCTGCAGTCTGTGTTTGCCACTGAGAGATGAGAGGCAAAGGATTCCCTGTGGCTCAGGGAAGGTGAGGGGCTGCATGGGCTTGTTCCCAGCTGCCCTGGGTTTGCAGCTTTGGCTGCAATCAGAGCACAATCACACTCCCCTGTCACCCTGGGATAAACCAGACCCTGCCCAGAGCAGAGAGATCCCTGAATGTCTCACCCTCTCCAAAGGGCTCTGGGCAAGGTCTCAGCACCCCCTTCTGCCAAGGACACTCATGGCTCCCTTGGCAAACCCAGCAGCATTTCCTCAGCTGTGGCATCTCTGCACTTCCCCGTGGCACATTCAGGGAACTCCCAGGGGCTCTGGCACAGATTTGCAGCCAGGAGGGCAGCTCAGAGCTGGGAAGGACACAGCAAGGAGATCCCTGGCTGTGCCCATGATGGGATCTCAGGGAGGGGGCTCAGCTCATTCCCCTTTCCCATGGACTGCTTTGCCCACAGCCCCACAGGTCCCAGGGAAGCTTGGACACCCCATTGCCATGGACACAGCTGCCTGGCAGGAATGCCAAGGGCAGTGCCTGACTCAGCTGCTGCAAGGGCCAGAGCCTCCCTGAGAGCACCAGATGACAGGGACAGGATCAGGGCAGTGCAGGAACAAGAGCAGATGTGGTGCTGCTGTGCCTGGGAGGGCAGGGCAAAGACAGCTGGCAGAGAGTCTCTGAATTAAAACAGAGAACATTATCAAAGTAATGTTGAAACATTACTTTGATGATCTTTTGTGTTCTTTTAAACTCAGAATATTCTGTGATTACAATTCCTCTTCTGCTTCTCTCATCCTGCTGTTGCCTATAATCAAAAGAGAAAAAACCCTTGTAACAGATTTAGAACAGTGAAGTGTAAACCACAATTTTATTGGAAGTTTCCAGGTGTCCCACTGGGGATGGGGTTTGCCCAGACCCTGATTTAAAAAATTTATTGACGTTAAATAATGAGGATATTTAACAGGAACATCCAATAGAAGATTAAACTGCCCCAGTTACACACCCCAGGGTCAACCCATTGGAGTTGGTCCAAGGGCTCCTTTGCCACACTTTTTTTTATGACTGATCACACTCTGGTTAGAAACCAAAATGTAATTCTTGTAGGCTCTCTTCCTAATAATAAGACTATACAGTATTTCAGGAATGTATTTATGTCTGCTAATTGTTCTAAAATCCATGAGAAAGGGCAGGAAATATACTGGAGTAATTAGGGATTATACAAATATAAGTATGTAATAGTAGTTGAAAAGAGGTAATTAGGGACTAATAGCTTTATAACTATATAATAGTAGTTAACAGATCTACAAATATATGAAAACCGTAAAAAAAAGCAAAAAATATTTTTCTCATCACCCCAACTCTACCATCCTTCTCCAAGTAGGAAATTGAAAACACTCTCAGGAAAGCTCCTGATCTTTACAGCAATGCCAGGCTTACCTTCTTTTGGCAAGTGTCCTCCGCAGCTGTGCCCAGGCTGGTGTGGAGCTGGGAGCAGCCCTGCCCCACACAGCCCCTCTCAGCAGCAGCAGCAGCACCTGCCCTGCTCAGGGTGGCTCCTTCCCCCCACAGCTTCTCCCCAGCGCTGGCAGCAGCTCCCCGGGCCGGCTGAGAGCTGTCCCTGGCAGGCAGCAGAGTCCCTGGGCCAGCACAGCGCCCTGGGCTGCAGGACCCTGCTCTGCACCACAGCCCTGGGCACCCCTGGCTGCAGCCCCGGCTGCTCAGCCCTGCAGCAGAGCCTGGCCCCAGGGAGCTGCCTTGTGCTGGGCCTGGGCTGGGGCAGCAGGGAAACCCAGCCCTGCCCTAGGGCCACATCCCTGCCCTGCAGCAGCTCCCAGAGTGCTCCTGGAAGGTGCTCCAAGCTGTGGGATGTGGCAGCTTCAGGAGATCCCTGCAGGAGCTGCAGCTTCTCTTCCCCCAGCCAGAGAGTGACTGTTTGCAACCCTGTGAGGATTTCTCCTGCAGTGAGCCCTGAGTGAGCTCTGCTCTGTGCTGCCAGCCCAGGCTGAGCTGAAGCCCTGTGTGCCTGTGTGCTGTGCCCGGGGTGGCTGCAGGCAGTGCCCCAGCCCTGCTGGGCAGGGAGAAAAGCTGCTCATCCAGAGAAATGTGGTTTTAAGCTCTTCTAGGTTACCAGGATCTGTCTCTATGCAGGAGCCCAGCCCAGCTCAGCAGCACAGACACAGCACAAGGACTTTAATGACCCTCTCAGGGCTTTGTGCTCAGGCCCTGAACATCAGTCCCTTAGAGAGAGCTGAAGAAACCTCTCCAGAACTCCAAGTCAGAATCCAACTCCAAAGTTTCTGGAAGTTTTAATGGGTCCCACTGAGGGACACAACACAGAAAGTGTCCCCAGGCCCCAGGCAGAGCAGAGAACTGCAGGCAGTGATGACAGGTGGGGACAAAGAGAAGCCAAGTCTTGGTGCCCTGGGCCACAGCAGCCTCTGTGCCAGCAAGGACACTGAGGAGACACCTTGTCCTGAGGCCCTGGGGCCTCCTGGCACAGCCCCAGCAAGGCTGGGCACTCTCAGCCCCTTGTCCTGCCCTCAGCATCCCCCTCCCATGCCAGTGGCCTCCAGGATGTGCTGGAAGGAGTCCCTGGGGAAGGAGCCTTGGTCAGGGATGGCCCTGGGGGGCTCCTTCATGCTGTCAGGGACTGCAGGTTTTTCCAAGGACTTTGGGTTTGGCTTTTGCCTTGGAGTCTCTGAGAGGTTTGTGCAATCCTGGCCTCCAATTATCTGCTTTAATGAGTCCCTTGAGATTCTCAGCAAGTAACAACACTCAGAGGGGGTCATTCAAGCTTAAAGGTACTCAGGGGTAATTTAAGTACTTCTTTTTGCCACTGAATGTCTGAGAGGTTTTTGTGCAATCCTAGCCTCCAGTTCTCTCCTCCAAGGACTCCATGAAGAGCCTGTGTTCGACATGGACCTCAGTGAACCCATTAATGCTTCAAGACACTTTGGGTGTTTTCTTTGCCTTTGACTCCTGGCAAGGTTTGTGCAATCTCCTCTCAGGCCCTGAGGTTTCAGGGCTCAGCACAAAATGCACCACGGGGCTCATTAGGATCAAGCAAGTGCTGACACACCATGACTGTTCCTTGATTTCCCTCTTGTCTGGTGCTGTCACTAGTAAGGTTTTCTCCTAGGGTTGTGGAGAAATATTTCAAAGACCTAGGAAATATGTTAAAGGGTACCCCTCTTTTAAAGGGTGTATTTTAATACTGGGGTTTTTTTGAGCAGAGGTGATTGATGCATTCAGTGATTGATATTGACCCAAACTCCCTCCTCAGGAGCTCTGGCCTGCTCAGAGAAGCTGTGCCTTGAGGTGTGACCCAGTGTGGACAACCTTGCTCCACATTCCCCAACCCCATCCTGTCTCCCCTTCACTCACCTGGGACCTGCTTTGCTTGGAGAACTGGCTGCACTCTGGCAAAGAGGGGTTTTCTTCCTTTTTTATCAATCTAAAACTCCAGAGTTTTAGGCAATCTGCTCAAGTGTGAATTGTTAAGAACAGATATGATCATGGACAGAGACTCTCTAACTAGTTAAAAATAGAAAATGGTATTTTTACTAACACCAGTGGGTGGCATGGGAGTCATCTCCAAAAGGTGTGACTGCCCTGTACAAGGTTTTTTGCCCTCTATTTATTTCTCAAGATCTTACATCCAATACATATGCATAACCCCAGCACCTCCTATCCCCACTCTGTATTAAATGAGGCTATTAGTCCTTCATGTGTGAGCAATTCTTCTCTTAAACTGGGTCAGTGGTCTTAAAGGATGAAGTCAGGAGAGTCTTCCTCAGGTCTCTATGACCCTCTGGCACTATCCAAGGTCCCCTGCTTTGTGATTGATTGATATAAAGTCCAAGTGCTGGCCATTGTTCTACTGGTTTCAATCTGTTCTTCTAACGCTTCACTTACTCCACTTTTTTCTATAAACAAGCTCATAATAGCAAACAATACAACAATTAGCTCTAGTTTAGGCATCTGATAATCATTAACCTATCATTTGCTTATCTAATATACACCCTGATCCATATAAATTACTTCTAACCCTTAGCTAAAATCTTAACTCTTTAAAATCATGATTCAGTGCCCCCCAATCGTTGGGGTGCCCTCTGAATGCTGGGGTGTCCCCCCACAGCCCCCCCACCACCGAGGGTCATCTGTGTTCAGGTCGAATGAGAGGACGCGACGGTGGCCGTCATCTTCTCCTGGCCCGTCAGGGTGAGTGAGGACACCTGGGAACTCCCCAGATCACTTGGGTACCCCCAAAAAACCCCCTGAATACCCCCCAAAATCACCTTGCTTCCCCCAAAAGTCACATGGGTACCCCCAAAAAATCACCTGGATACTCCCCAAAATCACCTGGGAACCCTCAAAAAGCACCTGGATACCCCTAAAAGTCACCTGAATACCCCGCAAATTCACCTGGGTACCCCCCAAAAATTACCTAGGTACCTCCAAAATTATCTGGATCTCCCCCAAATCACCTGGGTACTCCTGGGTAGCCCAAAAATCACCTGGATACTGTTGCCTCCTTCGCTGAGGCGTGGCGACCTGGTTCAGAAACCGGCATGGCTGCCCCCCTGGGCCACTCGGGCCATGGCTCATGGACACCAATATGATGGATGGCAAATGCCATTTATTCTTTGCTTACATGGTGTTTTTATAACTTTCGAAGACGGCGTCACATCCGTCTGCCTATGTCATCACCTAGATATGATTTGCTAACTTAACAGAGCCTAACTGAGCAAGGCAAGCATCACTTATATGTAGAAAGGTAGCCCTATCTACTTGTACAGCCCGAGATCTTCCGGCCGCATGTCCCTAGCTACTACAGGATATCCTCAAAAAAATCACCTGGGTTCCCCCTGAAATCACCTGGATCCCCCCAAAAATTTCTGGCATACCCCCCCAAATCACCTGGATTCTCCCTCAAAATAACTTGGATACACCTGGGTACCTCACAAAATTCTTGGGCCCCTGCCCAAATTGGTGGTCGTGATTCCCCCCTGCTTTGACTGGGAAGATGCAGTGTCCCACTTATCCCTTTGACTTGAATGGGTAGACGTGGTGTCCCTAAATCTCCATTTACTTGAATAGGTAAACCTGGTGTCTCGGAATCTCCACTGCTTTGAATAAATGGACCTGGTGTCCTGTTTACCTCCATTTATCTGCAGTAACCCTTCCCAGTGCTCCCAGTAATGCCATGGAGCTTCCAGTAACCCCAATGCCTCCACTTAGCTACTCCCAGTGCTCCCAGTAACCCCTCCCAGTGCTCCCAGTTTGCTCAGTTTCCCCCATTCCTCCCTCCCAGTGCTTCCAATTCATCCCCAGTGCTTCTGGTTCCTCCCCCAGAGCTTCCCCTTAGCCCTTCCCAGTGCTGCCAGTTTAACCACTAACACTTCCCAATCAAGCCCTATTAATGGGTAGACCTGGGTGTAAAATCAGCATTGACTTGAAATTATTGGGAATTTACAGACATCAAGTCTACCCATTGAAACCAAGGAGGATTTAGGGACACCTGGTCTACCCATTAAGGACAGTGGGGATTGGGGGTCATCAGGTCTACCCACTGAAACCCATGGGCTCAGTGGGACACTGGGTCTACCCCTTAATGTGGGGAGTTTAGGGAATCAGGTCCAGCCATTGATGTGAAAGGGAAATTTGGGACATCAGGTCTACCTCCATTGAAGTCAATTGGGGGATTTAGGACACCAGGTCTACCCATTGAAATGAATGGAGATTTCAGGAAAACAGGTCTACCCATGAATGGAAATGGTGATCTGGGGACACCAAATCTAGCCATGAATGACTGTAAGGACATCAGGTCTACCATTGAAGTCAATGGGGATTTAGGGACACCAGGTCTACTCATTAAGGTCAATGGGATTTTTGGGACAGCAGGTCTACACATTGAAGGAAATGGGAATTTTTGGGACACCAGGTCTACCCATGCAACCCAACAGAGCTCAACTTCAAGCAATGGGCTGGAGAATTTTTGGGATAGGGTCCCACCGAAATTCTGGGAATTTTTCCAGGGCAATCTTTTTACCTTTCCTCAGCCTTTCAGGGGGCAGTGTCCCAGCCTTGCCATTCCTGCAGTTCCTGGTGAGCGCCAGGACCCACAGCCAGTGGTGCCAGGCCGAGAAGTTGGAGAACTGAGCAGGGCTCAGCAGGGCCCTGGCAAAGGCCATCTTGTCCTCAGGGTCCTGCCTGGCCACCAGTGCCTGCTGGTGGTCCCAGGTGTGGACTGGGAGGGCACCAGTACAAACCAATAAGCACTGGGAGCTGCCCCCAAGCCCCTGCGGCCTGAGGTGGCAGCTCCCAGTATAAACCAGTGTCTTGGTTTTGAAAAGAAGACAGGTATCTGCTAAAGAGGGGCAGGGCCTCTCTTGGAATGGATAATTCAAATCTCCTCTCCTCAAATTATTATAATTTAGAAAAATTAAAACGGCTTTCAGGCAGAGATATGGGGATAGGAATAACAGTTCTTTACTAATAGGTATAAGAAGGCAAACAAACAACAACAACTACAGCAATTAATAGCGAACAGAACCAGGGACCTTGCTGGAGCTTGGTTTCACAAAACCCGGGGCAGTCTGGTCTCTTGGGACTCTGAAAAAAGCACCAAGCTGGAACGGTGAGGGATCCCGGGCTGGTGGATCAGATAAAATCCAGAGCTCCGTCGGTGGTCACTGGAGGGCAGGGATGTCTGGCAGGGAGGGCAGTGCGGGGCCGCGGTGCAGAACAGCCTCAAAGCAGCGGCAGGGGGACAGGGCCGGGCCAGCTCCAGCAGGGCAGCAAAAGGAGAACTCAGGAGTCCCCTTGGGCACACGAGCAGATGATGGTAGCTCTCCTCAGGATCAGACCCGGGTGGTGCCAGTGAAAAAACCCACGCAGCAACAGCAGCCTCGTCTTCTCCCGATGCTGAGCACACCAAAAGTGAAGCTGCACCCCCAGCCCCGTCTTTCTCCCTGCCCTCGCCCCCGAGAGAAACTCCCGGACACAAAGGGTGTAGCCAAGTGCCAGGCTACATCCCTTTGTTTCACCTGAGCACTGATAAGCACTCAGTGATTAGTTGCCTCGCAACCCTTAAGAAAAAATTCTATAGGTGAAAAAAAAAAAAACCAAGAAACAAGCCTAACCCCCAACATCTGGGAACGTGTCCTAAGCCACAAACACAGTGAGCAAGAGGGAATATACCCAAATATACCTGGGAAAAGTTCTTATCCAGTTATTTCACCATGGTAGCCACTGTGAAGAAAATTAACTCTACCCTGGCCAAAACCACCACAGTCACACAAAAATAAAATTCTAGAACATGCTTCTGTGCTATTATAATTTTATTTTCTTTTCAGTAATATGGTTCAACATTTCTAACTTTAAAATCAACCCCTTTTTTCTCTTCATAATAGAAGCAATCCACTAGGAATAAACAAAAATACAACAATTGACAAGATATAAAACTCTCTGACTATGACTGAAAGAACACACTTTGGAAAGGTTAATTTTCTTCTACATCATGAAATGAAAAAGAATTGTCATCACTCCCCTGCAAGCCATCCAGTATGATTTCTATTTCATAAGGATGCAATTATTGTGAAATGCTAAATCTCCTCTAAAAGACACTTGATCTCACTGAAGGGCCATTAAAATTTATCAGCCTCACATCACAGAGGTCTTGATGATTTTTCTGCCTTTTGGTTTCAGTTCATATGGCCTCAGTGACCTCAACTTTTGTTTTAATGTCAGATTAAGATTAGATCTCCAGCCTGGCTGAATTCTGACAACCCACTTTGTTGTGAAACTAGACTGCTAGTCTGATATGACCAAAACTAATATCTTATCTTTCCAAGTACCCAGGGAAGTAGATAGCTTTTTGTTGTTGTTTTTGATAGTAGAAAGACAAATAGGGACGACAATGGAAACCTATTTAAGACAGGAATCCTAGATGACAATCGTTTGGCTCAGAAAAGAGAGAAGCTGCAGAGAGCAGCATCTTTGACAGGGTATTTCTTCTGTGTTAGGGGTAAAACAGATTAATCTGACTCATTTTATACTCAGTATCCTTTGATCAGTTTAATTTTCAGATCTTCACATGTGTGCTGGTTTTGGCTGGGATAGAGTTAATTTTGTTCACAGTAATTTGTATGGGGCTGTGTTTTGGACACGTGCTGCAAACAGTATTGATAACACAGGCATGTTTTAGTTACTGCTGAGCAGTGCACACACAGGCTCCAGGTCTTTTCTGCTTCTTACCCCACTTGACCAGAGAGTTGGTTGGGTGTGCACAAGGAGTCAGGAGGGGACACAGCTGGGACAGCTGAACCCAACTGACCCAAAGGATATTCCAGACCATCAGGTGTCATGCTCACAGATAAACCTGGGGAGAGAATAAGGATGGGAGGACATTTGGATTGATGGTGTTTGGCTTTCCAAGTCACCATTATGTGTGATGGAGCCCTGCTGTCCTGAAGACAGCTGAACACCTGCCTGCCCATTGGAAACAGTGAATGAATTCCTTTTTTTCTGCTTTGCTTGTGTTCACAGCCTTTGCTTTACCTTAAGTTCAACTGTCTTGATCTCAACCCATGTATTTTCTAGCTTTTCCTCTTGGAATTCTCTTCCCCATGCCATCATGGCAGGGGACTGAAAGGCTGTGGGGAGCTCAGTCAGTTACCAGCTGGGGTTAAACCATGACAAAAGGTTAATCAAGTACTGCCATGAAAATCTCCCAACAGACATCCCACAAGACAAGACAGAGGATGTCATGTTATAATGATATAAAGGGAATAAAGGGAATAAAAACTTCAAATAAAAATAAGATCTGTGATATTGCCTTTGCAGCAAAGGACAGCTTAGCTGCTTGGCCACCACATGAGAAGTCCTGGCAGGCAGACCTGATGATGGAAGTGCCTTTCTTATCATACCTACTAACTCATTCAATTTCCTCAGCTCATCCTAAAATTCAGCTCTTTGTTTCTAGTCTAGGTTTCAGATGCTACTAGTCAGCAGCATGAACTGTCTGACCAATCGTTATATAAAAAATCACTGGGGAAATTTCCCAAACACAGAGTTTTAAAAAGAATGATATTCAGAATATTGCAGTTGTAAGCCCTTTTTGTTTCTGCTAGGAGCCTTCTGTCTTTCAGCTTTCAAAATATACACAGTTTTGCTTTTGAGGTTCTAAAAAAAATAAATTCCAATAGCTGTCAAGTACAACATGAAGAGAACATCAAAAGACAATACAATGATTTCCATGGACCTTAAAAGTATTCTCTGTAAGAGATTATTAAGGAATACCTATGCTTCAGCTGCCAAAACATAGGGTCTCTGGATCTGACTCAACTCCAGGAGCTGGCAAACTAAAAGAAGTCTGCCACCAGAAAATATGGTCAGCATCATCCTATTCTTCTCTTTTCCTGAGGACAAACAGCCTAGATTCTTCAGAACAAAAATGTCATTTCATGTCGTTTTCTCTTGTCACACTTGACTGTATCCACAAGTGAAGTTCCTGCCTTGCACATGATCTGTCTTCAAAGCAAACAATCAAATTGTGCCTTCCCTCCTGCAGTACAGCTGAGATGCTCAAATAACCTTGCACCTCAGCTTCTGTCAGCCCCAAATACTGCCATCAGTGTTACTCACAAACAGCAGAAATCAAACTGTCCAAAACTGCTGGATTCTACCTCTGTCCTCATTACTGGCTGGTCTCTACTTTTTATACTTGGTGCCAATGCAAAGATTTTTTACAGGATTCTCCCTCTCTCGCTACAAGACCATGCTGATCATGCTCACTTCTGCCTAGGGCTTTCTCAGCTGTGAGTCACAACCCACTGCACAACAATCACCTCTGGGACCAAACATTGCTAAGAAAAACCACTCAGCCTGGATTTTCCACTCTGTATCTCATTACTTTATGGGCAAAAGGGAAGGAGCATCCAGTACCATCAGAATTCAGGACTAATGAGAGCTGCCAACTGGAAAATAGAAGTCAGTAAGGGGTCCATAGGAGCCATAGGAGATCCCATTACAAAAAGTCACACCAACAGCTTCAGCCAGGGACATTGATCAGGACACCAAAGTGAGCAGAGCTTACTGTTCACCACATTAAAATCTATTCCTTTGCTCATTTTGTCATATACTGTTCCTAGCTGGTCAGGCCATAAGCTCCACCTCTCCTGATTAAACTTCACAGTGTACTGAAGCAAATTATTACTGTTGTTTTTCATGGAAAACTCCTTCCAATAAAAACACCTGCACAAACAGATCTTAACAAGCACTGACTTGTTACCAAAATTAAAGGACAACA
The DNA here is from genome assembly GCA_910950805.1 of Acrocephalus scirpaceus scirpaceus. NCBI lineage: Eukaryota > Metazoa > Chordata > Aves > Passeriformes > Sylviidae > Acrocephalus > Acrocephalus scirpaceus. Next base: position 348,153 of record CAJVGK010000046.1, on the reverse strand, counting down.
GTCATCCAACCCCATCAATTAATCCAAAAGACAGTCTCATGCAAGCATGACCTCCTCTGCAGCCCATCATACCATGCTCTCCTTCTTCCCCTTAACAGATATACACATAGCTATGTACATTTTAGTGATGGCTTCACCTTACATTTCTGCATGGATTTCCCATACCTTATTCCATTTGGAGCTGATGGAACTGTACATTCACTTTGAGGAATAACCCATTGGACTGCAAGGCTCTAGAGAAGTGACCACTGGTCATCTTGAGTCGATTTGATGTGTTCCAGTTGATCCTAGCAACAGAACAATAATGGCTATCTCCAATTTGTCTTCTACAAGTGATTTCCTCATTTCTTCCTCTCGTAAAAAACCCAACAAACAAAACCAAAATGAAGGCACAGGGAGAATGCTGGAAAAGAGATTTGCCTCTGCCCTGCCATCTGGGCTGTGAGTGTTTTTGGCTGCCATTTATTTATGGGAGCCTTGAAGCTCGTCCTTGTTTTACTGCATTGAAGCAGGGTTGGAGTACACCAGCTCTCATCGTTGCTCCTGTACCAAAACTCTTCTCCAGCTTTCAATTCCCCTTTAGTGTTCTTATGTGGTACCTAGCTCTGATTTCATGCTTTTTCTCTTTTGACTGAGTCTCAGGCCATTAATTCTCTACAACTCACAGACATCCAACTTTCACACTGCCAAGATGGTCTTGTGTCATTTAGTTAACTTTGCCTACAGATTGTTAAATGCTCCCCCATGAGTCAATTCAATTTAACATCATCCCACAGTAATGGTTCACAGGAATATAGATCAGGTGCTTTCTCAATGCTGGATCTCAACAGGATGGAGAAATGGGCTGACAGGAACCTCATGAAGTTCAACAAGGAGAAGTGCAAAGTCCTGCACCGGGAGAAGAACAAGAAAATGGAGCCAGGCTCTTTTCTGTGCCAGGTACAGAGGCAATGGGAACAAACTGAAATCCAGAAGGTTCCCTTTGAACATCAGGAAACACTTTTTTCTTGTGAGTGCTGGCACAGATTGGCTGGGGGGGTTGTGGAATCTCCATCTTTGGAGGTACTGAAAAGTGTCTAGACATGGTCAGGGACAATTGGTTCTAGGTGGTCCTGCCTGAGCAGGAGGGTTGAACAGGTACCCTCCAGACGCCCCTTCCAACCTAAACCATTCTGTTATTCTGTCTAAATGCAGTAATAGGTTATTTCCCTTAGAGAATCTTTCAACTGGCCTAAAAAACAGCATCAAAGTCAGGTTATCTTGTCACTTGATTGGAAACTGTAGGAGGAAGAATGAGATCTATACATTGGTTCATATTTTAGTGATGGGAAGGGAGCATCACGTGCAGTTGGGAAGAGGACAAACAAGATTGCCAGGTTTTATTGCTAGTTCCCATGCTGCTTTTATGGATAGAATAGCTTAATCCCTCTGTGTTTTACTTAATCTACAAGGATAATGAGAACACATTTTACTCCCTTGCATAATTACCACTGGATAAGGTATGTCATTTAATGGCCTTGACACGTTTTGAGATCATGATGTGAAAGACACCACACACAGTGGTAACATCAGTTATTGAAATGGGAATGCTAGCAAGAGAAAGACTCATGTCCTAATCCAGGAATGTGTCCTAAACCATGGACACAGGGTGTGCAATGAATTTGAATACACCCACAACAAGATTAAGACACAAACGAGGTCAAATGCTGGTAGCCAAAATGATAACTCACTTTTTATTTACTACCAAGGACGACAGTCAGGAGGAAAGGTAGAAAAAGTAGGAAAAAGCCAAAAAATAAGAGAAAGCAAGAAAGGATCCCACGGACCCTTATGGCACCAGGTGTCCTCCCCTGCACATGGTCCCGGCGGCGCCCGGGCTCTGGCGGTTCGCGCTGCCGGCAGCTCAGGCGTGAGAAGCTGCCTGCCCTCTGCTCCTTTTGTTTTCTAAGTGTGGCAGTTCGCTCCAACAGACCCCAGCAGCAGTGAAACACGTTGTTTTACAGCAGTTCCACAATTAAAGACCAAACTAACATGTGGCTTAACATGTGAAATTGCTTTACATCAATATTACTGGTTAAATATAGGCCGTAGAAATGCGTGCGCTGCATCTATGAATATTAACAAATGCAGAGCCTATTTGAACAAGGCACAAGCAGCCTCCAAAGCTCAAAATAAGAATCTGAGTCAAAGCATAATTGTGTGTAAGCTCAAAACTCTGTCATTAGTGTTAGTTGTCTTCATTAAAGCAGCCTTCCTCCTGCAGTCACTTGAAGCCATGTATCCTTTCTCTGACCAGAAATCAGCACTACTTTGAAATAAATATTTGGGTATTAAATCATTACAGCTCTTTTGTTGTTTGAATCCTAATGTTTAGCCAGTAAGGCAGTTAACTTTAAAAATCACTCAGCCAAGGAAAAATTCTGGCTGTGGAAATGAACAATAACTGGTCATGTTTGAAGAGAATGGCAGCTCTACAGCAACAGGTCTCCTGTGTTGGATGGCTTGAAGAGAAACAGGCACTTGGGCTATGGGAGGGAGAGGGGGCATTTGCCACAAAAAGGACAAACCCAAGAACCACCATGGAGGTAGAGAGACCACAGGAGGAAGTGCCTGGAAGGGGAGTTTTGAAGCTCTGTTTGAAATACTGCAGCTAAAACTTTTAGAAATGATCTATCATAAGTCATTTTCAGTCATTAGATGATTGACAAGGTGTACTAAATTGCTGTCTGTGTCATCTTTACTTTTTTTGATATTTCCTTCTGTAAGAATTTGGTTGTTGTTCTTTATCATGAGGAGAAAGAATTTGATAAGATTTGGAAGACCAAGCCTCCAAGCAGATAGTGTGCAGCTAGGCGTACTTCAGAGTGGAGCTATTTTCAAATGGACAGTAGAAACAGGAGATATGCAGGTTTGGAAGAGAATTTGGCTGTCTTAAGCTGCTTCTCTCTTTCAGAATAACTGTCCTAATATTGCTCTTGAAATAAGATTTTGGCTTTGCAGTTTTGAAAAAATCAAAAGATAATAATAACTGAGTTTTTGACATCCTGTGACAATCCTTCACGTGTTTATCCCTAACCTAAGGATTGCTGCTGGAATAGAAAATCCAAAAATACTCCATTTTCTTAACTCCTGGCAGAACTATTTGCCACACAACAGGAAATGGAGACTGATCAAGTGGCTTCACACACAGAGAAGACATCAGTCAGACAGCAATTGAACCATAATGAGTCTCTTCTAGAGACCCTTCTCTCTTCTAGAGTCTCTTGGCAATGCTCTTACCAAAACATGATGCAGCAGTTAAGACAGCAATGCTTTCATCTATTCCCCCTATGAACTAAAAGGAGGACACAGCCCTGCAGCCAAAGCAGCATGCAGAGGAGAGGAGAAGTAAGGTTAGCATTTAAAGATGACGTGAAAACTTCAAAAATTCCAAATACTTTGACCTCATGATGTTTTTACAGTTTCTGTACTAACAGTCTCCAAGAGCAGCTATGACACATGCCAGTCTTGAACTACTGAAAAATAATGAAATAGAAGGCTTTCAGTCTAAGTAGTCTCCATCTAGATAGTTGCAGTTATTAAATTAATAGAATAGTCTAGATCTAGATAGTTGCAGTTATTAAATACTACAAACTTTTTCCAAGTCCATGTGTAGGAGTTTACTGACTTGGCACAAATGTACTTTCTTCCACTTTCAGCCCATTCTTTTATAAAGAACTGAATATTTAAGTACTTTGAGTTAGTTCTTTTATTTTTTTCTTGAAACTGAGATGAAAGTTTGATTCAAGCTGCAAAAATTCCAACATGTTGTAAGAAATTTTCTAAGCCAGCTAAGATCTGTTAGCTATGAGATAAGCCAATCCTACCAAGAGGTACTTCTAGTGCTCTCCTATTCCAGCATTGCTTTTTCAATTGATGATATTCCTGATGTTCCTGATGATATAATTGGCATTTATGCCAATTCCCCCTTTTGGGAAGGAGAGAGGTTTTCTCTCTCTACTTCCATCTATTACTTTCAGTTGATGTCTGACACTGAACTGATCCTAAACAAATGATGATAATGATTGTGATAATTGTAATACAGATGAAGGCCTCAAGTAGTGTAGCCAATCCATCAGTGACTCATCCCCAATTTCCTGCAGAATTTTGTTGAGCCGATTAGTCTCTGCAGCCTGTTGTAATTCCTGGGGGAACTGTCTGCCTCACTGACTCAGTCATAGGAATACAGGTGCTGATATTACTCCAATTGCACATTTTGCCAAGCCCTTGAACTAAACCTAGTCCAAGATTCCCAGCTTCTCCAGAGGAAGCTCCATCCTTTTCAGCTACTATTCTACAGAGTAGAGAAATATGATCTTCATTAACCTTTTCATTTCAGACAAACACTACCATACACTCTCTAACCATCAAGAAAATTAACTTGATCCCAAGTCAAATTTATTAAATGTTTTGTTTCAATCTTATCTGTAAAGGATTTGCTGTCTGCTGAATAGTCCAGTGAAGTGTTTCCAGTGAAGTGATTTGGGACTGGCTTTGTCCAGGTGTAGGGAATCCAGAAGTCTTAGCCAGCAGTTTTCACAGCCATGGAGGTAGTCAGGAGAACTTGGAATGGTCCTTTCCACTTTTCCTTAAGTGATTCATTATTCCACATGTGGATGTAGACATAATCCCTGGGCTGATGAGGATGCCCCTGAATGTCCAAGATTGTTAAGGATGCTAAACAACAATGCTATGCAAAACTGAGAGCTCTTTTCCCAAAGATAATACATACTCTCCTAAATTACTATTTTCTATCACATGGCTTTCTCCTGAGATAGTTAGTTTGATACAGCCTGCCTTAAATAATTTCAGAAGGACTTAATCTTCCTTTAGATCTAGGCCATATTCCAGTTCTTAATAAGGTTAAAGGAAAAGCCTGAGGCTATCTTAGTGAACTTTCTTGACAAATCTGACATATTTGCCATTTCAAGTTTCAGCTCATCCTTTCTACTTTTCCACTGGACTGTGGTCTCTAAGGAGTGTGGAAATTCCATGTAACTCCCAAGCACTTTGTATAAACTTTGAACTGTTTCAGCCACGGAATTAAATCCTCTGTCTGAAGACAGGCCTAATGGTACCCCAAATCTGAGTAGAACTTCCTTTTAACAAAAACTTCTATTACTTCTTGAGTTTTGTTGGTGCAGCAGACAAAGGCTTCTGGCCATTAAGAAAAGCTATCTACCAAGAACAATATCAATAACCATCTTCCCAGAGTAGTTCTAAAAAGAAGCCTTGGTTTAAGACAGTTGAAAGAGGTGGACACTCTAAAATGAGTTACCTCCCCTTAGTTCCATCCAGTCCCTTGCCATCAATAAGGAACAAATAAAAGGAGATATAAGTGAATAGACAACAATTTATTGACAAGTGAAACAGCAACAGGAACAGTAACAAAATAACAGTAATAACAGGAACAAAAATAACGGTAAGTAATCACTAGATAGTGATCACTAGAAACAAAATGGCTAAATTTCACAAAAAAATCTCATGGAAACAAAAAAGCACCCCAAATGGCAGAAACACCTGCAGGGTGACCCAGCCTCAGGAATTGGCTCACTTGGCAAACTTCACTCCAAAACAGTTTTTGATGGTGTGTTGGAAATTACGGTGCCAAAGATGGGTGTCCACACTGAAGAGTCCTGCAAAAATCAACTTTATTTGAATAAAGGGTGAGCCTAGTGGTCCATACCCCTGTGGGATCTCTCAAGTTTTTGGAGAATCCAGCCTCCTTTTATCCTAAACTCCCAACTGCATGTTGCCCTCCTCCTTTCCCCATTGGCTAAGGTACTAGGAATGTACAAACTTCCCAAACCACCTACTGTATGTCTTCCTCCCAACATGTACCCCCCCACCCATTCTTCTAGAATATGATTGGGTCTTCCACGTTATCTGCTCATATGGTCTGATCTCTCCTAGACTCTCTCTAGAAAAACCTGAAAATTTTAAAGTTTTCCCACATGAATATGGAACTAGGCTCTGTGGGTCATGAACAGGGAAGGCTCTGAGCAGCTTACTGAGGGAAGAGATTTACTGGATTGCCTGTAAGACTTCAATAGTCTTGGCTTGTTGCTGGACTGTGTCTTCCAGCCTTGCCATTTTCATTTCCAGCCTGAAAAAGAAGTACAGGCCTTATCACAGAAGTCCACAAGAGAACAAATCCCAAAGGAACAGTAGGAAAGAATCTCATCTTAAACAAAAGCATCTTTGAAAATCATGCATCAGTATCTCACTGGGATGCAAGACAACAGTCCTGTTGTTTTCACAGAATCACATCAAGTGAAGCCTTGCTCCACTGTCTTACCATTGAATGCGTTCTTCCAGCTGGAGGACAGCTGCAGCTGAAGAATCCAAAGGTTTAGCCAGGTGGCCTCGCATGTTCCTCAAAATTTTTATGACCTTCTTCTCCTTTAGGGCATTCTTCCCTGACTCAGCATAATAATCATTCTTGTGAAGAGGTTCTTTCAGGTCCTTGAGCTGTCAAACCACAAGAACAACCCCCAGGAGAAAGCTTTTCTATATTAAGAAAAGTAAAGTGCTTTGACTCTGATGTTAACTTTCAAAACCTGTGTTACTTCTTCATCTTTTAGAGCGAGCCCTTTCCCACACTGATTTCCTAGTGTGTCCTAAAGACTGGCACCACACCTCTCCTCTCTCAAGGATTCTGAACACACTTTGTGGCCGGTTCTGGTGTCATGGTTTAGGAATGGTGTTCCCCAAATTCATGCTCCCACTTAGACTCTCCAAACCCCACTGCTGCTCCCTTGCTCCCTTCTTCCCTTCCCCCTCACCCCTGTGACAGCAAGGAGAACTGACACAAAAGGTAAAGGTCCTGTGTTCAGTCAAGAACAATTTACTGGAAACAGCAATGAGATAAGAAAACCGTAACAGCAACAATATTCATAAAGAAGAGTGTTCAAGAGAGAAAGAAGAGATTCATATGCAAAATGCTCAGAACTGATGTTACCCAACCACTTCCCCTGCCACAGTATCCAACCACAAGGAAATAGACTCCCTTTCCTTTCCCCATTCACTGCACCCCCTCCCACGCCCCCGCAGCCCCACTTCCTCCACCCTCTGTCCTCCATCAATGACCTGAGGTGGTAGAGAAGAATAACCTCAGGGCCCTAGCCATGCCCCCTCCTGGCTACTGCAAAAATTAACCCTGCCCAGAACCAGGACAGTTGACTATTCCAACATGATTAGAAATTAGAGTCACCTGTTCATCCTGCTCAGAATCTGTCTGAGTTGAAGAATCAACCTTTAGCTGAAGATCTTCTCCCTGTAATGTAGGAAGCCAAGCAAGCAAGAAAAGAGAGAAACAGTTGGGAAACAAATCCTCAGCAGGACTGCAGCATCAACTGCCTTCAAGCAGACAGCATGAAGAAATGGGATTTCTGCCAAGGGTAGTGTAAGAGCTTAGGAAGAGAGCTAACTACCTTATTCTCAGAAGAGGAGATAACATGTTCCTTCTGTTTTGCTCTTACAGCTGATAATAGAGATAAAAAAATAAGGTAAGAGTGTTGCTGCTGTGAGCGCTTCTTTCACTTTGCTTTTCCAAAACTGCTTCACTCCAGAGAGGCCTACAAAGGTAACCATTCAGTCCCTCTGAAAGTACCTTTGCCGTGCTCCTCTGTAGCAGAGCTCACACCCACACTGCTTCGGGCTGCAGCAGGAAGCTGCACATGGGCCGGCACTTTCCTTGGACCTTCAGAATCAGTCTGCGTCATTTAAAAGACAGATGTGAGAACTGGCACAGGCTGCTTCCACACCACCTTCCACCCTCAAAGCTTCTGCTTCAGCCAAGAGGCCTAACAAGAGAGGGATCAGGTGATGGAAAGAACAAAAAGGGCAAACACAGCGCGTTTGGCTTCTCTCTTGAGGAAATCTTTCAAAACAGGACAAAGTCCTAATGTCCAAGCTGGAGAGAACCTAGGCAGAAGAAATAGGTCTCTAAACTGTGAATCATCCACAACCATTTGACATTGACTGGATGCACAGAAGAGATCTGTGAGGTGAGAAAAATCAATTCTCACAAAGCCAGCCTACTAGGACTTCAGAGGACTGTAAGCAGAAGGAAGTTTTACTTCTTTGTCCTAGAAATCCCACATGGATGTCAGCTGTAAGGAGGTCCAGGACATTAGGTGGACCTCACTTTGTCCCAGTCCCATCTGAACAGCTTGTCTGAAGCAGCAGCATGTCAAGGTCCAAGTTATGACTGTGTGGCAGAAGCAGCAGCAAAGGAAAATGAGCCCAGAAGCAGGTGAGTCAGAGGGACCCCTAGTCTTCCTCAGAGAAGGTACCTTAGAATCCCAGGGAAAATCGTCTTCCTGTTTTGCTTCTCGCCCTGCTGGTTGCAAGGCTCTGTCTTCCTTTTTCACTTCTCTCCATGCTGGTTTCAAGACCCCTAAGGATAGATAAGCACATAATAGCTATGAGTGTTTATTTCACTCTGCTTTTCTTCACCTGCTTCACTCCAGAGAGGCCTACAAAGGTAACCATTCAGTCCCTCTGAAATTACCTTTGCCGTGCTCCACTGCAGCAGAGCGTGCATCCAACTTGTTGCTGTTTGCAGCAGGAAGCTGGACAGCAGTCGACACTTTCCATTCACCTTCAGAATCCGTCTGCGTAATTTAAGACATACGTGAGAACAGGCACAGGCTGCTTCTCCACTCACTTCCACATTCAAAGGCTGTGCTGCAGCCAAGAGGCTTAACAAGAGGGATCAGGTGAAGGAAAGAACAAAAAGGGCAAACACAGCAAGCACATTCAGCATCTCTATTGAGTAGGGTTTTCAAAATGGGACCCAGTACACCTGCCCATGCCCCAGAGAATGTAGGCCAAAGAAATAAATCTTTAGACTGTAGGTCATATGGGAACCCAGTTGACATTAACTGCATGTGCAGAAGAGAGATGTTTGATGGAAAAATGAATCCTCACAATGTCAGCCTTGAATACTTTTCATAGGACTGTAACAATCACAGAGTTTTACTACATCATCCTTACTGAAAATCTAGGTTGGACATCAGCCGCAAGGAGGCCCAGGACATTAGCTTGACCTCACCTTGTCCTAGTCCCATCTGAACAGCGTGTCTGCAGCAGCAGAATGTCAAGGTCTAAAGTATGAGTGTGTGGCATCAAAGGAAAATGAGCCCAGAAGCCAGTGAGTCAGAGGGACCTCACTGTCTCCTTCAGAAAATGTACCTCAGAATCCCAAGGAGAATCATCACCTTCTGCTCCTCCTGCTGCTTGCCAGACCCCTGAAAACAGAGAAGAGGCTTGTCAGAGCTCTGAGTACGTGTCACTCTCCTTTTCCAAATCTGATTCACTTCACTGAGGCATACAAAGGTAACCATGTAGTCCTTTTGAAATTACCTTCACTGCGCTCTGCTGCAGCAGAGCACGCACCCACTCCTTTGTGGTCTGCAGCACAACGCTGCTTGCCAGCAAACGCTCCTTCTACGATTTCAGAAAAAGTCTGTGTAATTGAAAAGACACACATAAGAACTGGCACAGATGGCTTCTGCACCCACATCCATGCTCAAAGCTTCTGCTTCGGCCAATATGCCTAAGGAGAGGGATAACGTGATGAAAAGAACAAAAAGGGCAAAGCCAGTGCACACATCATTGTTGTTGAGCAGCATTTTCAAAACGAGACAAGGTCTACCTGCCCAAGCTAGAGACAAGCTAAGCAAAAGAAATAAATCCCTTAATTGTGGGTCATACACAACCATTTGGCATTGACAATTCACAAAAGACATTTGTAAGGGGGAAAAAAGCAATTCTCACAATGCCAGCCTTTCAGGACTTCAGAGGACTGTAACTAGAAGGAAGAGTTACTTCTCTGTCCCACAAATCCAGCTTGGAGGTCACCCACAGGGAGACACACAACATTAGTTGGACCTCACTTTGTCCCAGTCCGAACTGAAAAGATTATCTGAAGCAGCAACTGGTTAAGGTCCAAGTAAGGAGGGTGTGGCAGAAGCAGCATCCAAGTAGGACAAGCCCAGAAGCAGGAGAGCCAGAGGGACTCCACTGCCTCCCTCACAGAAGGTACCTCAGAACCCCAGGAGGAAACATCATCTTCCTCTTCTGTTTCTACTGCTTCTGCTGCTGGCAAGACATCTAGCAAAGATAAGAAGCATGTCATTTCTGTGAGTGCTTATTTCACTCTGCTTTTTGCCACCTGCTTCACTCCAGAGAGGCTTTCAAAGGTAACCATTCAGTCCCTCTGAAATTACCTTTGCCGTGCTCCACTGCAGCAGAGCGTGCATCCAGTCTGTTGCTGTTTGCAGCAGGAAGCCACACACTGGGCCACATTTTCCCTTGACCTTTAGGATCAGTCTGTGTAATGGAAGAGACACACGTGAGAACTGGCACAAGTGGCTTCCACACCTGCTTCCCTGCTCAAAACTTCTTCTTCTGCCAACAGGGTTAAGGAGAGACATCATGGGGAGAAAGAACAAAAGGAGCCAACATAACCAGCACGTTTGGCATCCTGTTGAGCAGGCTTTTCAAAATATTATCAAGGACACCTCATTGAGCTAGAGAGAACCTAGGTAGAAGAAATTACTACCTAAAGTGTAGGTCATATGGGAACTGTTTGACATTGACCACACGAAGAGGAGTGAGAGGAACCAATCTGATTTTTATTAATGCCTGAGCATTAATGCATGAGGTAAAAAACAATTCTAGGATTTTGACACATGCTGGGAGCTCTGTCCACGCTGAGCATTCACCTGAGATCAAAGTATAACAAATGCTCTGCAAAAGACCTATGATCAAAAAAAAATGCTATTGAAAAAAACCTGAAAATTTGGAAATGGAGTGATTACAACCAACCGGACTGGGATGAAACGAGGGGCAGTGAAAAGGACCAAAACTTGCCAAATTACTCCAAATCCTGAAATCAGGGAAGAACTGTAAACAAGAAAGAGGAGAAGAAACTACAAAAATGAAATCTTAATGGTAAAAAATGAAAAATTCCAAAACCCAGTGAAAGGGATTACAAGAAGTGCAGGGAAATGGACCAAAGCTTGCCCAGTTAATCCTCACTGAAATCACAAGATTTCCTTCCCTTTCCTGGGAATCAGGGATCAGGGGAGAGAAAACTTCCGTGACTCAGTTGTAAGCGACCTCCCCCCAGAAGCCAGTGGGGCTGATCCCCGGATGCCCAGGAAAAAATGCCTTGGGAATTGGGCCCTAGGATGAGCCTGAGCACACAAAAGCGCTGAACTGCACCACAGCGGGGCCATTTTCTTCGGGTTTCTTGGCGGGAGCGGGGGCTCGCCCGGAGGGTCAGCGCGCCGGCTGCTGCCCGGCTCTCGCTGTTCCCTCCCTGCGGGGCTGTTTCCCTGTCCGCCCCTGCCCCGTCCCGCAGTGTTCCCGAGGCAGCTCGACGCCAGGGCAGGCCAGCGCTGCGCTGCTTCCCCGCCGGGGCGGCCGGCCCTGCCCGCAGCTGCCGCGGCCCGACCCTGCCAACCTGCAGCTGCTCCGGGTGTGCCCGGAGCCACGGCAGCCCGCTCGCCCGTGGAAGGGACACGCAGCCGGCTGTGCTTGGAGAATGGCGCCCAGCCACACTGCACTGCACTGCGGGAGCCAGGCAGACTCACGGCAGCTTGCGGCACACACGCTCCGTCTGCCGAGCTGATGCCGACAGGCCGGCCGGGGCACAGGGTAATGATCTGTCCCTGCCCTCTGTTCCTTTCTCCTCTCTCTTTTCCCCTCTTTGCTCTCTTTTCTGTTGCCCTTCTGTAGGAGCACTTATCTTTATCAATAAACAATTCTCAGATATAATATTGCTGCACTTGTGTTTTATTTTTGTCTGAGACATCTATCAAAAAAGAATCCTCCTCAACGCCCCTTTTACAGCAGGACGGGACAAGGAGTAATCTGAGTGATAGAAAAATAGCAATCCTTGCAAAGCCAGCCTTCCACTGGTTTCAGAGGAGCTTTACCTAAAGCTCTGTGCTATTCTAGAAATCTAGCTTGGAGGTCAGCCACAAGGAGGCTCAGGACATTAGCTGGACCTCACTTTGTCCAAGTCCTAACTGAACAGATTATCTGAAGCAGTGGCTGGTTAAGATCCAAGGTCCAAGTGTGTGGCAGAGGCAGGAGCAAAGGAAAATGAGCCCAGAAGCCAGTGAGTCAGAGGGACCTCACTGTCTCCCTCAGAAAAGGTACCTTAGAATCCCAGGGAGAATCAGGGTCTTCCTTTTTCACTGCTCCTTCTCCTGGTTGCAAGACCCCTGAGAACACATAAGAAGCTCATCATAGATCTGAGTGCTTGTTTCACTCTCCTTTTCTAAATCTTTTTCACTCCAGAGAAACTTACAAACGTAATCATTTAATGCCTCTGAAATTACCTTTGCCGTGCTCCTCAGCAACAGAGTGCATGCCCGCTCTACTGCGTTTTCCAGCGAGGCGCTGCACAGGGTTCATCACTTTCTCTAGAAGATGACTGAGATGCTGTGGAATTTAAAAGACACATGTGAGAACTGGCACAGGCTCCTTGTGTACACACTTCCACCCTCAAAGCTTCTGCTTCAGCCAAGAGGCCTAACAAGAAGGGATCAGGTAATGGAAAGATCATCAAAAAAGAGCAAGCACAGCCAGTGCATTTGGCATCTCTCTTGAGCAGTTTTTCAAAAGGGTAAAGTCCACCTTCACAAGCTTGAGAGAACCTAGGCAGAAAAATAAATATCTAAACTGTGGGTCATACACAACCACTTGACACTGACGATTCACAGAAGAGATTTGTGAGGAGATAAAAATCAGTTCTCACAATACCAGACTTGTAGGACTTCAGAGGACTGTAACTAGAAGGAAGAGTTACTTCTTTGTCCTAGATATCCAGCTTGGAGGTTACCCCCAGGGAGACACACAACATGAGTTAGTGAGCAGAGCTTTCAAAATGGGACAAAGTCTACCTACCCAAACTAGAAAAAACCTAGGCAGAAGAAATAAATCTCTAAACTGTAGGTCAACAGGGATTATTTGACACTGACTGCATTTAGGGAAGAGAGCTGTGTGATGGAAAAACAGCAATCCTCACAATGTCCCCTTTCACAGATTTCAGAGGACTGTAACCAACAGGGAGCTTTACGGTTCTGTGCTGTACTAGAAATCCTGCCTGGAGGTCAGCCTCAAGGAGGCCTAGGACATCAGCTGGACCTCATTTTGTCCCAGCCCTCACTGAACAGATTAGCTGAAGAAGCTGGTCAAGGTCCAAGTTACAAGTGTGTGGTGGAAAAAGAATCAGACCAAAATGGGCAGAAAAGCCCGTGAGCCAGAGGGATCCCACTGCCACCCTCAGAGAAGGTACCTTAAGATTCCAGCGGGAGCCATTCTTTTTCTCTTTTGCTGCTCCTGCTGCTTGCCAGGCCCCTAAGCAAAGATAAGAAGTGAGTAATTTCTGTGAGTGCTTCTTTCACTCTGCTGTCCTTCACCTGTTTCACTCCAGAGAGGCTTACAAAGGGAAACATTTAGTCCCTCTGAAATTACCTTTGCTGCGCTCCTTGGCAACAGAGGGCCCTGGAAACATTCCGCAGCCGTCAGCAGGACGCAGCACGGTGGCTGCTGCTTCATCTAGAACTTGACTATTAGGCTGTGTAATTGAAAAGACACACGTGAGAACTGGCACAGACTGCTTCCACACCAGCTTCCCTGCTCAAAACTTCTTCTGCCAACAGGCCTAAGGAGAGTGATCAAGGGATGGAAGAACAAAAAGGCAAACAAAGCCAGTGCATTTGGCATCTCTCTTTCAAAACAGGACAAATTCCACCTGCCCAAGCTAGAGACAACCTTGGCAGAAGATATAAACATCTAAACTGTGGCTCATAAACAACGATTTGACATTGGCTGGATCCACAGAAGAGATCTTGAGGTGTAAAAAGCAATTCTCACAGTGCCAGCCTTTCAGGACTTCAGAGAACTGTAACTAGAAGGAAGAGTTACTTCTCTGTCCCACAAATCCAGCTTGGAGGTCACCCACAGGGAGACACACAACATTAGTTGGACCTCACTTTGTCCCAGTCCGAACTGAAAAGATTATCTGAAGCAGCAACTGGTTAAGGTCCAAGTAAGGAGGGTGTGGCAGAAGCAGCATCCAAGCAGGACAAGCCCAGAAGCAGGAGAGCCAGAGGGACTCCACCGCCTCCCTCACAGAAGGTACCTCAGAACCCCAGGAGGAATCATCATCTTCCTCTTCTGCTTCTACTGCTGCTGCTGCTGGCAAGACATCTAGCAAAGAGAAGAAGCATGTCATTTCTGTGAGTGCTTATTTCACTCTGCTTTTTGCCACCTGCTTCACTCCAGAGAGGCTTTCAAAGGTAACCATTCAGTCCCTCTGAAATTACCTTTGCCGTGCTCCACTGCAGCAGAGCGTGCATCCAGTCTGTTGCTGTTTGCAGCAGGAAGCCACACACTGGGCCACATTTTCCCTTGACCTTTAGGATCAGTCTGTGTAATGGAAGAGACACACGTGAGAACTGGCACAGGTGGCTTCCACACCTGCTTCCCTGCTCAAAACTTCTTCTTCTGCCACCAGGGTTAAGGAGAGACATCATGGGGAGAAAGAACAAAAGGAGCCAACATAATCAGCACATTTGGCATCCTGTTGAGCAGGCTTTTCAAAATATTATCAAGGACACCTCATTGAGCTAGAGAGAACCTAGGTAGAAGAAATTACTACCTAAAGTGTAGGTCATATGGGAACTGTTTGACATTGACCACACGAAGAGGAGTGAGAGGAACCAATCTGATTTTTATTAATGCCTGAGCATTAATGCATGAGGTAAAAAACAATTCTAGGAGATTTACACGTTTGGAGCTCTGTCCACGCTGAGCATTCACCTGAGATCAAAGTATAACAAATGCTCTGCAAAAGACCTATGATCAAAAAAAAATGCTATTGAAAAAAACCAGAAAATTTGGAAATGGAGTGATTACAACCAACCGGACTGGGATGAAACGAGGGGCAGTGAAAAGGACCAAAACTTGCCAAATTACTCCAAATCCTGAAATCAGGGAAGAACTGTAAACAAGAAAGAGGAGAAAAAACTACAAAAATGAAATCTTAATGGTAAAAAATGAAAAATTCCAAAACCCAGTGAAAGGGATTACAAGACGTGCAGGGAAATGGACCAAAGCTTGCCCAGTTAATCCTCACTGAAATCGCAAGATTTCCTTCCCTTTCCTGGGAATCAGGGATCAGGGGAGAGAAAACTTCCTTGACTGAGCTGTAAGCGACCTCCCCCCAGAAGCCAGTGGGGCTGATCCCCGGATGCCCAGGAAAAAATGCCTTGGGAATTGGGCCCTAGGATGAGCCTGAGCACACAAAAGCGCTGAACTGCACCACAGCGGGGCCATTTTCTTCGGGTTTCTTGGCGGGAGCGGGGGCTCGCCCGGAGGGTCAGCGCGCCGGCTGCTGCCCGGCTCTCGCTGTTCCCTCCCTGCGGGGCTGTTTCCCTGTCCGCCCCTGCCCCGTCCCGCAGTGTTCCCGAGGCAGCTCGACGCCAGGGCAGGCCAGCGCTGCGCTGCTTCCCCGCCGGGGCGGCCGGCCCTGCCCGCAGCTGCCGCGGCCCGACCCTGCCAACCTGCAGCTGCTCCGGGTGTGCCCGGAGCCACGGCAGCCCGCTCGCCCGTGGAAGGGACACGCAGCCGGCTGTGCTTGGAGAATGGCGCCCAGCCACACTGCACTCCACTGCGGGAGCCAGGCAGACTCACGGCAGCTTGGGGCACACACGCTCCGTCTGCCGAGCTGATGCCGACAGGCCGGCCGGGGCACAGGGTAATGATCTGTCCCTGCCCTCTGCTCCTTTCTCCTCTCTCTTTTCCCCTCTTTGCTCTCTTTTCTGTTGCCCTTCTGTAGGAGCACTTATCTTTATCAATAAACAATTCTCACATATAATATTGCTGCACTTGTGTTTTATTTTTGTCTGAGACATCTATCAAAAAAGAATCCTCCTCAGCGCCCCTTTTACAGCAGGACGGGACAAGGAGTAATCTGAGTGATAGAAAAATAGCAATCCTTGCAAAGCCAGCCTTCCACTGGTTTCAGAGGAGCTTTACCTAAAGCTCTGTGCTATTCTAGAAATCTAGCTTGGAGGTCAGCCACAAGGAGGCTCAGGACATTAGCTGGACCTCACTTTGTCCAAGTCCTAACTGAACAGATTATCTGAAGCAGTGGCTGGTTAAGATCCAAGGTCCAAGTGTGTGGCAGAGGCAGGAGCAAAGGAAAATGAGCCCAGAAGCCAGTGAGTCAGAGGGACCTCACTGTCTCCCTCAGAAAAGGTACCTTAGAATCCCAGGGAGAATCAGGGTCTTCCTTTCTCACTGCTCCTTCTCCTGGTTGCAAGACCCCTGAGAACATATAAGAAGCTCATCATAGATCTGAGTGCTTGTTTCACTCTCCTTTTCTAAATCTTTTTCACTCCAGAGAAACTTACAAACATAATCATTTAATGCCTCTGAAATTACCTTTGCCGTGCTCCTCAGCAACAGAGTGCATGCCCGCTCTACTGCGTTTTCCAGCGAGGCGCTGCACAGGGTTCATCACTTTCTCTAGAAGATGACTGAGATGCTGTGGAATTTAAAAGACACATGTGAGAACTGGCACAGGCTCCTTGTGTACACACTTCCACCCTCAAAGCTTCTGCTTCAGCCAAGAGGCCTAACAAGAAGGGATCAGGTAATGGAAAGATCATCAAAAAAGAGCAAACACAGCCAGTGCATTTGGCATCTCTCTTGATGAGTTTTTCAAAAGGGTAAAGTCCACCTTCACAAGCTTGAGAGAACCTAGGCAGAAAAATAAATATCTAAACTGTGGGTCATACACAACCACTTGACACTGACGATTCACAGAAGAGATTTGTGAGGAGATAAAAATCAGTTCTCACAATACCAGACTTGTAGGACTTCAGAGGACTGTAACTAGAAGGAAGAGTTACTTCTTTGTCCTAGATATCCAGCTTGGAGGTTACCCCCAGGGAGACACACAACATGAGTTAGTGAGCAGAGCTTTCCAAATGGGACAAAGTCTACCTACCCAAACTAGAAAAAACCTAGGCAGAAGAAATAAATCTCTAAACTGTAGGTCAACAGGGATTATTTGACACTGACTGCATTTAGGGAAGAGAGCTGTGTGATGGAAAAACAGCAATCCTCACAATGTCCCCTTTCACAGATTTCAGAGGACTGTAACCAACAGGGAGCTTTACGGTTCTGTGCTGTACTAGAAATCCTGCCTGGAGGTCAGCCTCAAGGAGGCCTAGGACATCAGCTGGACCTCATTTTGTCCCAGCCCTCACTGAACAGATTAGCTGAAGAAGCTGGTCAAGGTCCAAGTTACAAGTGTGTGGTGGAAAAAGAATCAGACCAAAATGGGCAGAAAAGCCCGTGAGCCAGAGGGATCCCAGTGCCACCCTCAGAGAAGGTACCTTAAGATTCCAGCGGGAGCCATTCTTTTTCTCTTTTGCTGCTCCTGCTGCTTGCCAGGCCCCTAAGCAAAGATAAGAAGTGAGTAATTTCTGTGAGTGCTTCTTTCACTCTGCTGTCCTTCACCTGTTTCACTCCAGAGAGGCTTACAAAGGGAAACATTTAGTCCCTCTGAAATTACCTTTGCTGCGCTCCTTGGCAACAGAGGGCCCTGGAAACATTCCGCAGCCGTCAGCAGGACGCAGCACGGTGGCTGCTGCTTCATCTAGAACTTGACTATTAGGCTGTGTAATTGAAAAGACACACGTGAGAACTGGCACAGACTGCTTCCACACCAGCTTCCCTGCTCAAAACTTCTTCTGCCAACAGGCCTAAGGAGAGTGATCAAGGGATGGAAGAACAAAAAGGCAAACAAAGCCAGTGCATTTGGCATCTCTCTTTCAAAACAGGACAAATTCCACCTGCCCAAGCTAGAGACAACCTTGGCAGAAGATATAAACATCTAAACTGTGGCTCATAAACAACGATTTGACATTGGCTGAATCCACAGAAGAGATCTTGAGGTGTAAAAAGCAATTCTCACAGTGCCAGCCTTTCAGGACTTCAGAGAACTGTAACTAGAAGGAAGAGTTACTTCTTTGTCCCACAAATCCAGCTTGGAGGTCACCCACAGGGAGACACACAACATTAGTTGGACCTCACTTTGTCCCAGTCCGAACTGAAAAGATTATCTGAAGCAGCAACTGGTTAAGGTCCAAGTAAGGAGGGTGTGGCAGAAGCAGCATCCAAGTAGGACAAGCCCAGAAGCAGGAGAGCCAGAGGGACTCCACCGCCTCCCTCACAGAAGGTACCTCAGAACCCCAGGAGGAATCATCATCTTCATTTTCTGCTTCTACTGCTGCTGCTGCTGGCAAGACATCTAGCAAAGAGAAGAAGCATGTCATTTCTGTGAGTGCTTATTTCACTCTGCTTTTTGCCACCTGCTTCACTCCAGAGAGGCTTTCAAAGGTAACCATTCAGTCCCTCTGAAATTACCTTTGCCGTGCTCCACTGCAGCAGAGCGTGCATCCAGTCTGTTGCTGTTTGCAGCAGGAAGCCACACACTGGGCCACATTTTCCCTTGACCTTTAGGATCAGTCTGTGTAATGGAAGAGACACACGTGAGAACTGGCACAGGTGGCTTCCACACCTGCTTCCCTGCTCAAAGCTTCTGCTTCAGGCAGCAGGCTGTAGGAGAGAGGTAAGGAGAGGGAAAGGACAGAAAGGGCAAGCACAGTGTTTGACATCACTGCTAAGCATCGTTTTCAAAACAGGACCAAGTCCACGTGCTCAGTCTGGAGAGAACCTTGGCAGAAGAAGTAAATCTCTAGCCTGTAGATCATATGGGAAGCAGCTGATGCTGCATGCATCTAGAGAAGCGAGCTGTGTGATGGAAAACCATCAATCCTCACAATGAGAGCCTTTCAGTTTCCAGAGGACTGTAACCAACAGGGAGCTTTACTGCTCTGTGCTAGACTAGAAACCCTGCTTGAAGGCCAGCTGCAAGGAGGCCCAGGATATTAGCTGGACCTCATTTCGTCCCAGTCCCATCTGAAGAGCTTGTCTGAAGCAGTGGCATGTCAAGGTCCAAGTTACAAGGTGTGACAGAAGGAGCAAAGAAAAACAAACCCAGAATCCAGGGAGCCAGAGGAACCCCATTGCCTCCCTCAGGGAAGGTACCTGAGCATTGCAGAGGGAGCGTTTGTCTTCCTTTTTCTTTGTTCCTTCTGCTTTGTAGTCTCCTAACAAAAGACAAGAAGTGTGTCATTTTTGTGAGTGCTTATTTCACTCTGCTCTTCCTCATGTGCTTTGCTCCAGGGAGGCTTGCAAAGTTAACCATCTAGTCCACCTGAAATTACCTCTGTTGAGCTGCACTGTAATAGAGTTCACAGACACTTTATTTTGGTCTGCAGCTGGACCACTGGTGTCTTTCTCTTCTGCTGCTTCTTCTTCATCACCTAAGAAGTAAGATAAGAAGCACGTTGTTGCTTGAGTGTTTCTTTTCCAGTCCTTTGGCCCATCCCTCCAGACTAGCATCCCATTGATTTGGTATCATTCTGCTGTAGGCTATGATGATTTTCCTCATCATTTCTTTGATAGCAAAATATCTTACTTGACTCTGCCAGTGCAGGTATTTCCAAGGGAATGACAGGAGTTATTTCATAGCAGGAGCTTCCAATTTGTTCATCAGCAATACTAAATATAGAAAGGAAGAAAATACATTAGGTAAAATCCCCCCAGACTTCCATGCACTTTCTGCAGGAAGAGCAAAAGCCATGCATGTTCCATTCTATCCATATTCATAGACAACAGCTAAAGAGTCACACACCCACAGCACGTACTGCAGTCCTAGAGTAACGGAGACTGAAATCCTCATTACAGGCATGCTGACAGTACAGGTGCCTAGTGCTATCTGTGGAGTAACTCACCCCTGCTACAGTCTGGCTACAGTCTCATCTGATCAATCCCCTCTCCATTTCAAGGGCCAATGAATTGAACAAGCTTCCTGGCAGACTGACATCACCAAAGCCTCTACCTCAGCTAGATGTTACACTAATGCTGCAGCTACTCTCCACCTCAGGATGGTTTAATGTCTCTTCAGTCCTGGTCCTCACTTTGAAGGGCTTCAGAAATTTCCATGGTTAGCCTGAGGACCTGAGAGTTTGGAGAGCTCCCAAGTGGGTTATCAGGAGGCCAACAAATACTGTGCTTGCATTCCAAGACCTGTGTTGTCTTCTTATAACCCTGGGTTAGCTGGGGCTTGGGTTTGTAAGCAGAAAAACAACAACAAAAAACCCAATCAAACAAGAAAAGAAATGAAACGTTCTCCAGATCAAGGCTGCTGTGCAGAATGGTGCATGATCATGACATTTATACTGTGCCAGAAGCCTGTAGGGAAGGAATGAGCACTACATATTGTAAGAGCAATCTTTAAACATGCTTTATTTCTAAAGGGGTTTTTACACAAGCTCCCTTCTCTCCTGCTTCCCATCAATACAGGTTACCACAAGGGGCAGGGGAAGAAGAAATGAAGTCAAGATCCAGTGGCAAGGGTTTGAGGGCAATTGTTTATAGCTAGACAAGGCGTTCTCCTAGGAATTATGCAGTACATTCACCCATCACTTGCCTACCATCACTGTGGAAGAGGGCTTTTTCCCTCAGCCTAGTTAAGCACACAAGTACAGCCCATCTCCTGTGATTGGTTCATGTTTTCCATACAAGTTATGTAAGCACAGCTAACTCCTCTGCATGCCTAGGGGAGGGGTCTTCACCTGGGCAGGGTTTTTTAACCTGTAGGTGTGATTTTTAGTATTGTTATGAAGACAATACAGCTCCAATATACATGGACCTTGAGTCTTTTGCCAAACTAGCAATGTATATACATAGAAATACATCAACATCTTGATTTACTACAGCCTTTACAGATGTCCTTCACTAAGGGATGCTTCTGCTGTCTGTTCTACTGACACAACAAGATCTTGATTTACTACATCCTTAACGCTTGTTAGTTCCAGGATGTCCTTGGCTAAGGGATGCTAGCTGCTCCTGTTCCATTGATTGTCTCCTTTCTTGCTGCTTAGGCTTGAAAGTAGGCAAAATACATACATAAAAAATACCACCCTGACTGATAATTTTGCAAATTCCCCATTTTGAACAGGCGGAGGGCCTGCTGTTGGTCCTTACTGCTTGTCCCGGTTGTAGCCATTGATGCGGTGTTTGTTCAGCCACCAGCGCTGCCGCAGCCGGGCCAGGTCCACCAAGGCCATGGCTCGGGGCTCGGCGGCCTCGGGCTGGGCTCAGCACGCACAGGAGGAGGTGCGGGGAGGGGAAGCGCCTGTGGGGACGGGATGCGCAAATCCGAGAGGCGAGGTCGGAGCGGCGGCTGCGGTTCGCAGGGCGGACGGTGCCGGCCAGAGGAGCGCTGCCCGTGTCACCGACACCGGAGCAACACTGGGAGCCAGGCAGCGCCCGGAGCGGGGATAGCGACCGTGGAACGCGTCCCGAGCGGGGATAGCGACCGTGGAACCCTCCCGAGCGGGGATAGCGACCGTGGAACGCTCCTGGAGCGGGGATAGCGAGCGTGGAACGCGTCCCGAGCGGGGATAGCGACCGTGGAACGCTCCCGGGCGGGGATAGCGACCGTGGAACGTGTCCCGAGCGGGGATAGCGACCGTGGAACGCTCCCGAGCGGGGATAGCGACCGTGGAACGCTCCCGAGCGGGGATGGTGACCGTGGAACGCTCCCGGGCGTCGCACCCCGCCAGCCGGGGGCACACCCGCCCCGGGCACCGCGGCTGCGGCGGGGAACGCGGCAGCGGGGGTAGCGCAGCCCGTGGGATGGAAATCAGAGCGTGTCAGTCTGCCCGAGACTGCCTCTTTTTTGAGAAAGTTTGAAGAAATATGTGCGATAATAATGAAGAATGTTAGTCCAGATGAAAAAAAAACAACCCCCCCAAAAAACCCAAGAAGCCAGAACTGATGGTTCCCAGGAGACTGTGTTTTTCCCTCGACACACAGTGTTCTGGAGATGATCTGTTCAAGTTTCCTCTAAGCCAAGGGCAGGCTTTTGAATAGGAGGCAGACTGGAAGTTTCCCATGGTTTCCCATATCCTAATCTGAGCGATCAATAGTGAACTGTATTTCTATCCTCTTCAATCCATTGATCATTTTATGCTAAAACATTACCTAATTAATGACTACCTTTGAACACCAGAGTTAGACTCATTAAGTTCATTTTAAAGAAATCAATAACAGAGGCAAAATTCCTGTTGGCTTGGGCAGCCTTTCAAAGGGGTAATTTAGAAAATGAGTTTCCAATGGCTTCAGTCTAGCAGTTGGCAAGAACTCAGAACATAAGCTGAGCCTCAACTGAGGGCATAAACACTTTTATAGAAACACTCAAGTCAGACTATCAAGGGAGTTCAGCACCCCAAATTCCCAGCCTTTTTAAAAATCTGCCTACTCTCTTGGCACTAAAATACCTCACTTCAGAGTCAAAAACTCTGAGCCCTCTGTGATGAGCAGAAGGGGGGCTGTTCACTACATATGCACAAACAAAGAGAAAACAAATAATTTCCTGGGAAAAAAAAAGCCATTTTAAGGAATGATTTTGCATTTCCTCTTCTATCTAGGAAAAATGGTGGAAGAAAACTACAAAGACAGAAAATCATTCTTTAGGGAAATGCTAGTATCCAACATATACACTGGTTTCTTTTCTTTTTTTTTTCACCTTAAAGGTCATTTTAAAGATTATAATAATAGAAATGAACTATTAAAATCTTGATTACTTTAATACCTAACTGCTAAATCCTGTTAATAGGGGAAATATGTCTGACTGCTTTTTCTAATCCTTTTCATGCTTGATTTTCAAATTATATGGTAAAACTTCATCACAGCCAAATGCAAGGGCCCCCAGTGAGGGATCGGAATGAGTTAGGCCACTGGTTATTTCTAAAATAATTCCCTAGTAACTTACCATCAAGGAACAATTCACATTCACAAATAATCAGGAGCTAGATTTTGACTACCTAGATAAAAGTCAGAGCCCTTAACTGTGAAGTATTTTTTTGAGCCTCAAAAGAAGGCATGGACTTTGGATGCTTGCTTCTCAAAAACTTGAAGAAGAGACAAGACCACAGAATCTTTTCCTTGCATGGATTAATCCTTCACCAGTTACCACCAGTAGAAGTTGTTCTGGTGGATGTGATAGAATCACTTTTAGGGGCTGTATCAGCAAGCAGGATAGAGAAATCCACCCCACTGCAATGGCTGTAATTCTGTGTCCCCTAGCCATACCCTGCCAGAGCCAAAGTGTCACTCCAATATAGTCTTGTTTCAGTGAATACTACAAACAGTGCTACAATAATTATCCAGACTGGAGGCAATTCCATTCATTCAATCTTGCATTTCATTCACACAGCCAAGTCTAAAGCACATCTTTGCAAATATTATGTTTGATGCTATGCCAGCACATTGTCCACCCAGCATTCAGCAGGCTAGTTGAAATAACAAGTAAAAACCCCAGTTATTCTTAATGCATCCTCATGATTTCTGTGGGTCACATGGTAGTTCTCTGCTGCAAGTAATTAGTTTGTTGCAGGGAAATAGACACCTGAAGTGACACAGGCCATTTCACCTGATTGTTAGCACACTGGTCATTACAATGACTTGAAAGCATTTAGATGTGCAAGTAACAAGATACTGCTATCAAAGCTCCAGCATAGTCACTGGGTATTGTCTAAGAACATAGGAGCTTTCATATTTAGCACATGGCAAAAAAACCCCAAAAACCAACAGTGCTGTTACAAACCTACTGTATGTAAGGTTCCCTGATTCTAACAGTGCATCCCATCCCCAGTGTTTGCCAGTATTCACTGGTGTAGCTCAAAGAAAGCAGCAGGGTTTGCTCCCAGTCATCACCCGAGTCTCTTAGTGATTGTTAGATTTCATCCTGCTTGATGAACAGATTAGCTCTGTGCATTGGAATTACTCTACACTTTTGATTGGAGAATTTTTTTTTTCTCAGAGCTCAGAAGTAATCAATTCTAGGGGTTTTGCCCTTTTATCCCTCATAGGCCTTCTTCACCTCATTCCAGAAATGCATTTCCTTCTGAAATTTGCATCCAAAGTTCTACTGGGACCATCCACACAGTACCAAGCTTTTAAAGACAGCACAATATCAGCCTTGATCTTTTTCTTCATTGTACACAAAACTAAGATGACTGTTTAGTATTTTTCATCACTTGCATACCAATAGAGTATCTACTCTTCTGTCTTAGCCCCTAGGTGTTTTTATCTGCCCTCTTTATTGAGATTTCTTCCCAGGTTTTTGAATTATCTGATCATAATAATGGTGCAGGCTGGGATCCCTCTATTCCAGGCCTCCCTGAGATGCACAAGCATTGGGAGATGCTTGCTCTCAGGACAATTGCATACTCCTTTATGCAACTCCTTAGCTGCTAACTACATCTTGTGTCCTCAGCAAACAACTTCTGTTTCTGAAAGAACTTCCATCATGTGCTTATCTCCATGGTTTGAAGCTTAAAGAACATCAGCTCCCTAACGTTGCTGGTGTTATAAATACTGCAATTTCCTTTCAGCCAGAAACAGTGCCAAGAAGAAAAGCTCACAGAAGCTGGAAGAGAGGGAGATTACAAACCAGGGCCAGGTCACAGTCTCACACCACTTTCCTTCCACCAGTGTACGAGAAAAAGACATTTTGGAGAGGAAGTGTCACTAGCACAAGACACCTTCCTGATTTGGGTCCCTTTCTTCCTATAGACAATCTTGCATAAACCATCTTTAAGAGAACACTCCAGTAAAGTTAAGACACAAGTTATTTAGGTGAAACTGGCAGTACTGAGCTGTTGCAGGACACCAGAGGAATGGCCAGCTCTGAACATCCAGGAGGGGAAGTGGTGGGAGAACAGGGACAGCCGTGCATGGCTGGGGCAGTGCCCCCTGCCCTGTGTGTGTGTGTTCATGGCCAGCCCCGGAGCCCACAGCACCAGGAGCAGCCTGGCTCTGCTGGTAGAGCAGGAGCAAGATTCCAGTGCTGGAATTAGCATAGGCTTTCCTGACAGTGGACTGCAGGCATAATAAAATAATAAAACTCGGCATAATTTTACAGTTGAACTTGACAATTTTTTTTTCCAAACTAAACTATTCTATGAGAATCATTCCATGATAAAGTTATATTTATGAGGGCTTATCACATAAATCCTGCTCAGTAATCACAGGCTCTTTGTGAGCTGTGCTCCCTTTCATCTGCATTTTTTCTTTCCTCTTCTTTGGGTGGGCGGTTGAGATGAAGTGACTCCCCACTGGACACCTTGGAATATCTTCAAGAGACAGAAAGAAAGCTAATTTAATTTAAAATGACAGGAACAGTAGGCTTACCTGTCTAATCTGATTTATTAGTGTTCCCCTGCCAACTAATTGGGATAAGATTCCAACCTCATGGGCACCTTCATGTGCTTCGTCTCCTACAGACATTTAAGAAGATTGTCCTTTCTATGGATTTTGTCATATGTGACAAACATAGTGAATTCCTTTTCTTCCTTTTTTTCAAGCTAGTTCTTAAAAGATGGAGCACACAGGTAATTTGGGAGATCTAAAGAACAAAGATAGAGACTGGTTTAGGTCAACTTTCTCTGAAAGATATTTTTTTCCCCCTGGAATTATGTCTGATAGAAAGGTTTCTTATCAAGAAAATTCACAACAGACCCACAGGGGGATACTAAAAGGGTGAGAAGGATGTGCCTTTAAATAGCCCTAATTCAACAACTGAATGTTGCACAAGGGAAATGGACTGCAGAAAATGGACAGGTTATTACCATGCAAACCTGTAATATAGTATTGCCGTTGTCACTAAGAAAGCAAATCTTTGTACTGAGCTCTTTAAGCCTCAGAGGAAGGGCTTGCCTTAGATAAGCTTTCCTTGATCTCTACAACCTGCACAGGGCGGACAAGCTGGAGCCAGCCAAACCTGGCTTGAGGGGTAACAGAGAGAACAAAGAGCCAGTACTTCTAACACATGTAAAATGCATCATCTGTCGTATATTCAGATGTAGCGTGGAGCTGCAGAGCAATCAGAAAAGAGTCAGGTGTAAAAATATGTTAGCAAAAACACAAATATGGCCCCACGTGTGTCTTGAAATCAGGGAGAGGAAAACAGCACCATGAAAATCCTGCTCTTCCAGATGCTGGCAGTGGGCCAAAGCTCCCCCTTCACCACCAACCACCAAAACAGAACAATCAACCTTAGGACTCAGAGGAGCAGGGAAAGAGTGAGGCAGAAGGGGTCTAGGAACTAAACAGGGTGAGAACAATAATTGTAATTATATAGCTATCATTATTATATTATTATTGGAAGCTTTTTCTGCATTTATTGAAACATTTTTCTTTCTTCTATAATTATTAGGTCTGAACTATGATTTGCTTCTCGGATAAGACTGTTAATATTTCAATCTCACCAGCAATATATTCTTGTTTTATATACTTTTCTTCTGAAATTTCCTCTGTCCTACACATTCCCTATCCCTTCTTTATCCTTTGCTCCTCCAATTGCACCATCCAGAGTGATGGCCCTCCTGAAAATGAACCAATGTGAAATACAGGTTTTTTCCAGTGATTTGTTCTGGGAGACTTGATCAACTTTGCAAACACCATCAGACTGAAGGGAAGATTACTACCTGCTTTATAAATGCTGGAGCTCTACACAGTTTTACTATCTGAGCGTCATTATCATTTCAAAACTATCTCATTCCAACAGAATGTAAAATGCAATAATAACTACCTGTGAAATTTCTATGGCTGTGTCCTGAGAGCAGTACAGCAGCAGTTTTTCTCTACTCTTATTTATTCCTTTTTATTATATAGATGCATTTTCCTGATTATTTGAACTGTAAAACCAGCCACATTCCAGGAAACAAGAATTTTAAAGCTGATTCTATCTGGAGCAGGGCAGTGATTGAAATAAAAATTGTGTTTTCAATGTAGACTTTCTTAAAATTTAGCATTCTTGGAGTTTTCATACCTCAATGCTTAGGGCAGGATGGAGAGTAAATACCAAAGGTACAGAAACCTAGAATTAATTCTTAAATATTTTTCCCTGATCTAAAGCCTATTTCTGCAGCATATCATACAAGCTAATTGTAGACCAAATTGCAGATATTCAGTACTATTTTTCTTGATGCATGTGCCCAGAAAGGAAAGCTGAAGGATGCAGGAAATCTAACAAGATAAAATAATTTATGAGATGATTTGCAATAGATGAGTCATTTAATCAGAAAATTTAAGAGACATCTGAAAGACCTGTGCAGGGTAATTTTTAAAAACATCTCTCTCACAATAAATAAAGAATTAAAGGTATGTAGGCAACAGCTGTGTACTCCTGTGGGAAGAGAATATTTTTTTTCTTCCCTTATTCAGCAATTAAAGAGGTCTTAATCAATTAGTCTTCTTATAATCACAGTTACCACAGGACAAGCAAATATTTCATAGTTCTTTATACTCTAAATCAGTCTTATCTTGAGCTTTTGGTTTATTTTGGAATAAAGAAGGCTTCAGCCTTGCACACTATGCCAGCGAGTATCCCAAAGCATACGGTCATGTTGAAGCTTCACATCTCTGTAGTGTTTCAGTTCCAGTTGAGGCTACAGAAACCTGGATCTAATGCTGATGAATGCTACATACAAGCCAAGATATTTATGTCCAAATTTCCTACAGCTTAATGCACTCATTTCTTCCCTTTGTAATATTTCAAACATTTTCATCCTCAGTCTGGGATTAGATTTTCTGGAAAAAAACCCAAACCTAAACCCGTCACCCCAATTTTGGCTGCCCTTTCCTTCTTAATAACTTCTATATTGCCAAAGTGCAGGAATTGGGTATTTAAAGCATCTTTTAAGGGTAGGTGTTGGATTTTCAGCACCAGAGCAAGAAATCATTTGTCAAAGTCATCTGTTTTTATAAATATGTTTTGTTTCTGGCTCTCAGTATTAGTTGCATTTTCTATGGCTCACCAGCACTCTATAGTTCTGAGCAAGCCAAGTACTGCTCAAGACAAATGGAGTGCTGGGTTAGTGCAAATTCTTCATCTGACCCCAATTCCATCTCATAGCAAAAATTATCCATGGCCCTAGAGAAAAACAAACCCAAACTGTTCATATCATCACACAATAACTCACATTTGCATCCTGAAATCTGTTCCTCATGTGTATGCTTTAAAACACAGCATCCTGCCACATCCTGGGAATACTTGAGCCCTTCAAGGCAATTCATCTCCCCTCATCACTATGGCTGCTGGTTTTTGTCACCGTGGGTCTGCCAAAGGTGAGTTGTTCTGACAACAGGTGGCTTTTCCTGAGCATCCATGCCGGGAGCAAGTAAGGATGCAGGCACAGGGCAGGCAAGGGATTCAACTCACCTTGTGGTCAGGAGCAACTGTACAGAGAACACAACACATCCTAAAATTGTCAGGACTGTTGAACACGTCCAAGATCACCTGAAGAGCCCCGGGCACGAGGGTTTTCTGACAAGAAGACATGATTTGGAGTATCACTCCTTTACACAAAGTTGCTAGGCTTAATCTGGGGTTTGCCTCTTTGTTTTAGGAACAAGTATATTATTAGATAGGACCTGCTTCTGACAGTGTGGTGAAGGCCATAATAGAGAAGTCTCTATGAAATCACCTTCTCCAAACAAGAAGTGAAATACTTCCTTTCAACTGTTAAGTCAGGAACTGAAGAAGTGTTTGTCATCTAATTTCAGCTCTCCCACACATACTTCCAGTGAAGTCAGTGAAAGTTTAGGCATCTAAAAGCTATTTTGGATTGACTTCAGTCTTCTAACCTGTCAAAAAGGACAAAATTCTGTACTTCTCCAGTAAGAAGTGATCTTTTTGTAATCACTTATTTCTGCAATTACCTGTAGCTCATTAGGAGTGAGTTATTTCACTTAATTTTTATCTCTTGCCCAGAAAACCCCATTAGGCAGCTGAAGGCAAGAATCAGCAAAGAGACAAGCAAAAGAAACTCTTGCTAGAATACACAATTTGCTGTTTGCTGAATTTTAAGTTAGTTACTGATCTTCAGACTTTCTATTGGCCAGACATCACCTAAACTTGTATTTTCATCCATTTAAGCATCCAGTAAAGTTTTTGGCAGAGTAAGCACTCCAGAACTTGTTGACTTACTTTCAGCTTACTCCTAACAAAACTACACTAACTCAACACTGCTTTATAATTCTTGACCCACATCTGGTTGTCCTGCCAATGACATTGTGAAAGACAATGACATTGTGAAACTGTGAGTAAATCAATTCACAACAACCCTCCTTTGCAAACTTTGAAGTCAGGGAAAATTGTGCACAAACTGCTACAAGAAATAGCCTCCAATTGATTTTGTCATATCCAAGGGATATTTTTACTATTTATGGAATGAAATGATGTGGTGACTCCCTTACACAGGCGTAAGAATGTTTAAAATACTACCAAAATATTTACTATGAATAAACCCAAGGAAAAGGCCACCCACTTCATCCATGGGGTCGTGCATGACTCGATACTGTAAAGTTTCTCAGCTCTCCTTAATCAAGAACAGGTCACTATTTTAGCCTCTGACAACTCAAAGCCTGCATGGATGTTACTGAACATTCATCTCAGGCTTGCTGCCTGCAGCCTCCTGAATCCAGAAACTAAGGCTCTGCTCTCTTTCAGCCCTGCACACATGAGATCAAACTCCAGGCAAGATGTAATCTCCACTGCTTTGCCCCCCATCCTCAAAAAGGTGTCCAGGGTAATTTATTTTCCTCGTGACATACATGTGGAAAACTGTCATTAT
The DNA here is from genome assembly GCA_910950805.1 of Acrocephalus scirpaceus scirpaceus. Lineage (NCBI taxonomy): Eukaryota > Metazoa > Chordata > Aves > Passeriformes > Sylviidae > Acrocephalus > Acrocephalus scirpaceus. Next base: position 318,301 of record CAJVGK010000046.1, on the reverse strand, counting down.
CTCAGTTTCATCTCTCCTTATCTTTGTGCTTCTTTGTGCTGAATGAACCACTCATCCATGAAACCCTCTGGCTGCTCAGCACTGCTGCAGTCCTCACTCCTTCCTCCCTCCTCTCCTTGGGCTTTGAACATTTGGCACTGCAGTGATCTTATTGCCAACTCACCTGAAGAACATGAATCAGCCCTCTTTCTCCCAAATCACTGTTAAAAAAAGCAAAGGGGGATGCTAGAATTACAAAAAAATAAATGCTGGGCTGGGTTTTTTTTTGGGGGGGGAGGGGGTTTGGTGGTTTTTTTTAGTTTTTCATTTCAATTTTCCTCTCTGTCCCTGAAATGAAATTCTCACAAGCTGTCATCCAGAAGGACCCTCCATTTCTTACTATGTGATATACTCTGTCCATTTAGTTTTTTGTCAGAAAACAAAGATGGTGATTATTTCTTTTCAGTAAAGGGTGGGATTTTTAAAAATATCTGAACAAAAAGAATACTTTGGGAATCATTGACAGATGGCCATAGCAAGAATGGTAAGTATTCCAAAGTGTTTGTGAGACCAGGATAGGTCCCATGCTTTCAGTGCTGAAAGCCAAATGTCTGTCCCCTACGATGTGTACAGTCAGCATCTGCTACAGAGAGGAGTAAAGCACAGAAAGGAAATTTGGGGAAATTCTGTCATTTCCACATGTGGTTTATAAAAACAAGACAAAGTTACCCTCTCCTTTTTGGTTGGGTTTTTTATCTGTGTGTTTGTGTGTGCATGTGTTGGGGTTTTTTGTTTGTCACTGAATGCATTTGAAAATGTCGACTTTTTATTTTGATGTGCATTATCAAAAGAACAAATGATGAAATTCACAATATTGGCACGTACATATTTGTTTCTTTCATAAGGCACAGGTAAATCATTGCTAGAATGATTGTTAGAAGTCTTCCCAATTTTAATAACACTTTTCTTTCAGCTATTGCAATGCATAAGCAGTTCATCTGTCTTCATTGCCTTGCCTGACCATATTCTCTGCACTACTGCCAAAATATCCCCAGTGTCCTTGAAAAACCTCCTAGACAGTCAGACAATAATCAACACATTATCTATGAGTCTCCAGGGACCCATATCCAGAAGTAAACAAAACAGATCCCTGGTAACAGAGACCCTCAGAGAAAATGTGCTACAGAGAAATGCACTCCATTGTCTGTGATTCAAAAGTCAATTCTTCAGAAAGCAATACTAGTGTATTTAGCCATTAGAAGGACATTTTAGCTCAAAGCAGTCTGAAAAGAAATTTATTTTAATTTCCTTTTGAAAAGATTATACAAAAAAAATTAAGTTTTTCTGTGACAAACTTAAGGCAAAAGAATCTCATGGGGATCTGAATCTCTTGACTATGTCAGAGGCCATGGATAACAAGTGGACAATTCTGATTGTATCCTGTGGAAGGCAGCAAGATATGTTCTAGGAAATTCTTTACAATTAAAGTTTTCCGAGCACAAATGACTGTAACTACTTTTATTTTCTTGTCCTTCCCTGTATTTCTCAGAAGTCAAATGATTTCCAGAAGGAGAGAAGAAAAAGAAAAAAAAATTCAGGGTAAGACTGTGATATCTTCAACTTCAAAATATCCTCTTACTGAGACTGAGTTTTGAAAATAAACTTTTCCCCCCAAGCTGCACTATCCATGGCAATTTTATGCTTTAAAAACCAGAGCAGCAAAATACTAACTGTAATGCTTTTGGCTGTCTGCTCCTTCTCTCATTCATACATCATTTAGCTTCCTTTTAGGAGGTGAAAACATCAGCTAATCTGAGGAAGGAGACAACTGCTTTGAAGCACTGGTTCCATGTGACACTCTTTTTTTTGTATTCTCTCGTGTGCCATCATGGCACATCAATAATTTATAGAGCATTTAATTACGCAGTAAAGCACAAGTGGGCATATTTTCCATAGCTATTCCAAGCACATCAACAAAGCCTTTTTTCCCTTAAGGCCTTGAAGCATGCATAGTAATGGACTTACAAAACTTTCCCTGGAGTACCTTATTGCTCTTGCTTTATGTTCTTTTAATTTATTTTGAGGATTTTTTTGTTTGTTTGTTTTGGTTTTTTTTGAAAGGGGAATTTTCAGGCCAAACCTAGAGAATCCTCTTACTGCTTTGACTTTATGCTTTCATATGGTGAGTACATTAATAAATAATACAGTGCTGACCTGCACGGAATGGTTTTTCTAAAAATCGTGCTAAGGCTTCACAGGAAACAGAACATGGGCTTCTCAGGGAAAGAAAATCAGACTGCATTAGGCTTGTTCCTTGCTGATTTTGGTGAGACCTAGAGATGGTCCATTCTTGGTATTCCCTTTGTTTTCAACAGGACCCTTGGAATGATGACACTGTGGCACTCATGCTCTGAAACACTCAAAATCTCAGGTTTTGCTTCCTACAATGGGCCCTGATTTTAGGTAAGGGTCAGGGCAATGCCATTTCTATTTCTGCCACTGATTTGAAGGCTCTTGGAGTGACAGGTTAACCCTCTGCATTTCACTGTATTTTGTCAAATAAGCATGAAAAAGCTTGCACCAACTACACAGAAGAGTACCATGAGACTAATTATCAGTGTTTCTGAAGAGCTGTTATATCCTCGGGCCAAATTTGTAATTGGCAATGTTTCTTACTCTTTGAAGTGCCAACCTGAGCAATAGGCACCAAATTCTTTCTTTCCTTAAGGCCACTGAACAACAGCAGACCAAGTTCTGTTCTCATATCTGATCCCATCACATTTTAAATCAAATCTCTTCAGGATTACTATTTAAATTGAGACCTCTTTTACACCTGCAAAATCTTAAAGAAAAAGAAAAAAAAGCCTACCAGTGACAGAAGTTGAGCTCCACCTGCTTAGCACACTGCTTGGCCCAGTTTCAAGTAAATATCCTGTACCCATGACACATTTTTTGTGTCTAAAAGTGACACAATTAGAGAAAATGGAGGAAAATCTACTTTGTATCTATACATTTATATGTCTATATAAAATTGATATTCTTCAGAATGAAAGCTACCTGAAGCTGGAATCAGAATGCCATAAATATGTGGAATAAGCACAGTGACAAAGAGACACAGCAAAATCACCACAGAAAAGAGCAGTGTGTGCATTAGGGGTTTGGAGTGCTTATCAGGGAGGGAAGATGGTTGCAAGAAGATTTTTGGCTTTATGAGTGAGGAAATTGTAAAAGAATAGGAAGAGTCAGACATATTTAAGAAGGCTGCCAAGTTTGCCCCATCACTCAATCTACTGAGCTCTGAGCCCAGCCTTATCTATCAAGAGACATTGGTGTGGAAGAATTCTCTATTTTCCAGGTGCTTAGATATATAATGGTATGGAATTTTCATACAGATTTTCCACAGCTGAGATTTCCAGAAAAAAATCAAATCTGAACTTGTTTGGAAACAATGAGTTATTTCCTAAGCCCTAAGTGTGATGGGCTGGTTAGTAAATTGAATCCCTATTCTGCTCACACTCAGGTGTGTGCCAATTTTCTTGCTACTTCTGTATTCTCTCCAGTATTGTTTAATTAGAAAAAATAATTTGACACAATAGCACATTTTGGATGCACAAAAAAAAAAAAAAACAAAACCCAAACCACCTGGTTCTGCAGAGGGAGCTCCACTGATTTTGGATTAATGTTTAAGATTTTAGAATTTTCTGCAAGAAATTTCCTGTATGATCACTGTATGCAGGGCACATCCCAAGCAGATGACATTTACAGCACTTGTCAACATCTAAAGACTCTTATTGAGGGAAAGTAAATTAGAAACTGCATTTTGTTTTCTATTGAAATACACAGTAGGAAACTTTTCCAAATTAACTTTGGAAGATGCAGGTCCCTGTAAACACAGAGCTTTCTTTGGGGCCACTGTGTTCTAGGATGATTCCTTGGCTTGTTCATCTTGTTCCTGTATTGGGCCAAACAAGTAGCTTGGCAAAATGCCATAGCTAAACTTTTCCTTGGGAAATTCACTGTTGTCAAACTGAATGTTGAAAGATGTGAAATTTTAAACTGTAACCAGAAGGTAAGAGGGTTAATGATTTTCTATGTTGCATTTTAAAAAAGCATCTCCTTGGCCTTGGTGTACAATGACATGCACTAATTGACTAAGTTAGTGAGCAAGATTTAGAAATGAAAAAGCCATAGAAATGTAAATAAAACCCCTGATGTTGATTACAGTGCAGGAGAGAATTTAGAGAGGAAAAGTATGCATTAGGTTCATCATCCTCACGTGAAAAGACATCGCAGGGCACATACATTTTCAGCAATGTTATTAATAATAGTGAAGTAAATGTAAGTGTCTCAAGAAAATGCAATTAAAAATTAAATTGATTTGCTTATCCATTTTTCACTTTCATGGCAACACTTATGGTTGCCCAGTAACTGTAGTGGAATCAAAAGATTAATGCCCAGTTTTCAGGGATGTCCTCGTCACTGCAGATAGAGAGTTGACATTTAGATCTTCAAACATCTCTTGGGAATCCTCAGTATAGAGCTATTAAATCTCCTTGCAGTTCTCTTTTCTAATCCCTGAATCATCTTCCCAATCTCTTTAAATACATGCCAGGCATTTGTCACCATGCCAAACAGACAGGTGTGTTTTGTAATATACATCCTTTCCCTCCTCTGTGAAAATGTAGTATTTGAACCCAGATTTCTAGAAAGTAATGACCAGTGAATTAGCCACTGTCTTGGTTTAGAAAGACTGTTGTCTGCCAGGGAAAGTTGGAGCTTCCCTTGGAATGGAGAATGTAACCCCCCTCCCTCCAAATTATTTAGATTTTGCAATTAGGGGCTTTCAGGCAAAGATATGGGAATAGGAATAACAGTTCTTTACTAGGAAGATTAAAAATACAAATGTAGTAGTACAAAAAAACCCACCAAACAAGCAAACAAACAAACAAACAAAAATCCTAGAAACCCTAACAGAGTCAGAATACGACCTGACACCCTGTTGGTCAGGGTGTTGGAAGCAGTCCCAATAAATCCTCCTGGAGTGACAGATGTGGTTCTGTTGGATTAGAGATGATCTTGGAGAAGGGTCTAGTGGTGGCAAGATGGGTCTGGTCTTCCTCTGGGAATCTAGTGGAAAACAGTCCTGCTGTTGTGAGTCTCAGCTTTTATCCAGGAAGGAATGCTTGGCTCCTGCCACTGAGCAGAGCATCTCACAATGGGATGGTGTGATTTTATCAGTCCTGTGGTGAGCCTTAATGGCCCATTATTATATTATTCCCCAGAAGATATCCCCCTGGAGGGAGGATGGGTCATGGAAGAGATAAGGAACATTGCTCCATCTGGTTTTAACAGCTGGCCCACTAACAGAAAGATACCTGCCCCCTCCCCTCCCAGAGTTGTGAGACAAAGAAAATACCTCTTCAGCTGGTTTCAGAAGATTGGGAATAGAATACATGCTTTTGGTTACATCTTGCATTGCAACCCAAGACAGCCACCCATCTTGTCTCTTCTGTAATGGTACACACATTTTCTGTATGTATTATGGGGAGTCATGAGTGTACTTAGCATGGCTCAAAATAACCATCAATAAATCGATAATCAATAAATAATCATGTCTAAGGTGACAGTTGAAGTACAGATATCTGCACTGCCCATAAGAGAAAATAAGTGACATATGTTGCACCCTTCTGTGTGGTTGGGGATTTTGGTTTGTTTGTTTGTTTGCCCTGAAATCCCCTTAAAAATATTTTTCCTATTTAATTAGCACTATACTATAGTTCAGGTTGACATGGCAAATTGATTTGATATGGTGTAAATAAATCATTATGTATATCATCATGTCTAATTATGTGCATGCTATGTAAGGCAACAAGAACTTACTGGAGACTCTTGAGCTTTCATGAGCTTGAGTGTCTCTTGGTAACTTCTGCAGTGGCAGCTGAATGTGAGCCCTGCTGCTGCTGCAAAAAAGGGACAGAGCAAAAAAGGAAGCAGCAATGTGGAGAAAATGCACAGCGAAAGCAGAATGCTGGTGAAAGAACAGAGTAGTCAGCATGACGTGCACTGGCACCAAATGGCACAGCAGGGTGTCCCACCCACTGAAACCCGTGGGTTTCAACACCTCCAGATGCCACTGCAAGCTGGACTGGCAGCTACAGCCCTGGTTCCTCCATAGGCCAAACCTACAGTGTCAGGTATCCTACAAAAAGGATTTTGAGGCTCAAAGAGTGGGTAGAAACTCACCCAACCACTTCTTGCAACTCCTAATTCACAGAACAATGTCTCATGTCCACCTGTGTTTGTCCTCTACAAGTGAGCTTGGTCCCTGCCCCAAGGACAGCCTGAGGATGCTCAAGATGATGCAGATTCGCCAGGACACCACCTCAGCTAATCAGAGTGGGAAGACAAAGGTGCAGCTCACTTGTACAAACTTCCATAAAGACAGTAATAGAATCTTCCCTCTGGCAATTGCTCCAGTTATTTACTTCAAAAGAGAACAATCTCTGAGAATGCACAAGTCAGATCTGAGATGTTTCAAGAAAGAGTGAAGATCATATCATGACCAATGAGATATAAAACCAATACAGTTAAATGGATAGCTGCTGCTTTTTAAAAAATTATTATGATTTCATTTTTTTTATTTCCTTGTTTTCAATCTTAGGTGCAGCTAAATTAATTTTTATTGTACATTAATTTATTTGAAATTGAAGAATAATTTATCAGAGGAATATTTATTAGACTTAAGATTATCATAATGGCATAAGATTTCATATCCAAGGACATCTAAAAATACTGTGATTGTCACTTTGCTATGAGTATAGTACCATTTAATTTGAAAGCTGGAATTGCCTAGGAGAAATGCCTGCAATTTGAAGACATCAATAAACTCCCAGAAATAAAAGAGAAGATACCAGAGGCCAATAAAATAATGATATTCAAACTTTTCTTATTACTGACTGGGATGATGATGATGATGAAGGCTTTGCTGGCCATTGCAGAATGCCTTCATCAGGAAGAAAGCTGTCCACAAGGACAGCTAAAACTTTACAGACCATGAGTTTAAATTAGCACACTCAGTTCACTTAATCCCACCAATCTACATCATTTAAAAATCCCAGTTCAGGTTGAGCTGATGTCTTCAGATGAAATCATAATACATTTGGGCAGCAGTGGTCATTTGAGGCAGAATAAAAAAGAGGTAAAGTCCAAAGGTGCAGAGAGGTTGTTTTGGAGCAGGTACAATGCCTAACCTGGGATGGGAGGGTGTGCAACATTTTCTTTGAAGGTAATGGGAGGCTGGGCAAGACCAGCAAAGTCTTGACTGCAAACACTGGGTGATAGGAATATTCTCTGTACCAGAAAAAGATGTTGAAAAAGTTCATTACAAATGATCAAGAAACTGTTTTGTCTGGCCTGTGCTCAGCATATTTCTGAAATGTTGGATGCTTTTGGGGAAAGAAGGTGAAGGTTCTTTCTTGTCTTTCTGCTTTTCTTTTAAGGAAAGTTCTTTTTCTTTCTAATCTTCATGACAAAGGTGTCCTATATTTGTTTTTTGTTCAGTTTTTCTCTTTGTCATGTTCTTCTCTCAGGAAATATGACATTTTGAAGTTTTCTGGGCTGGAGAAGTGAAACTGCTTTTTGCCAGTGAATCAATTTTATTCTTTATCTAAAGAAATTTCTCAGATTTTGACAAACAACAAAACTATTGTGCACTATCCAGAGCAAACCATATTCCCCAAAGGAGGTAAACTCAAGCTGTAACATTAAATAGTTTGGTATCTTTCTTTTGTTGAGGATGTCACCTGCATGCTTTCTGTGGCTTCCTGATGGGTGCACAGAAACACAGGCAAGGAGGCAGAAAACAACTTTAAAGTTCAAATTGTGTTAATATGAATGGGACTGGTTCATCACAACAATGCTCTCATTGTGAGGGATTTTGCACTCTAAGGCATAGGATGACTTCCGAGAATGATTCTTTTTCCTATCTTTTATATCTTTTCCCTGGGATATTTGTGATGTATTGTGTGAGATATGGGGAAAAGTTGAGAATGAAAACTTTCCGATTGAAGATAATGGGAATTTTGACTGGGGCTTAGATTCTGCCCAGAGGATTTGTAGGTCGATATTTATTTAGGAGTAAAAAAATCTGGATTCAGCTCCTCTATTGATTTCTGGATAGATGTTAGGATGTTACTTAACACTTAATTTTTAAGGCAGTTGGTTCTCAATAATTTTAAATAGCCCTGCCACTTCCTTCAGGTCCCAAAGAGAGAATGTACAATCTTGTGAAAATTTAGCCATTAATCTCTGCCCTCTACCACTGTATCTTTCTCAGCTCTTCTGATTCCCGTTTTAAGTGGCCCATCTCTTCAAACTATAGTGTTTTTTTTTTTTTTCTTGGACTTTATTAGGATTCAAGAAAAGTAGTAACCATTTTTTTTCCAGTGCCTGACTGTATCAGCCCAGGCTTTGTGCCATTAGGCCTACAAGCAACACATATAGAAAATAATGACATAGCTTGTATTGAATTTTATTGAGGCCAGTGAATACAGCAGCTGTCATACTTAGAATAAGTGTAGAAATGAGTGAATGTAACTACTAAAAATGAAGATTCAATACCCAAAAGAGAGTTCTGCAGCAAAATCAGAGGTAAGAACAAAGTCCAAAGAACTTTCCCAGACACCAATCAAACAGACATGCCCATATCTGTATGTGTGTGGGTGTACTGGCTTTGCATGGCAAGCTCAGTAGCAGAGGATCTACAGAGGTGGTTTCTGTGAGAATCTGCCAGAAGCTTCCCCCATGTCCGACAGAGCCAATGCCAGCTGGCTCCAAGAGTGACCTGCTACTGAGCAAGCTGGGCAATGGTGATGATAAAATGCAGAAAGAAGAAAAATGAATAAATGCTGGACAGCAGCCAGCAGAGAGGAGTAAGAGTATGGGACAGGAACAGCCCTGCAGACCCCAAGGTCAGTGCAGAAGGAGGGGCAGGAGGTGCTCCAGGCTCCAGAGCAGAGATTTCCCTGCAGCCCGTGGTGCAGCCCATGGTGAGGCAGCCGTGCCCCTGCAGCCCAAGGAAGTCCATGGGGGAGCAGAGATGCACCTGCAGCCCCTGGAGCATCCCAGCCAGAGCAGGGGGATGCCTGAAGGAGGCTGTGACTCTATGGGAAGCCCACCCTGGTGCAGGGACCCAGACAGGAGCAGTTCATGAAGAACTGTGTCCCATGGGAAAGACTCAAGTTGGAGAAGTTCATGGAGGAATGCCTCCTGTGAGAGGCACCCCCCACTGGAGCAGGGCAAGGCTGTGAGGAATCCTGTCCCTGAAGAGAAAGGAGTGGCAGAGACAAGATGATGAAGAAGAAGAGTGTGAGTCTTTCCCAGGGGCTGCAGTTCTCCATGAACTGCTCCAGCGTGGCTCCCTTCATGGGCTGCAGTCCTTCAGGAACAGGCTGCTCCAGTGTGGGTTCCTCATGGGCTCAGAAGTCCTGCCAGCAAACCTGCTCCAGTGTGAGCTCCTCTCTCCACAGGCCCTTCCAGGCCCTGCTCCACTGTGGACTTCCCACAGGGCAAAAGCCTCCTTTGGGCATCCCCCTGCTCTGGAATGGGATCCTCCAGGGGCTGCAGGCGGCTCTGTGCTCAATCTTTGACCACCACGGGCTGCAGGGAATCTCTGCTCTGGTGTCTGAAGCACCTCCTGCCCCTCCTTCTGCACCGACCTTGGCTCTGCAGGGCTGTTCCTGTGACATGTTCTCACTCCTCTTCTTTGCCTGTTTTTGACTCTTTCCGTCTCTCTGACCACAATTACTTCTGCACAATATATTTTTTTCCCCTGCTCTTGAATACACTATCCCAGAGGCACTCCCAGCGTTGCTGTTGGCCTTGCCCTTGGCCAGCAGTGGGGCTCTCCTGGAGCTGCCATTGGCTCTGTTGCACGTGGGGAAGCTTCCAGCAGCCTCTCACAGAAGCCACCCCTGTACATCCCCTGCTACCAAAAGCTTGCCAAGCAAACCCACTACAAGGGACTAATGTGAGGAAACTGATTTGGAAGAATTCAAAGTTTCAGGAATGGAGGCAGTGGCTGTTTCTTGAGGCTGTTCCTCTCTCAACAGGTAGGTAAGAGTACCAGAATATTTGGCATGAGTCAATGGCCTCTACACTGGATGGCTCGAGAATCTCACACTGCTGCCTGTTCCTTAACAGTAAAGGAGGGCCCTGTCATTAGTGATTGCAGACTTTTTGCTAGAGGGAGAAGCAATTAAAGTTCTTTAAAATTGCCTATTCCTGAAGTATTTCTCATTATAAAGGACTGCAGAGGGAATTACAAATCTGTTATTTTTTCACCATGCGAGCACAAAATGAAACAGTTCCTTAATGCATTAATGTGATACTTGCAAATAAATGTGAGATAAGTCTTGGGACAAAACCAATGTTGTCTGAACATCTGTGACACTTTAATGAGGAAATTGGGCAGATTATTTTTAAAAAAAAGTAATTTGGTTCAAATACCAGAGCTAAGCCAACATGCTCTTCATTCCTATTTCTTTTTCCTTCTTCCACCCTCCAGGGAATAGTTTATGCATTATAAAATGGGGGTTTGCCAGGACCAGGTGTTATGAAGTAAAAATCCCTCACTTCTGGTTATGTTTTACTCACCAAGATAAAAGGTTGGTAGTGTAAATATTGCCCTCACCTTCCTGAAAGGGAGGGAATGGTGTACTATCCATCATTAGGTTTGGTAGTTGCTTAGACCTGGAGACACTACAAGCTACAGTCAGTCTCCCTGAAATATATTGATGCATTCAAGAAATCTAATGTTCAGGGTGTAAGTGGGATTGCAAGCACATTTTTGTTCTCTGCATCATACCTCCCTCAGCTCTGTAAATTCACACCTGGGCCAGAAATGCTCAGTGGTTAGGAAACACTGCAGATCAGTCTCTGCAGGTCATAGAGGTTTCAAAGCTACTCTTCTACCAGGGTAGGGAGCTGTTCAACATAGGAGAGCATGGGCTAAACTTCTTTCATTTTAGGGTAGTATAGACTGATTTTGCTTTAAATCTTCTCTGTTCTCTAGGTAAGAACACTGCTTCCCACCTGTGCTTGGGCATAGCCTGCTCTCAGAATGATCCAGGTTCGTCAGTTCCTGTTGAATTTAGCAATGGCTACTAGGGCACAAGTCTGGTTTCACCCACGTTTTAAATCCAGTCTTAGGAGGAAACTGCAAATAGCAGCAGCATGCCTGCAGCTGGCTATTCAAAAATCAGTAACCATTAACACTACTGATTGCATGAGAAGGGTTTTTTTTTTCAAAGGTTTGCTAATTGCCCCCTGTTTGTAAAACTCTCAACACTGCAGGTCCCCTCACTGATGCCACTTTGACAGCAGCCAGCAGCTGTTGACAGGCATGAGCTGCTGAAGACGAGCTGAAAATACCTCTTGCTTTTTCACAGTACTCCTTACCCAGATTTTTTCCCTTATGTCTTCAACAATCTTCACTACCTGTCTGTGGTTTCTTTGCTTGAAGTCAGGTAATAAATTATTAATGTAACTTCAGATGCAAAATGCCCACCCAACATGATTTTACAGAGACTCTGAACACAGTTTGAAGGTTGCCTCAAGTTATGCCTGAGGGTTTTGTCCGCCCTCTGAAAAGCAAAGTGATATGGAGAGCTAACCTAGGAAAGCTGCAAGTTTCAAGGCACACAGGACCATGAAAACACATAGCAAAGCAGAGCTAGGCCTGTGATGTGCTGGAGTTAGCAACCCCTTGTTCTCATCCACACATCACTTTATCATACTTGTCAGAGTTTCAGTAATGCAGGCTTGCCCACAATACCAGCTTCATAGTCAGCATGGACCAACTGGGGCACTCTGCTTGCAGCCTCTGGCTTGCTGACATTCTTTGCAAGTGGCCAAGGAGCTTTTGAACCCACTGTTGTCAGAGGTCCACCTGCCTCCAGCAGATCTATCTTCAGATTTGCAAGAAAGAACAAAGAAAAGAAGCCAACAACTTGATCTCACTAAAGAATTACAGAAAAGCAGAAATGGAAGAACAAAATTCCCTCTTCCTTACCATTTGCCAATGCAGACTGTGCTTCTCCTAAATGTTACCCCAAGTCTCCTATGAAGTGCCAGTGGTCCTCTTAACTCAAGACAAGTCAGTGAAACAGAGCTTTGCACTTCATGGAAAAGCCATTTGGACTGAACAAGTACATTTCCATTAAAAAAAGATCTATTACAGAAATTGATTGCATGCTCATACTTGGGCATATGAGAAGGAGACAGAGAATGTCAGCCATTCATCATTGTTTACAGAGGTATGCTCCCCAAAGGCTTAATTGTGCTTTGATTATATGCAGTAGGAGCTCATTTACACAAGCCCTAGCAGAAGGCAGCAGTGACTAACAATGCTTTAACAAAATGTCACACCAAGCTTTTCTTTCAAACCATGCCAGGGCCTGCTGAAGTCAGGTTGATGAAGTTCACCTTACCTATATTTAGATTTCTCTCTTTATATTAGATGTCTCTCTTTCATATCATGATTCCTCGAGCCTATTTTGGTCATCTGCTCTAGTTCGAGATGCATCACTCCAACAGGCAGGACCCATTCCTGTCTATGGCATACAGAGGCAGCCAGATGTGGTCAAATATGTTCCACTCTTGGTCTTTGCATTGGCTGAGTGGGTTCTGGCTGAGAGGTCAGCAATGCATTCTGGTGAGGTTAACCAGTTTTGGAGACTTCAATCCTGAAAGTACACATTGTATCACAGTACCTCACCCTTGAAATAAGCAGTGTCCTGTAGCCAGGCCACAAGCCATTCTGCTGGAAGACATTTCCTCCCTGTTCTATTCCCTACAATAGTAGAAAATACACTGCTAGTTTCTACATGTTATATTTTTTCTCAACTTCCACATTTGTTTTTGCTCACTTCACTTCACCTCCTCATCATCTTTCTGTTTTCCTTTACATTTGTCAGTCTTATCTTCATTGCAATCCCGTATTCTGTTTTTCCTTTTTACTGCTTTTATATACTGTCATTACTTATTGGTTTTTATCAGCAATCCATCTCTTCAATACACTTCTTACACTTATACTTTCCAAAAGCTTTGGAAGAGAAAATAAGTTCCATTCTGCTTCTTCTACAAAACATCTATTGAATGTGTTCATACACATTGTATTTCTAGTCAGTGTAATACATGAGTGCAAAAACAAAAGAAAAAGATTGACATTCAGACTCTTTTCACGTAAATGTAAAATCTTTCTGAAGACTACACACATTGAAGGGATAATAAATTATTATCCTGCATCACTTCCATCACTTAACTTCTATTTCCTTAGTCATGTTCACACTTTCCTCAATTATTTTTGTAATACAGCTCAGCTCAGTCACTCAAAGCTCTTAGAAATCACACCCACCTTGTTTAGTCTCTATCCTGCATAAGGAACAGCAATTCAACTGAAGAAACAGCCTCAAAAATTGCTCTTCAATCTTCAGAATCATGCATATCAGCCCTAAATACACCTAATGCAAGTCCATCTGGCGTGTTCATTGTTGCTTACCTCTTATCTATGCTTGCAAATCAGCTGCAAGACCATAAAATTTGGAAATACGTTTCATCTCCAGCAAGGTTAAAAGCAATGCTTAGGTTTCTGTATGCAGTAGAATGAATTGAGGATTTAAAAAGTTAAGATTTTAGCTAAGGTTTAAGCAATTTCTATGGATTAGGATTTAAGAGATGAAGTAGAAGAGTTAATAATTATTAGATGCTTAAGCTAGAGCATAGGTAATATATTACTTGCTCATTTTCGTTGTGCTTGTAGAAGGAAATTAGATGGACCATTGTGATAATAGGAGAAACCATGACTGCACCTGGACACAGAAACTAATTGGAACCAAGCAGGAGAGCTTGGACTATGCCAAGAAGTCACGCAGCTTGCCAGCAAGATGAAGATAAAAAGGAAGATGTCTCTGGCTTCATCCTTCAAGACCACTGACCCATTTCAAAGACCACTGACCCAATGAGAGAGAAGAATTGCGCAGGCATAGACTTTGGGCTCATTTTAATAGGAAGCAGGGATAGGTGGTGCTAGGATTATACATATGTACAAGCATTGTTGAGTATGTAAGACTTTTGTAAATAAATAGAGGGCTAGAGCTTTGTGATTTGCACACACGCCCTTAGGAGGCGACTGCCGTGCTGCCCGACATGGAAATAAACCAGACCACTTTCTAACATCAACTAGTTAGAGAGTCTTTTGTCCGCGATCTTATCAATTTTATGCAAATTCAATAGGATGCAGGACAAGATTGTTCCTGGCTAATTAAAGCCAGGAACTGAGATATAAGGATGCTGGGGAGCTCTCCACATCCTATACTGTAGAAGACCCCTAAGCTAATTTCAGCAAGGTGCATGAACACGTCAGCAGAGCTCTTCTGCTTATGGGAGAAATGCATCTACTGGGTTTTTCCATGAAGATACAGGAGCTCACTCAGTGCCAGCTCAGCTCTCTCCAATCAGCCCTTTAGCTCTTTCCTTTGCACTCATGTGCAGACAGGCCGAGAGAACTGGAGCTGTTCAGCCTGGAGATGAGAAAGCTCTGGGGAGGCATTCTAGGAGCCTTCCAGTCAGTACCTAAAGGCTCCTACAACAAAGCTGGAGAGGGACTTTTTACAAGGGTGTGTAGTGATGGCACAAGGGGAAATGGCTTTTAACTGAAAGAAGGCAGGGTTAGATTAGATTAGATGTGAGGAAGAAATTCTTGACCTGGAGGGCAGTGAGGCATAAGAAGAGATTGCCCAGAGAAGCTGTGAATGCTCTATCTCTGCAATTGTTCAAGGCCAAGTTGGACAAGGCTTGGAGCAATCTGTGGAAAGTGTCCCTGTCCATGGCAGGGGGTTGGAACTAGCTGATCTTTAAGGTCCCTTCCAACTCCAACAATTCTATGATTTTATATCTAGCAGAAGTAGCATTGTGGCACAGGGGTGATTTCATACATCCCTTATTCAGTCTGGCAGCCACAACCTGGCTTCTTCTGAAAACTTTCCAGAGCAATAAATAAAAAGGATTTCTGCTTGCAAACCCTGCTGCTGTACTTTGGAAGGAGTATCTGGAACTTCCAGCAGCAGATGGCCCTTGCACATCTTCAGAGTTACTTGGTGGACCTTTGATCTTTCTAAAGTTGTTTCAATAAGCCAGCTGAGTCTGAATCAGAAAAAAAAAATCTAAGGCTCATGAAGTTTAATCCATCCTAACAACCCAATCTTATGACCTTTAAAATCCTCCTGTCATTTTTATATTCAATAACAAGGTAGAAATCTTTTGCCATCCAACTTCATTATTGCTTCCAAGGCTTTTCTGGGAGCAGGATAACCATTTTCCATGTGCTGCAAAGGACCTGAATTAGAAGCGTGCTGGAGCTACTCTTCTCTCCCATGCCTGCAATGTGTGTTCTTGAGTGCTGCTGTAACTGGTGCAGTTCCACAAAGCCACTGCGGACTTTTCTCAAAGACAGCTGTGTCCCACTGGACTAGTCCTCTATTCCAGAGAGGAAACATGGAGTTGTTTTTGAAGATAGTCATCTTCAAGTCAGTGAAAACAGCCTAAAACATGCCTGCAGTATGTGTTTACTTCCCTTGCCTGCCAAATAAAGAAGTGGTGGAAGACTTCTGGAGGGTGTGCAGGAATGGCTTAGTACAAGGGCACAACAAGAACAGGGAATGGCAACTGTGAACTTGCTCTTCTGATTTGACTGTCCTTCCATGTTGTTATCTCAGTACAAAAGTCTTGGAATCACCAATTTAAATGCACTTAATTATTCATTTTTATCTAGAGTAATTAAATGTTCCCTTCCAACTCATCATAGAGGCCTTCAGTCCAAGGCATGTACATATGTATCACTGTAAGCATTTGGCTCTTGCATAAAAAGCCTTGCAATGTGAGCTGCACATACTTCCCAGCTTTCTTTTTTTTTTATTGTCTCACCTTAGCATTGGTTAAAAGGGAAACTTCAGAGGGATAGTGCTCCCCTCAGAGCTGCTGAAGCACACAAATTCATCCAGTTAGTTGAGCAAAGGTAGAGCATTTACATAAACTGTCTACTTTCTGTCAGGACTGAGGGTCTAGGAATTTCCACAGATGTTTCTCACTTTAGTACAGTGCAAAGTGGAATTCCTTTTGTCTAACTTTGTGCATATTCCCACAGTTGCCCACCCTGAAGGGAGAGAAATGGTCACCTCCACAGGTGGTCTTACCCATGGGTTTCATGGTTTGCTTTGACAGCAAAGGGAGACCACTGATTTATTTTTGTATGTCTGCCATTAAATGAACTGAAAATATCCAATGAGTGGCTCCCATTTCTACTGCCACAGCTACCACATTGCCAGCCTTTGTTGAAAACATCTCAAATGTCTTTTCCTTGTGACCATCCCAGTCTGCTGCACCTCCTTATTCCATGGAACATCCCTTTCATGTCCAGAACTGTGGAGAAGGCTGACAACATGCTGTGTCAGCTGGTAGGTTTTCTCACACTGCTTATACTACATGGGCAACCATATCACTTAAGAGCAGGAATGAAGACCTTGAAAAGGGTGGGCACATGCAATCTACTTTGACTAATGATGGACTAAAGGAAAGGGCATACCTGAGATCCTGCTCAAGTTATGAGAAACTATTAATGTCTGATCTGTATCTTTTTCCATTGTTTTACAAATCAAAAGTTACATTTCACAAGCAAAAAATCAGGATGCATTGATCAGAGAACTGTTAACACCAGAGACTTATTAATAGTAACTACAGTACAAAAGCAGCTGTTTCCAGCTTTTATACAGCATTACATTTGCTTGATGCAGATAAAGAGAAATTACTCATGAGGCAATGGAAAGAAAGGTGTAGGAGGGTGAATCACATTGGAAGAATAGGAAAAATGAAAGTGGGGCAAATTTTTTTAAGCATGCTGTGTCATCTCCAGTAAAAAGTAATTTGCTCTATCAGTGGAATGCTATTAACTCCTGCTTGGTTGGGCATAATGCATTGTGGAGGAGAGAATATTTCAGTCAAATTGAATGATGGTAATTTTGGGGGAAAGAGAATGACTCTCATTACTTTTTTTTCTAGAAGGAAACTCATTGGCATCCTCACATCTAATTCTGATTTGCAGGCAATTAGTGCACAGTTGCACAACTGGAGCCAAACTCTGGCTATTAGCAGAGCACAGCCCAATTGTCTAAGGCTGAAAATAAGTGAACCCAAGAAGACTGCAAGTTTTCTTGAGAACAGGATGACAAAAGTTTAGTGAAAACATGTTTTATCTGTTAAAATTGTAGTTAATTTTAGGTGTGTTTCTTTTTTTGATCCAACTGTTAGCGTAGGAATAAAAACATATAGTCACAGCAGCATGGCTATATGCAGTGCTTTTATTGGGCCCAGAGAACGCGGGTTTCCTTCGACCCAAATCCGTTCTGTGGAGATACATTCGGATTTACAATTTATACCTTTTAGTTACATGAAATATCAATTATTAACTTCAATATTTTCCATTCTTCTTATTGATTCTACTGAAACATAAGACTTTGAATTTCAAAAGAACTGTTCTCTATATTCCTACGTTATCCCTTGATTGGTCCTAATTACACTTAATAGCTTATACCTACGCATGGTCATAGTTGGTTAACTTGTACAAAGCAAAGCCAGCTACTTAGCCCATGACTACGTTTCACTAGCTTGCTGGTTTCCATCCATCCGTCCCCCGCATAGATTTTCCACTCTCCTCTGAAATCTTGATTCTAAGCGGCTAACATTTTAACCCTAATACTATCAAAGTTATGGAACAGATCACCTTGAGTGCCATCACAGGGCACCCACAGGATGGCCGAGGGATCAGAGCCAGCCAGCGTGGATTTCAATATCTGCATGGATGATCTGGATGAGGGGATTGAGTCCAGCATCAGCAAATTTGCAGATGACACCAAGCTGGGTGTGAGTGTGGATGTGCTGGAGGGTAGGAGGGCTCTGCACAGGGCCCTGCACAGGCTGGATCCAGGGCCCAAATCCAACCATGTCAGGTTTAACAAGACCAAGGGCCGGGTCCTGCACTTTGGCCACAACAACCCCTGCAGTGCTACAGGCTGGGGACAGAGTGGCTGGACAGTGGCCAGGCAGAAAGAGACCTGGGGCACTGCTGGACAGCAGGCTGGACATGAGGCAGCAGTGTGCCCAGGTGGCCAAGAAGGCCAATGGCCCCTGGCCTGGATCAGGAATGGTGTGGCCAGCAGGAGCAGGGCAGTGATTCTTCCCCTGTGCTCAGCACTGGTGAGGCAGCACCTCGAGTGCTGTGTCCAGTTCTGGGCCCCCCAGTTTAGCAAGGACATGGAGGGGCTGGAGCGTGTCCAGAGAAGGGCAGCAAGGCTGGTGAGGGGTCTGGAACACAAGTGCTGTGAGGAGTGGCTGAGGGAGCTGGGGTTATTTATCGTGGAGAAGAGGAGGCTCAGGGGATACCTCATCACTCTCTACAACTTCCTGACAGGAGCATTCAGTCTGGGGGTGGGTCAGGCTCTTCTCCCAGGAAACAGTGATAGGACAAGAGGAGACAGCCTTAAGCTGCACCCAAGGGAGGTTTAGGCTGTACATTAGGAAAAGGTTCTTCATAGGATGGGTGATTGGGCATTGGAAGGGGCTGCCCAGAGAGGTGGGGGAGTCACTGTCCCTGGATGTTTTTAAGGAAAGACTGGATTTGGCACTTGGTGCCATGGTCTGGATGACAAGGTGGTGTTGGGTCACAGGTTGGACTTGATGATCTTTTCCAACCTAATTGTGATTCTGTTATGATTGTGACACTGCAGGGCCCTAGGGAAGCAAGGAGCCATTGTTACACTGCATGGCTAAATGGAACCAAGCTGTCCATTTGTGGCATTGCCCATTGATGACTCAAGGTCATCGTGGAACCACGGAAGCCACTGTGACACAGTGGGCCTTTTTAACCAAGGGGCCATTGTTACACTGCAGGGACTCGTGGAACTGAGGGAACAATTTTGACTCTGAGGTGCCCCCTGGGACTAAGGGACCACTGTGATACTGCAGGGCCTCACGTACTTAGACACCACTGTGACACTGTAACACTGCGGGGTGTCATGGAACCAAGAATCCATTGTGACACTGCAGGATCTTGTATAACAAGGGAGGCATTGTGACACTGTGCAAAGAAGGAGTCTATTGTGGCACTCTGGGGCCCCATGGAACTCAGGGGCCCCTGTGACTCCCTGGGGCCTCACGAAATCATGAAGACAGTTCTGACGCTGTTGTGTTCTCTCCTCCTGCTGTTTTCAGGCCTGGCTAGCAGCTGCAAGGGGCTGGGGGCAACATATCTCTGGGTCCCGGGAGGTAGGGCAGGTACAAAAGCCTGACCGGAGCTTCTCGGGGAGCCATCTCTTAGTTGTGCCAGCTAATGGGAGCACGCAGGCAGGCAAGACATGACACGGCTTCTGAGGGTGCTGATCAGATGAGGTTTATTCGGGGCCCCACACCAGGGGGGTGGAGCATGGCTTCCAAAGGAGACGCAAGAGGCAAGAAGGCCAAGGCCAGAGCCAGGCCTAAGCCCGGGACCGGGCCCGGAGCGAAATTCAAGCCAGAGGCAGAGAGGCAGAGAGAGGGAGCAAAATTCATGGTTCAGCCTAAGAGAGAGTTCCCACCAGGGGGCGGATCCAAGGCTTGGACCAATGGGGTACTGATAGGGGAGGAGAACACATACAACTTAGGGAGGAGTTACAACTTGTACATTTTGGGGGTGAAAAGAACAATCATTTAAGAAAAATGAATCACCACATGACACTTTTTGGCCTCAGGGAAACAAGGAGTCCATTGTGATAGTGTGCAACCTTGTGTAACAATGGGGCCATGATGACACGGCAGGGTCCTCTGGACCCAAGGGGCCAGTGTCACTCTTTGGGGCCTTGTGGAACCATGGAGACCACTGTGACACTGCTGGACCTCATATAACCAAGAGGCCGTTGTGACACTGCAGGGACTTGTGGAATGAAAGAAACAGTTTTGACACCATGTTGCCCCATGGGACCAAGAGGCAATTGTGAAACTGTGGAACCATGAGACGATTGCTGCACAGAGAGACCTCATGGAACCAAAGATCAATTGTGACACCACGGAGTGTCATGGGATTGTGGAGATCATTGTGACACTCCAGGGACACATGGAACCATGGTGACACCAAGCTGGGTGTGAGTGTGGATGTGCTGGAGGGTAGGAGGGCTCTGCACAGGGACCTGCACAGGCTGGATCCAGGGCCCAAATCCGACCATGTCAGGGTTAACAAGACCAAGGGCCGGGTCCTGCACTTTGGCCACAACAACCCCTGCAGTGCTACAGGCTGGGGACAGAGTGGCTGGACAGTGGCCAGGCAGAAAGGGACCTGGGGCACTGCTGGACAGCAGGCTGGACATGAGGCAGCAGTGTGCCCAGGTGGCCAAGAAGGCCAATGGCCCCTGGCCTGGATCAGGAATGGTGTGGCCAGCAGGAGCAGGGCAGTGATTCTTCCCCTGTGCTCAGCACTGGTTTGGCAGCACCTCGAGTGCTGTGTCCAGTTCTGGGCCCCCAGTTTAGCAAGGACATGGAGGGGCTGGAGCATGTCCAGAGAAGGGCAGCAAGGCGGGTGAGGGGTCTGGAACACAAGTGCTGTGAGGAGTGGCTGAGGGAGCTGGGGTTGTTTATCGTGGAGAAGAGGAGGCTCAGGGGAGACCAGGTGGTGTCAGGGCAAAAGTTGGACTTGATGATCTCCAAGGTTTTTTCCAACCTAGCTGATTCTGTGATTCTCTGAACCCTCCCTTGGGGCAGTTTCAGGATGAGCCCTGGGCCTCCTCTTCAGAAGGTCCAGCAGCCCAGGTCCCTCAGCTTCTCCTCACAGCCCCAAAGCCCATCCTGTCAGTCCTGCAGAGGCTCTGCAGCCCCTCCTCCTTGCCCAGAACAGGGAGCCCCACAGCCAGACACAGCAGCCCAGATGTGCCCCCCTGGCCTGTGGTGCCTCTAGCCAGGGAGCAGCACGAGGAACTGCAGGAGCCTGCAGACAATTCCTGAAGCACTTGGAGGATGATCCTGCTCCCCAAGGGACACTCCCATGTGATGCTGTTTGCCCCCTCCCTTCCCATGGCCACCCTGGGGCTGCTCTCGGGGCTTTTCTGTGCTCAGCATTGGCCTGGGCGTGTTCCTGAGAGAGCCTGGGCAAGGAGCCTGCAGCCCCCAGGGCCTGGCCTGAGGCGTCAGCGCTGCCCCAGCAGTGCCCATGGCCTGTCCCTGCTGCAGCCCCGGCACTGCCACCCCCAGCACTGTGCCCGGCCCCGAGAGCACTCAGGCCCTACAGCAACACCAGGGCCAGCAGGGCAGCGGGGCAGGGCCACGGCAGCAGCACTGGCAACACCAAGGGCTGCTGCTGCTGCTGGGCACAGCTGCTGTGCCAGCACTGATGTGCCCCCAGCTCTGCACACAGACATTGCTGCTGCAGCTGCAGAGAAGGGAACCAAAGGGGGATCTCTGCAGACAACTTGGCTGGGAGATCCTTGAGTTTGATTAAAACCACCAAGAGCACAACCCCTCATTGACTCAGTCTGTGTCCACCGATAATGCGGAAAGAAACAAAATGAGAAAGGGCGCAAACAATTACTATTACTTGTGGACAAGATTAAAGAAGTAAAACAAAGGAAAAACCTCCAAAGTGAAACCAATAAGAACTTTCAATGATGAATTTTATTACAAATGATTTGAGAAATTGGCCAGCAGTTTAATGTTCTTGAAACCATCCAGTCATCAGTCTCCACACTGCAGCCTTGAGCTCCTGGTTCCTCAGGCTGTAGATGAGGGGGTTCAGGGCTGGAGGCACCACTGAGTACAGAACTGACAGGGCCAGATCCAGAGATGGGGAGGAGATGGAGGGGGGCTTCAGGTAGGCAAACATTGCAGTGCTAACAAACAGGAAGACCACAGCCAGGTGAGGGAGGCAGGTGGAAAAGGCTTTGTGCCGTCCCTGCTCAGAGGGGATCCTCAGCACAGCCCTGAAGATCTGCACATAGGAGAAAACTATAAACAAAAAAAATCCAAACTGAAAAAACATGGAAAATACAATGAACCAAAATTCCCTGAGGTAGGATTTGGTGCAGGAGAGTTTCAGGATCTGTGGGATTTCACAGAAGAACTGGCCCAGGGCATTGCCATGGCACAGGGGCAGGGAAAATGTATTGGCCGTGTGCAGAAGTGAATAGAGAAAGGCACTGGCCCAGGCAGCTGCTGCCATGTGGGCACAAGCTCTGCTGCCCAGGAGGGTCCCGTAGTGCAGGGGTTTGCAGATGGACACGTAGCGGTCGTAGCACATGATGGTCAGCAGGAAATACTCTGTTGCAGCGCAGAAAACAAAAAAAAAGACTTGGGCAGCACATCCTGAGTAGGAAATGGTTGTGGTGTCCCAGAGGGAATTGTGCATGGCTTTGGGGACAGTGGTGAAGATGAAGCCCAGGTCGGTGAGGGCCAGGTTGAGCAGGAAGAAGAACATGGGGCTGTGCAGGAGGTGGCCGCAGGCTACGGCGCTGATGATGAGGCCGTTGCCCAGGAGGGCAGCCAGGGAGATGCCCAGGAAGAGGCAGAAGTGCAGGAGCTGCAGCTGCCGCGTGTCTGCCAATGGCAGCAGGAGGAAGTGGCTGATGGAGCTGCTGTTGGACATTTGCTGTTCCTGGCCATGGGCACCTGTTCATGGAGAAAGGACAGGGACAAGTCAGCAGAGGCTGCTTTCAGCCAAACCTTGGCCATTCCCTGTAGACTGTCCCGCTCTGACTCACCCACCCTTGTTCCTGCTCTGGGAAAACCTTCCCCCAGGTCCCTGCCTGAGCTCCAGTTGTGCTGTCTGAGTGTGTCAGGAGCAGCCAGGCTTGTGGGGGGGGGCTCTCGAGGAGCCATCCCTGCCCTGCTGCCCTTGGGTTTGTTGCCATGTGGCTGAGGGACAAGGCTGGATATTCAGGATCTGACACTGGAATCACTCCTAATGCAGACTTGCTTGTTACCATCTGCACTCTTAAGTGTAAAGGACATGGAGAGCAGGAAGGAATTTCAGCCATTATTTTCCTGCCCACACATCATTCCTGGTTCTCTGAGGTCAGAAATCCCCAGCATTTCTGCTGCACTCAGAGTTTGCCACTGAGAGATGTGAGAGGCAAAGGATTCCCTGTGGCTCAGGGAAGGTGAGGGGCTGCATGGGCTTGTTCCCAGCTGCCCTGGGCTTGCAGCTTTGGCTGCAATCAGAGCACAATCACACTCCCCTGTCACCCTGGGATAAACCAGACCCTGCCCAGAGCAGAGGGATCCCTGAATGTCTCACCCTCTCCAAAGGGCTCTGGGCAAGATCTCAGCACCCCCTTCTGCCAAGGACACTCATGGCTCCCTTGGCAAACCCAACAGCATTTCCTCAGCTGTGGCATCTCTGCACTTCCCCGTGGCACATTCAGGGAACTCCCAGGGGCTCTGGCACAGATTTGCAGCCAGGAGGGCAGCTCAGAGCTGGGAAGGACACAGCAAGGAGATCCCCGGTTGTGCCCATGATGGGATCTCAGGGAGGGGGCTCAGCTCATTCCCCTTTCCCATGGACTGCTTTGCCCACAGCCCCACAGGTCCCAGGGAAGCTTGGACACCCCATTGCCATGGCCACAGCTGCCTGGCAGGAATGCCAAGGGCAGTGCCTGACTCAGCTGCTGCAAAGGCCAGAGCCTCCCTGAGAGCACCAGATGACAGGGACAGGATCAGGGCAGTGCAGGGACAAGAGCAGATGTGGTGGTGCTGTGCCTGGGAGGGCAGGGCACAGACAGCCGGGCACTCAGGACAGAGTTCCCATAGCCAGCTGTGCACGGCACCTCCCACACACCCACAGTGCCCTCCTGCCCCCAGCACTGCTCTCTTCAGCCCCCTCTCCTGCCCTCAGCATCTCCCTGGGCCTGCACATTTCCCTCCTGACAGGAGCCTTGTCCCTGCCAGCACTCACAGAGCCCATCCCACCCTCTGTGCCCTGGGCCCAGCCCTACAGAAACCTGCCTGTCTGCAGGGCCCTGGCTGGGGCAGGCTCTGTCTGCAGGTGGGCAAGGGCAGCTCAGGAGAGCCCTGCTGGGCCCTGCCAAGGTGATGCTGGGGATGTCCAGGGCTGAGCAGTGGCTGAAGGCCCTTTAGGAGGCTCCCAGCAGAGAGAGTGAGCACCCAAAGTTACAGTTCCGGAGTCTCTGTAAATGTTGAAATTATTACTTTGATGATCCTGGGTGTCCCTTTTGACTTGGAATGTTCTGTGATTCTGTGATTACAATTCCTGTTCTGCTTCTCTCATCCTCCTCTTGCCTATAATCAAAAGAGGAAAAAACCCCCCTTGATACAGCTTTAGAACAGTAAATTAAAAACCAGACATTGATTGGAAGCTTCCAGCTGTCCCTGTGGGGATGGGGCATACCCAGCTCCTGATATGAACAATTTATTAAGGTTGATTAATTAGGATTTTTAAAAGGAAGAACAAATACAAGATTCACTTGCCTCAGTTACACTCCCCTGGGTCAACCCCTTGGAAGAGATCCAAGGGCTGCTTTGTGCCACTTTTTTTTATGACTGCTCACACTCTAGGTAAAAAATCACAATGTTCTTTTTGTAGGTCCTCTATCTGCTAATAAGACTAGACAGTATTTCAGGAATGTATTTAGAAGCTTATTGTTCTAAAATCTAAGAGAAAGAGTAGGAAAGATACTAAATTTAATCAAGGATTACAGTTATATAAGTGTGTAAAGGTAGTTGTATAGAGCTAATTCATAATTATAATTTTATAACTATATAATAGTAGTTAACAGAGATATGAATATATGAAAAATGTTTTAAAAAAGCAAAAAACTTTTTATCATGACCCCAACTATCCCATCCTTCTCCAAGTAGGAAATTGAAAACACTCTCAGGAAAGCTCCTGATCTTTACAGCCATGCCAGGCTTACCTTCTTTTGGCAAGTGTCCTCCGCAGCTGTGCCCAGGCTGGTGTGGAGCTGGGAGCAGCCCTGCCCCACACAGCCCCTCTCAGCAGCAGCAGCAGCAGCAGAACTTGCCCTGCTCAGGGTGGCTCCTTCCCCCCACAGCTTCTCCC
This sequence comes from Acrocephalus scirpaceus scirpaceus, assembly GCA_910950805.1. Classification (NCBI taxonomy): domain Eukaryota; kingdom Metazoa; phylum Chordata; class Aves; order Passeriformes; family Sylviidae; genus Acrocephalus; species Acrocephalus scirpaceus. The sequence continues at coordinate 293,178 of CAJVGK010000046.1, read as the reverse complement.
CAGCGCTGGCAGCAGCTCCCCGGGCTGGCTGAGAGCTGTCCCTGGCAGGCAGCAGAGTCCCTGGGCCAGCACAGCGCCCTGGGCTGCAGGACCCTGCTCTGCACCACAGCCCTGGGCACCCCTGGCTGCAGCCCCGGCTGCTCAGCCCTGCAGCAGAGCCTGGCCCCAGGGAGCTGCCTTGTGCTGGGCCTGGGCTGGGGCAGCAGGGAAACCCAGCCCTGCCCTAGGGCCACATCCCTGCCCTGCAGCAGCTCCCAGAGTGCTCCTGGAAGGTGCTCCAAGCTGTGGGATGTGGCAGCTTCAGGAGATCCCTGCAGGAGCTGCAGCTTCTCTTCCCCCAGCCAGAGAGTGACTGTTTGCAAGCCTGGGAGGATTTCTCCTCGAGTGAGCCCTGAGTGAGCTCTGCTCTGTGCTGCCAGCCCAGGCTGAGCTGAAGCCCTGTGTGCCTGTGTGCTGTGCCCGGGGTGGCTGCAGGCAGTGCCCCAGCCCTGCTGGGCAGGGAGAAAAGCTGCTCATCAGGAGAAATGTGGTTTTAAGCTCTTCTTGGTTGCCAGGATCTCCCTCTGCATGATGAGCTCAGCCCAGCTCAGCAGCACAGACACAGCACAAGGACTTTAATGACCCTCTCGGGGCTTTGTGCTCAGGCCCTGAACATCAGTCCCTGAGAGGGAGCTGAAGAAACCTCTCCAGAACTCCAAGTCAGAAGCCAACTCCAAAGTTTCTGGAAGTTTTAATGGGTCCCACTGAGGGACACAACACAGAAAGTGTCCCCAGGCCCCAGGCAGAGCAGAGAACTGCAGGCAGGGATGACAGGTGGGGACAAAGAGAAGCCAAGTCTTGGTGCCCTGGGCCACAGCAGCCTCTGTGCCACCAAGGGCTGGGAGGAGACACCTTGTCCTGAGGCCCTGGGGCCTCCTGGCACAGCCCCAGCAAGGCTGGGCACTGTCAGCCCCTTGTCCTGCCCTCAGCATCCCCCTCCCATGCCAGTGGCCTCCAGGATGTGCTGGAAGGAGTCCCTGGGGAAGGAGCCTTGGTCAGGGATGGCCCTGGGGGGCTCCTTCATGCTGCCAGGGACTGCAGGTTTTTCCAAGGACTTTGGGTTTGGCTTTTGCCTTGGAGTCTCTGAGAGGTTTGTGCAATCCTGGCCTCCAATTCTCTGCTGTAATTGGTCCCTTGAGAGGCTTTGTCAGTAACAACACTCAGTGGGCATCATTAATGCCTCAAGGTACTTCAGTTGATTTACGTACTTGGAGTTTTCCTTTTCAAACTGACTCTAGGAAAAGTTTATGCAATCATGACTCCCAATTATCTCCTTTAATGAGTCCCTTGGGATTCTTAGTCAGTAAAAACACTCAGTGGGGCTCATTCATGCTTTAGGATACTCAAGATTTATTACAAAACTTTTTTTGCCACTGAGTCTCTGAGAAATTTTTGTGCAATCCTGGCCTCCAATTATCTGCTTTAATGGGTCCCTTGAGATTCTCAGCCAGTAACAACACTCAGTGGGGCTCATTCATGCTTCAAGGTACTCTGGAGTAATTTAAGTACTTCTTTTTGCCACTGAGTCTCTGAGAAGTTTTTGTGCAATCCTGGCCTCCAATTGTCTGCATTAATGAGTCCCTTGAGAGCTTTGCCCTGACACTGAGAAGGGCTCACTAATGCTTTGAGATACTCAAAGTGTTTAAGGTACTTTGGATTTTCCTTCCCACACTGAGCGTCTGAGAAGTTTTTTGTGCAATCCTGGCCTCAAATTCTCCTCTCCAAGGATTCCATAAGGAGCCTGTGTTGGGGAATGACCATAGTGGGACCCAATTATGCCTGAAGAGACTTTGGGTTTTTCTTCTGACTTTGACTCCTGGAAAGGTTTGTGCAATCTCCTCTCAGGCCCTGAGGTTCCAGGGCTCAGCACCAAATGCACCACGGGGCTCATTAGGATCAACCAAGTCCTGACAAACCACGGCTGTGGTGCTTTCCCTCTGGCCAGGTGCAGTTGTATAGGAAGGTTTCCTGCTGCAGTTATGGAGAAGTAATTAAAAGAATTTCTAGGAAGTATATATTCCTATTTAATGGATGCATTTTATTACTTTCCTGATTACACAAGACGTGACTGCAGCATTCAGTGACTGATACTGACCAAGTGTCTCTCCTCAGGAGGTCTGGCCTGCTCAGAGAAGCTGTGCCTTGAGGTTTGACCCAGTGTGATACAACCTTGCTCCACCTTCCCCAACCCCATCCTGTCTCCCCTCACTCACCTGGGACCTGCTTTGCACAGAGAACTGGCTGCACACAACCAAAGAGAGGTTTTCTTCTTTTATTTTTTTTTTAAGTAATCTCAAACTCCTAAGTTTCCCCGTTGAAAACAAACAAACTCCTCAAGTGTGTGCCAAGTCCAAGGTGCCACCAAGACCACTGCAGGCCTGGCCTGGGCCAGCGCTGAGGGTGGATCATCATCCCAAGCTGCCCTGGGCCATTGCAAGGGGCTGTGGCCATGGACACTGCACTGAGCCCACTGTGGCAGCCCCTTGCTCAGGGCTGGTGTCAGTGCCCAGAGCCAGAGGGGATCCCTTGCTGGGGGCCTGTGCCATGGCCACCTGCCCTGTGCCGCGCTGGCTGCTCAGGCCCCGCGGAACCAGCAGCAAACGCCACTGCCAGGGCCAAAGGCCAGCTCAGGCAGACAGAAAGGGGCAGGGCTGGGCACTGTTTCCATGGCAGCCCTCACTGGGACACCACCCCTGGGTCACCTGGCATGGCAATTGCCATGGAAACCTGGATCATGGGAAATGCAAGGGTGGACAAAGGTTTTAGTAGGGCCTGCCACAATAGGAGAAAGGGCAGTTGTTTTAGATTAAAGGAAAGGAAGGTTCAGATAAGGAGAGATAAGGAGGAAATCTTTGATGATGAGGTTGGTGATCCAGCAGGACAGGTTCCAGGGAGGTGGTCAATGCCCCATCCCTGGAAACATTCCAGTCCAGCTGGGACAGAGATAAGAACAACCTGATCTGCTGAAAGATGTCCCTGCTCATGGCAGGGGTTTGGATGAGATGAGCACTGCAGAGCTCTTCCCATCCAAACCATTCCAGGAGTGCATGGGGAGAAGGGGCTGCTCCCTGGACTCCATGCACTGCCTTGACTCCTCCTTGTCTCTGCTGGAGCCCACATGCAGCAGGCAAAGGCAGCCCCTTCTCTGGCCTTTGCTGGCCCTGCCTTCCCCAGGGGCTGACAGAGCCAGGCTGGCCCAGGTGACCTTGAGGCTTTGCAGGGCTCAGGCGCAGCGGCTGTGCCAGGCTCAGGGCTGAGGTCACACTCTGGGGGCTGGGGCAGAGCCCAGGCAGAAAGGAGCCCTGAAGCAGCAGCAGCAGCTCTGCAGTGCTGGCCACCAGGCCGGGCTGCCAAGGGAGGCTCCTGGCCATGGCCTGGGAGCAGCTGCTGCTGCCAAGGTGCCTTTGGTGCCTCAGGCTCTCCCTGCCACAGCTCCCAGCACGGCACTTGTTGTCGGTTCCTCAAGGGATGGTTTTTGTGTTCAGACTCAGATGTTTATTAATTCTCAGCTATAGTACAGTCTCACTAATTGTGAGTTCTAGCTAACAAAGTAGAAAATGGCTCTGTCTCTATCTCTTTCCAAGGTCTTTTAAGAACAAACAGTCCAATTTTGAAATGACACCTAAATTATTTTTACTTTTAACCCTATAACAAACCACCCATGGTCCACAATGGGGATTTTTCTACCCAATTACAAAATACCATCCAAACCCATGAAGAAGAAGGTGAAAAAAAAGGAGTTAGCTTATGCCCTAAATTCTCCTTTATATATATTACTATATCCTAAACTTTAAACTCTAAGGGTTCCACCATGTGGTATTACACACTTTTATTCAAAATACACACCCATAATCCCAGTGCTATCATTCAATATTGGAAGCCTTTTCCAAGGCCTCAGATCAAATGCAGTGTTTCCTTGGGGGTCAGTGCCTGTCAGCACAGCAAGTCTGAAATTCTCCGTGCCCAGGGTTCCAAGAGATCCCTGTTGGCTTCTGGGCTCCAGGATGACCTTCAGAGGGACACTTGGAGCGCTTCCTAAAGAGCTGCCCGTGCCATGGGGGTGGATTTGTCCTCCCTGGGTGGCTCTGGTTGGAGTTGGACGCTCCGTGCAGTCCCGCACTTTTCTCAGCAGGCCTTTGCAGCCAGTTCTGAGCCAACGTGTGGCTCTGCTGCCATCCCAAATCTGCGCTTTCCTGGGCCAGCCTGAGTGCAAGTGGGGCATGTGCTGGGCATGGCTGGAGATTTTCATGGCCCAAATCCTCCAGCATTTCCATCTGCTCATTGCTCTGGATAGCACCAATCACAAAACACCCAGCACAGCTGACAATTGTAATTTCTTGCAGATTGCAACAGCTGCACTGCTGATTGACAAATACACAAGAACTGATTTCACATGAAAAATGTCATTTATTACAAATTGCTACTCCTGCGCTGACAATATAGAACTATGCTGGTCTCAATTTAAGTTAAAAAAGGAATTTATTAGATTTTTACAACAATGCTATGTAAACATATACAAATACCAACTTAAGCTAACTGAAATTTGTTGCCAATCTCTACAACAACTCACTATACACAAAGATCAATTAGGTGTTTAACAACCTCATTTATTACATATTACTACAGCTTAGAGCCCTTCTAGGAATACAAAAATATCAGTAGCTCTATCTAAATAGCTTATAGAAATACCAGTATACCTATTAAAGAGCCATATAACTACAACTACATCAATAGAAACACCTACATTACTGTGCATGTAGGAAATAGAACTGAACACAGATAAAAAAACATACGTCTATATACGTATACTTAGATACATATATACACATACATGTAATTAGAAACATGTATGCATGTATACACACACATACATACATAGCATACATCCATAAATATAACAATATACACATAGAAATATTCCTATACAAACAGCAACCCACATCTATAAATATCCATATAATTATCCCTCTCTCTGTTCAAGTCCATCTATCTTTAAACAGAACTCTAAGCAGAGGGATTCCAGCCGCCCCATCTTCAAAGCCTTTCACTCCATCCTGTCACAAAAGGACACAAAAGGAAGACACGGACTCTGTTCCAGTGCACAGGGCAAAGACCCTCTGACCTCTTTAATATCTGACTCAAACATATATAGTATTTCCACCCAGACCATGGATTGGAAGTTAAGGTTGCCACCTTTCCAATCACATTGGTCAAACCCAAAGTCCATCAATGGTTCCCTCCTCAAAAGAGGAATGAAAACATAACTAGTATTTACACAAACATTATTTCTATTTATAACACTTATGTGAGAAAGTTTTAAAATTATAAAAACATCAGAAGGCAAAAAAATCAAGGCAGAGCAGCTCTCCTGGACAGGGACAGCAGATGGGACACCTGGGAAGCAAAGGGAACACTGAGTCAGGATCAGGACTTTTCCCTTGGCAGCACCTGCCCTTCAGTCAGGGAAGGGAAAATCTCAGTGCCTCCCCAGGAGGGTTAGAAAGAAAAAGTTTGGCCAAAGCCACGGCCAAAGCCCACGCCACCCTCAGCCCCACCCTGCCTCAGCAGCCCTGTGGCCTCACCGGGCTCTCGGCTGGCAGCAGCAGCTCCCTGTCCACTGCTCTTGCTGGTGGCCTTCAGCTTCTCCCTGCTGCCTCTTGCCAGTTTCCTGCCTGTCCTCAAGGTCTTCAGGGCAGCTGTGGCAAAAGTGGAGGCTCTGGAATTGGCTCCCAGGCCTGGCAGAGCTGCAGTCCCAGAGCCCTCTGTGCTCCCTGCTGGCCCCTCCATCCCCTCAGCCCCACCGTCCCCTGGGCAAAGCCCCGGCCCCCTTCAGTTTCTTCAGCCCCTCACAGTCCTCTCACCCCACTCAATCCCTTCTGACCCATCCTGTCCCCTTAGACCTGCCACCCCCCTCAGCCTGTGCCACTTCCCTGTCACCTCAGTGCCACCATCAGCCTCTGCTGCCCCACACCCCTCAGTCCCCCCAGCCCCTCAAGGTCACTGTCCCTGCAGTGTCACCGCCTCCTCAGCCCCCTCAGGCCCCTCTGTCTCACCGTCCTTCAGCAGCTCCTCAGGGGACACTGCCTGGGGCCACCGGCAGCTCCACCACTCCAGGGACCCCCGGGGCTGGAACTGCTGCCCCGCCCGGCCCCGCCGCCAGCTCGGACCCAGCACAGGAACAGGGACAGAGGGGGCACAGGGAGAAAAATAAAGAGGGGGAAAAAGGCAGCCGAGGGGGGAAAGAGGTAAAAATGCCACCTAGGCCTACACACACATCACTCTATCCATCTACATCAATTCACAGACCAACGCAGAGCGTTTGCTTTGTGATGTCAGGCCATGGTTGCCACGCCGTCCTGGTGACATCACAAGGCTGCCTTGGTGACATCACCAGGTTACCTGGGTGCACGGAAGCCTCAGTGGCAGAGCAGCTCTTGGGCTTGCTCAGAGCAGGAGCTTCCCCTCCTGCTTGAGGCTTTTGTCAGTGGGCAGCTGCACACTGACAGGAGCCTGGTTTTTCTCTTGTGTTAGAGCACAGTCTACAAACTTGCACAGCAGTGCCACAATGATTGGGCACCTGGCTGCTGCAATTTTCACTGTTTATGGCGCTACTTACACCGGCTATTACCTGAATAACCTGGCACGTAAGTAGAGGTTTTCCCTGGGTGTAAGCTAAGCTGGCTTTTGTAGGTCTTCCTGCTCTTTCTTAGTGACTGAGGTGATTTGGAAACAGAAAGACCATTTGGATGCCACTTGGCTAAAGCTCCTGTCAATACGTTCAGCTCAAAAGGAGGTGTCTGTAGCCAGGGCTCTGCGGGCAGCATTTGCAAGGGAACCTGCAGGGGTTGCGTTCCCTCCATGGGAGAGTCTGTGGCAGCAGAGTCTGTCATTTCCTCAGTTTGCTGGGTCAAGCAGGAAACCTTTGAAAATGTAGACTGGGAGCCCTTCTGGGAAGACCTTCTAAAAACCATGCTCGGGTTCTCTCCAGTTTTCTCCAAGAATCTGCTTCATTTTCCCTTATCCATTGCAGGTCACCTGACCCATGTGTTCAGAGGTGCTGATCCAAAGGTGAGTGAGCAAGGAACATTTGATGTTCCTGATGTTTCAGAATTGTGCAGCAAGCTGTGAGCTTGGCCTATGGCAGTAGAGTGTAGAGGGCCAGCTGAGTAGGCTGCAAAAAAATCCACTCCCATGTCTGCAGCAGCAAGGGCAAAGGCATAACTGGCTATTTGCTAATTTTCCATTTCAGAGCTTTAAAAGAACTAACAGCCCAGTTTTGCAGAGAGAACATTGCTTCCTGATAGTAGCTAGGAGGAATATCTAATTTAGAGCAATTTGCAGTATACTTGAATCAGCCCATTTGAATTTAGTCGGAGTGACTTAGAATCCCATTGCTATCAAAGCTGATGATTTGTGCTTAGTAGAGCTGTGTTCTGGTTTAGGGCAAATTTGGGAGAAACCTCCCAAATAGGGTCCCTCTGGGAAGCAAACCCAAATGGACCCTCCCCCAACTGGTCTGGGAAAGAACTTCCTCACAGAAAAGTGGAAAAAACCTATTTCTTTAACACACAAAGTGCCCACAAGCACGAACATTAATAACATGAAACAACAAAACCTCTCGCTGCTCCAAAGAGAAATGGCAAAATTGAGGAAGTCCTTGCTGTGGGTGAAACTCAGCTGGCTCAATCTCTTATCAGCCCAGATTGGTTTTCCCCTATGCTGCCAGTTGGCCTTTTTCCACCTTTCCAGCCAACCCCACAGAGCATTGGCTACCATCCACGAATCAGTGTAGAGGTTGAGCTTTGGCCTCTTCTCTCTTTCAGCAATGTCCAGGGCCAACTGAATGGCTTTGAGTTCAGCAAGTTGGGTTGATCCACCTTCTCCTTCAGTTGCTTGTGCAACCTGTCATGTGGGGCTCCATACGGCTGCTTTCCACGTACGTTTCATCCCTACAACACAACAAGAACCATCTGTAAAAAGAGCACAGCGTGTTTCTTCTGCCAGAAGTTGGTTATACGGTGGAGCTTCTTCAGCACGTGTAACTTGCTCTTGTTCCTCTTCATCAGTGAGACTAAAGTTTTCACCTTCAGGTCAATTTGTGATTATCTCCAAAATCCCAGAACGATTCAGTTTTCCAATATGGGTGCGCTGTGTGATGAGAGCAATGCACTTACCCCATGTGGCATTGGTGGCATGGTGAGTAGAGGGAACCTCTGCTTTGAACATCCACCCCAGCACAGGTAGTCGGGGTGCCAGGAGGAGCTGTGTTTCAGTGCCTGTTACCTCTGAGGTGGCTCAGACTCCTTCATAGGCTGCTAAAATTTCCTTCTCTGTTGGAGTGTAGTTGGCCTCAGACCCACGGTAACTTTGACTCCAGAATCCCAGGGGTCGGCCTCGAGTCTCACCAGGCACCTTCTGCCAAAGGCTCCAGGACAGACCATGGCTCCCGGCTGCAGAGTAGAGCACGTTCTTCACCTCTGGTCCCATCCTGACTGGGCCAAGGGCTACTGCAAGAGCGATCTCCTGCTTGATCTGGGCAAAGGCTTGCTGCTGTTCAGGGCCCCAGTGGAAATCATTCTTCTTGTGGGTGACCAGGTAGAGAGGGCTCACAATCTGGCTGTACTCAGGAATGTGCATTCTCCAAAAGCCTATGGCACCTAGGAAAGCTTGTGTTTCCTTCTTGCTGGTTGGTGGAGACATCGTGGTGATCTTGTTGATGACATCAGTGGGAATCTGATGCCTTCCATCTTGCCACTTTATTCCCAGGAACTGGATCTCTCGAGCAGGTCCCTTAACTTTGCTCTTCTTGATAGCAAAACCGGCTTTCAGGAGAATCTGGATGATCTTCTCCCCTTTCTCAAACACTTCCATTGCCATGTTCCCCCGCACAATGATGTCATTTATGTACTGCAGATGTTCTGGAGCCTCACCCTTTTCCAGTGCAGCCTGGATCAGTCCATGGCAGATGGTGGGGCTGTGTTTCCACCCCTGGGGCAGTCGGTTCCAGGTGTACTGCACTCCCCTCCACGTGAAAGCAAACTGAGGCCTGCATTCTGCTGCCAAGGGAATGGAGGAAAATGCATTGGCAATGTCAATAGTGATGCACCATTTTGCTGCCTTGGACTCCAGCTCATACTGGAGCTCTAATATGTTTGACACAGCAGCGCTCAGCAGTGGAGTCACTTCATTAAAGCCACGATGGTCCACAGCCAATCTCCATTCTCCTTCAGATTTGCACACAGGCCAGATGGGGCTGTGAAGGGTGAGTGGGTTTTACCAACCACCCCTTGGCTCTCCAGCTCCTGGATCATTTTGTGGATGGGGATCACGGCATCTCGAGTTGTTCTGTACTGTTGGCGATGCACTGTTGAAGTGACAATCGGTACTCGTTGCTCTACTACTTTCAGGAGTCCTACTGCAGATGACATCTCTGATAGTCCAGGCAAGGTGTTTAATTGCTTAACACCCTCTGCCTCTACAGCCGCTATCCCAAATGCCCATCTGAATCCCTTTGGGTCTTTGAAATACCCATTTTCGAGGAAGTCTATGTCCAAAATGCATGGGGCCTCTGGGCCAGAAACAATAGGGCATTTCTTCCACTCCTTTCCAGTCACGCTCACTTCAGCTTCCACCAAACAAAAATCCTGTGATCCCCCTGTCATGCCAACAATAGAAACATTCTTCCCCCACATATCTGAGTCTGAGAGCAAAGGGGAGGGAGAAGCGCAGTTTGTTTTTTCAGAAAACTCTGCTCCTCCGAGTGGCCTTGAAGCGACAGAATTCAGCAACACACACAATGCCGGACAGAGCAGCTCTTCTTTTTTTCTTTAGCCGAGGCGGAGAAGGTCCTTCAGGGACAAGGACTCCATAGTGGCTCCTGATCTTGTGACAATTGGTTGGGCCTCTGATCTCGTGCTAGTTGTTTGGACTCCTGATCTTGTCCTAATTGGTTCGATTCCTGATCTTATGCCAGATGGTTGGGCTTCTGATCTCGTGCTAGCTGTTTGGACTCCTGATCTTTTGCCAGTTGCTTCAGCTTCTGATTTTGTGCCAGTTGGTTCAGCCTCTGATTGGGTGTTGGGAAGCGTTGAGGGTCCTTCACCTGGATCACTGTCCACTGGTCGATCGGTTTTGCCCGTGTGCTTCTTTCCCTTCTTTGCCACAGTGACTGCCAGTGTCTCAGGCTCCCTGTCTGGTTTAGCTGCTGGCTTAGGCTCCCTGTCTGGTTTAGCTACAACCTGAGTAGCTGGGGTGTTGGCTGCAGCCTGAGTGATTGGGGTAGCTGCTGATTTATCTCCCTGCCCCCTGCCTCTGTCTGCTGCCCTACAGTATCTAGCAGCATGTGATAAGCATATGCCAGGGCCCAGCTTATTGCAATGAGCTTTTTCTCCTTAGTGTCATCACGGCAGTTCTCCTCTAGATGTTTCCCACCTCATCTGGGTTCTGAATTTGTTGACATAAAAATTCCCAAGCTGGGGGATCAGAAAATTCCTTCAAGGTTCGTCCCACTCTCTCCCATTCTCTACACAACTCAGGATTTCTCACACTTGGGTCTACCTCTGGGTCCACTTCTGGGTCAGCAGTCTCATCAGCCCCTCTGGAAATCTCAGACCTCACTCTAGACAAGCTGCAGACTGTATAGAGGAAGCTGACCAGATTAAATACCAGTAAGGTGGTCTCTATCATTCAGGGGAAACTGACCATTCTCCAAAAGTGATGTAACCAATTCAAAAGAGAAGGAAAGGAAAGACTCAAAAGCTTCATCCCCTACTCCTCCTCTGACAAACTGGGTGCAATTATTAATAAATCCCCAAACCATGCTGCTGGAACTAAGACACAGGGTAGGACGAAGAGACCATAAACCAAACATACCTGGCACAAACTCCAGTACCTGTATAAACTTTCTATAAATCATGATCACTGAGCCCAACAAAATAGCAATCCTAATTCATGCACCTCTAGTGTAAAAAGCAATGTGTCAGGGACAGCACTGGAGCTATTCCAGGATAAGAAAACGAACCCAGGGACCAGAATGGTATCAAAACCTCAAAAAAGCCTAGGGAACAGAAACACAAGAAGGACTCCATTCCAAGAGACATTATGAATTCAAGCAGCAACATGGCTATTGACTGTTCTATCCCTACACAAAATACAACCCAAAATGCAATCAGTAATCAATACCAGTTTTGTCCACTCTCTCGAGCCACTCAGTTGAGCACCAATAAAAATGTGTATGTCCTGGTTTAGAGTGAATTTGGGAGGAGACCTCTGAATTGTCTTTGCTTTCCTCTGGAAAGCAAACCCAAATGGCCCCTCCCCCACAACCAGTCTGGGAAAAAAGAACTTCCTCAGAGAAAAAGAGGAAAAAACTATTTATTTAACCAACAAAGTGCCCACAAGCACAAAGAATGAATACTATGAAACAATTAAATCTTTCATTGCTCTGAAGTGAGATGGGAAACTCAGAAAGTCTCTGCCATGGGCAGCTCAGCTCTCAGTTTTTTTGTCAAGCCTCCCGAGGTCCAGGCCCGGGTGGCTGCAGGTGTGAGAGCCCTGGGTGCTCCTCTGGGTTTTTCAGTCCGGAGCAGGTTTAAACAGTCCCAAGAAAATGAAAAAAAAAACAGTCCAGGGAACTTCTCTGCCCTAGCTAGCTAAAACTAACTAAAAAGCACAGGAGATCTCTGTCCACAGTCTGTCTGAGACTCGGTCGAACACACACGCAGTCCTGAGAAGAGAAGAACACGTAGGAGTCAGGCAGTTTCTCAAAACAAACTGGGCACTTCTTCTTTCCCTGTTTTGCTCTCAGAATCAGTCGTAAAGGTACAGAACACGATATACAGAACAGACGATTGGGGATTACAAGCATCATAAAGTGACCCAAGGACACCTAGCAATATCCTTAAACATTTCCAGACTTGCCTGCTTCTCTGTCCAAAGGTGATGCACCCTCTTTTTTCCCTAAGCTCCTGCAAAAGCACCATGCCCAGCCATGCCTGTCATTTTCCACTCTGAGTCCACACAGGGACAGTTTCTCTTGCTCCTTCAAGATTTATTTCTTGACGTATGTGTATCCTAGCTGGACTCCTTTGTTTTTAAGGGCTGTTTCCCTTAAAAAGATCAGTACCTGTTTCAATACTCCTCAAATCTGCATCCTGACTAGGCCAAAGTCTCCTCTCTGAAAGTCCAGTGCAGACATTTGGTTGATTCCCCTCCTTCTTTCAAAGAATATTTAAAAACTCAATATTTTCATGATCACTGAACCCCAAACATTGGGAAGGGAAGGAAATCTCCCCAAAGTGCAACTTGGAAGGTTCAGATGGGAGGGGAGGAAAAAGAAAAGTCCCTCCCAGGGTAGAATTTTGGTGCACGAGGTGTCCCAGCCCAGGTGAGCCTGGGCCATGGCCTGGCTCTGTGTGCCAGGAGCCGGCAGCGCTGGGTGCAGGGAGCCCAGGGAGGGCCCAGAAATGCTGGGCTGAGAAATGCTGGGGGCACAGCCAGATGGGCGTGTGCAGCCGGCCAGGGCACAGCAGCAGCACGCACAGGGGGCACAGCCTGCAGGACACATGGCCAAGGGCTGGGCACGGCTGGCACGGCCACAGGCACCCAGGCCTTTGTCCCCTGGGCTCTGGCAGCGCCTCTGGAGGCCCCACTGAAGGAACTTTCCTTGCAGGGGCTGCACTTTGCTTCTGCCTCGCCCCTCCCTGAGGAGGCTGGCAGGGTCCCACAGCTTTAGGACATTTGTCCTTGCTGCCCCTCCCATCCCACTGCCCCACCAACAGCCCCGAGCCACCCGGGAGGGACAGGCCCTGCTGTGCCAGGCCTGGGCTCAGCCCTTGGCCTTTCTGCTTCCTCCAGCCAGCCCAGGCCTGGCTCAGCATTGCAGTTCCCTGCTCACAGCCTTGGGCTCCCTGCAATCCTGGCCTCAAGGATCTGCTCTCACCAGTCCCTGCGGAGCCTTTGGCACTCCCTGCCCTCACTGGGGCCCAGTGATGCTCCAAGGGCCTTGGAGTTTTGCTTCTGACTCCTTGAGCAGCTTCTTCAACCTTCTCTCAGTGCCTGAGGGTCCTGGACTCAGCCCCAAATCCACCGTGGGGCTCATGAAAATACAGAATACCCCCAGAAGCCTCTTGTCCTCCAATTGTCTTTGAGTCTTCAGGGCTTGTGCAGCTGATTGGAGTCAGTTTGGAGTTCTGCTAAGGAGGAAGATTTCAAAGCACGCCTCATGACTTTTTTTTTATAATCAAGCATGTTTTTATTTTTCCGTTCAGAGAAGAGGTGACAGAAGCATTTCCCAAGTGATCTTGATGCTGAATGTTTCCTTAGGAGGTCTGGGCACAGAGAAGAATGAGCCCCTTGAGGGCTGACCCTGTTTGGACAACCTGCTCCTCACTCCAACCTCAGCATGTCTGAAATCGCCCACCTGGGAGTGCACTCTGAAAACATTTTAATAATTTTTCTTTTTTTTCTGCAAATAAAATTTAATAATAATGAAATAATAATTGCATTTTTGTTATGTGTAGTAATATTATTCTTTATTTTTATTGCCTAATTTTTACATTGTTTTAAAAAATCTATACATTTTTACAAACCAAAAAGGTAATGGTCATTGGTTCTAAGTAACACAATTTCCTTCAATAATCATGGAAAACTACTGGCTATTGACATCTCCCTCTTTATGCTAATTACCACAATTTAAGTATTTTTGTCATTTTCTCACACAGGGTGAAAGTGACCACTTTGGACGTCATGGAGACATTTCTGGGGCATATTTGGGGCATTTTTGTGCCGGGGGGGAATTTGGAGAACACTTGGTGGTCTGGAGGACACTCGGGGGAGCTAGGTGGGAACTTGGAGGGGCACTTAGGGGTTCTGTTGGATAATTTGGGGTCCGGGGGAGCACTTGGGGGTCCAGGAGGGCACTTGGAGGTCAGGGAGGGGAATCTGGGGGCCCTTCAGGGTCCGTGAGGGCACTTGGGGGGCTCTGAGGGGGCTCTCTGGGGCGCGGGGGATGATGGGAGTTGTAGGCGCGGGTATAACACGGGTTACCAGGGCCGCGGAGCATCACGGGAGTTGAAGGCGCAGCTCCAGTGGTTCTCGGTGGCGCGCGGGGCATGACGGGAAGTGAAGTCACGGCTGGAATAGCTCTCGCCGTGCGCCGCAGAGCATGCTGGGAGCTGCAGTCCCGGAAGTGGCTCGAACGGGGCAATTTGGGGTCCGAGAAGGCACCTGGGGGACACTTTTGTGTCCGATCCACTAGTGGGGGTCCTCAGGGGGAAACGTCTGCGGCTTGGGAGAACTTGAGGGGAGCTTGGGGAACTCTAACCGGGCTGTTTACATCGCGGGGCACGGCAGGAGTTTTAGGCGCGGAACTGTGTTATGAGGGGCTCTGGAGCCGCGGGGGATGACAGGAGATGAATTCCCAGAAGTGCCCATAGCGGGCACCTGTGGGAGCCTTCAGGGGATCCGGGGACGCATTTGCGTGGATACGAATGGGCTCCGAGGGGGCACTTAGGGATCCTGGAGGGTCTCGGGGACAGTTATGGGATACATGGGAGGCGGATACCGAGGGTTCCGGGAAGCGCGGGGCATGACGGGCGTTGTAGTCCCGGCTGTAGTGGGGCTCAATCAGGCCGTGGGGCATGACGGGAGTTGTAGGCAAAAAGTAAAGATGGGGCCGACACCAGGGACCACCCCGGTGGCCTCAATCCCCAGCGCTGATTGGCTGCAGGCGGTGATGGGCGGGAACTTGGACAAATGGGAGGCGGCGGAGGCGGGAACAGCTGATAAAGCTCCTCCAGTCCCTCCCAGTACGGTCCAGTTCATCCCCAGTACAACCTCAGTGCCCCTCCAGGCCCACCCAGTACACCCCAGTCCCCCACAGTAAACCTGTGTTCATTCCCATTCCCTTCCAGTTCCTTCCAGTGCCTTCCATGGCACACCCCAGTGTCTGCCAGTCTTTCCCACAGCGGTCCCAGTGTCCCCAGTTTGTCCTGTATCCCCCGATATCACTCACAGTATCCCCAGATTACCCCAGTATTGCCCAGTACCACTCCCAGTATGTCCCAGTATGTCTCAGTATTTCTCAGTGTACCCCTACAGTCCATCCCAGTCTGCCCAGATTCCCCCTCAGCATTCCCCGTGTTCCCAGGCTGTCCCAGTCCTCCCCAGTGTCACTCCCAGTATGTCCCAGTGTCTCCCACAGCATTCCCAGTGTTCCCCAGTATGTCCCAGTCCTCCCCAGTGTTTCCAAGGAAACTGGAACTGCTCCCAGTTGCCGTGGCACCCAAACCCAGCAGTGGGGTCAGTGCAGTGTCCATGGGCACAGCCCCTTGCAGTGGCCCAGGGCAGCTTGGGATGATGATCCACCCTCAGCGCTGGCCCAGGGCAGGGCTGCAGTGCTTTTGGTGGCCCCTTGGGCTGGCACACACTTGAGCAGTGGGTCTGTTTGCAGTGGGGAAAATTAGGAGGTTTACATTGCTTCAGAAAATAGAAAACCCCTTTTTGCCTGAGTGCAGGCAGCTCTCCAAGCAAAGCAGGTGCCAGGGGAGTGAGGACAGACAGGATGGGCTTGGGGAATGTGCAGCAAGGTTGTCCACACTGGCTCACACCTCAAGGCACAGCTTCTCTGAGCAGGCCAGACCTCCTGAGCAGAGACCCTGGATCAATATCAATCACAGAATGCTGCAATCACCTCTGCTCTAAAGAGACCAGTAATAAATACACCCTTTAAAATAGAAATGTATATTTCTTAGAAACTCTTTGAAATCTTTCTCCATAACTTTGAAAGGAAACCTTCCTAATGAACTGCACCAGACTAGAGGAAAATAAAGGCAGAGCCATGGTTTGTTAGGAAATCTCCCTAGAATTCAGTCGCAATCAAACTCCAAAGTTTCCTGAAGTTTTAATGGGTCCCACTGAGGGACACGAGTGAGAAAGTGTCCCCAGGCTCAACTTAGAGCAGGAAAGTTGAGGAACAGATGACAGGTGGGGACAAAGAGAAGCCAAGTCCTGGTGCCTTTGGGACCAAGGGATGTGTGGGGGATGCTGCGGGCAAGACAAGGGGGTGACACTGCCCAGCCAGGAGGCCCGAGTGCCTCAGGACAAGGTGTCCCCTCACAGCCCTTGGTGGCACAGAGCCTCCTGTGCCCAAGGCCACCAAGACTTGGCTTCTCTTTGTCCCCACCTGTCATCTCTGCCTCCAGTTTCCTGCTCTAACTGGATCTTGGGGATATTTTCTCAGTCGTGTCCCTCAGTGGGACCCATTAAAACTTCAAGAAACTTTGGAGTTTGATTGTGACTGAATTCTACAGAGGTTTCCTAACAAACCATGGCTCTGCCTTGATTTCCCTCTGGTCTGGTCCCTGAGTCTTCACGGCATGTGAAGGTGCTGGATGAGCTCCCCAAGCTGCTCTCCATCCTTTCTCATCACTCCTGGCTCACCATTTGGTCCCAGAGGCCTGGAGGTGCCAGTGTGAGCCCATCCCCAGGAAGGGCTGCAAGGAGGATCTGGCTCTGGGCTGTTGGTGGGGCAGTGGGATGGGAGGGGCAGCAAGGACAAATGTCCTAAAGCTGTGGGACCCTGCCAGCCTCCTCAGGGAGGGGCGAGGCAGAAGCAAAGTGCAGCCCCTGCAAGGAAAGTTCCTTCAGTGGGGCCTCCAGAGGCGCTGCCAGAGCCCAGGGGACAAAGGCCTGGGTGCCTGTGGCCGTGCCAGCCGTGCCCAGCCCTTGGCCATGTGTCCTGCAGGCTGTGCCCCCTGTGCGTGCTGCTGCTGTGCCCTGGCCGGCTGCACACGCCCATCTGGCTGTGCCCCCAGCATTTCTCAGCCCAGCATTTCTGGGCCCTCCCTGGGCTCCCTGCACCCAGCGCTGCCGGCTCCTGGCACACAGAGCCAGGCCATGGCCCAGGCTCACCTGGGCTGGGACACCTGGTGCACCAAAATTCTACCCTGGGAGGGACTTTTCTTTTTCCTCCCCTCCCGTGTGAACCTTCCAAGCTGCACTTTGGGAAGGTTTCCTTCTCTTCCCACTGCCAAGGAAAGCTCTGTCTCCTGCTGTTCACAACCAGAAAAGGGTTGGTGGGTGATGTGATGCACAGAGGCCACCTGGGATACAGTGACTATGAAATTATTGAGTTTTTTAATATTCTGCGAAAGAAGGAGAGGCATGAAATAAACTCCTACCCTGCACTTACAGAGAGCAGACTTTTGCCTATTCAGGATGCAGATTTGGGGAGTATTGAAACAAGTACTGATTTTTTAATTGAAACAGTCCTTCAAAAAAAGAGGAAAAAGAAGGATGGACACAGTTCAAGAAATAAAAATTGAAGGAGCAGGAACAGCTTGTCTCTCTCTGCCAAAAACTAAGCAGCAAGGAAAATGACTGGCCTGGGTGGGCATGGAGCTTTTGCAGGAACTCGGGGCAAAAAAGAAGGTGCATCACCTTTGGACAGAGAGGAAGGCAATTCAGGAAATGTTTAATGATAGTTTTAGGTCATGCAGAAAGAAAATTAGAATGGTGAAAGCTCAATTACAGCTTAACCTGGCTGCTTCTGGGAAGGATAATGAAAATGTTCTATAAATATACTAATGTCAAAAGGAGATGGAAGGACATTATCCTTTTCTCATTGAGAGTATATGGTTATCAAAGATGAGGAAAAGCCTGAGGTGCTTAACTCCTTCTCTGTCTCAATTTTCAACAAAAGGACAGGTTGTCCTCAGGAAAAGTGTTCTCCTGAGCTGGTAGACGGGGACAGGGAGCAGAAGAGCTCCCCTGTCATCCAGGAGGAAGCAGCTGGGGACCTGCTGAGCCACTCAGATGCTCACAGGTGTCTCTGGGACCAGATGGGATCCATCCTAGGGGCATGAGGGAGCTGCTGGATGAGCTCCCCAAGCTGCTCTCCATCATTTCTCATCAGGCCTGGCTCACCAGGGAGGTCCCAGAGGCCTGGAGGTGCCAATGTGAGCCCATCCCCAAGCAGGGCTGCAAGGAGGATCTGGGGAACTCCAGGCCTGTCAGCCTGACCTCGGTGCCCAGCAAGGTTATGGAACAGATCACCTTGAGTGCCATCACAGGGCACCCACAGGATGGCTGAGGGATCAGAGCCAGCCAGCGTGGATTTCAATATCTGCACTGATGATCTGGATGAGGGGATTGAGTCCAGCATCAGCAAATTTGCAGATGACACCAAGCTGGGTGTGAGTGTGGATGTGCTGGAGGGTAGGAGGGCTCTGCACAGGGACCTGCACAGGCTGGATCCAGGGCCCAAATCCAACCATGTCAGGTTTAACAAGACCCAGGGCCGGGTCCTGCACTTTGGCCACAACAACCCCTGCAGTGCTACAGGCTGGGGACAGAGTGGCTGGACAGTGGCCAGGCAGAAAGGGACCTGGGGCACTGCTGGACAGCAGGCTGGACATGAGGCAGCAGTGTGCCCAGGTGGCCAAGAAGGCCAATGGAAACCTGGCCTGGATCAGGAATGGTGTGGCCAGCAGGAGCAGGGCAGTGATTCTTCCCCTGTGCTCAGCACTGGTGAGGCAGCACCTCGAGTGCTGTGTCCAGTTCTGGGCCCCCAATTTAGGAAGGACATGGAGGGGCTGGAGCGTGTCCAGAGAAGGGCAGCAAGGCTGGTGAGGGGTCTGGAACACAAGTGCTGTGAGGAGTGGCTGAGGGAGC